>OZ018337.1:21667096-21987096 GCA_963969495.1 Ceratothoa steindachneri
GCCGGAGCACCGGAATACAAACTAAGCGTATCAAATCTCCTCCTTTGTAACTCTAGTCAAATTGTGTGAGATATCAAGAATTAAGAACTATTCGCAGTTCAGTTCCGATTCACCTTCGATACGATTCGGATGTGCTCAGTGTCTCTGAATTTAAGATTATATATATTTTTTCATTTCTGGACAACATTATCTTGCATATTGAGGAAAATCTAAGCACAGATCTTTAGTGTTCTTTCTACCGTTGACACTAAATTCACGTGAGTAATAATAGCATTATATGCCGTAGGCCTATTTAGACTGAAAGCAAACCTGGAAACAATTTGAGTACTTTTTGGCACAAGTGCAGATTATAGGAAAAGTAGCTATGTACTACAAATGAGTATCCTCTGTCGTAGGTGTTCTCTTATCTAGCAGAAGAGTACGTAAATCAATTGGTAAATTTTAAGAACATTCTCACCCCGAATTCAGACATTAAAATGTATTTTTCTGACGTTTTTGTGTCAGGAACTAGAATATTGATGTTCATTACGGCCGCAATTCACTTACTTTATGATTGAAGGTTTGCTTTACCTATAATTAATTAAATTTAATCATTGAAGCGCCTAACCGACGCTTGAATTCGAACCTAATGCTAGGATTTCGAATTATGTATACTACGAGTTGATTACAAATATCGAGGGTTTTTTTTGCAATGACCCACTATTAAAGTCGATTATTTCGAAAATAATTACTAGGGTTCGAATTCAAAGGCGGTTGCCAGACGTCGTTAGGCGCTCCAATGTTCATTATTTGTATGTGGTGCCACAAATGGCTACGCGCGCTCTAATCCTATTAAATATAATTAATTATAAGCAAAAGACTTTTTTTATCCATAAAGTAAGTGAATTGAGGCAGGGATTTTATTAAAATTTACCATAGTTACCCGTCAAACTTTGACTAGATAGGCCACTTTACCCAAACAGTGGTAGGCCTGCTTGCTTCGCCTTGAGTCAAGGTCTCGACTGGAATTTCCAGATATTTTAAATCTCAAATCACCCATTATCGTTTTTGTGCGTCCATGTTATTCATCTTTAAGCCTCTGCCATAACAATACCATATTACCTAACTAGGTGGAACAGTTTTGTACCTTCTGGTACCTACTTGTTTTAAATTTGATCGTGTTCTGGGATTTGTTCTATCAATCCTTTTATTTTTATTTCTTCATAAATTATCATCATTTGATAAAGGTCCCCCTCCCTCACCTTAGAGAAAAATTTAAAAATAAAATTCATACTTAAAGGTAGGCTTAATTAGTTTGTTGTTATGACCTGTAGAAAATAATGGGACTTCTTTAGGCCTGTATCAAATATTGTCCTTCGTCTGTTCTTCGTCATTCTTCCTCATGCCTGGATGCACCCAAGGACGAAAGATGAGATTAAGCCCCCTTTTAATAAAGCTAAATAAAATAGGGCTTGAATAAGACTCAACTTTGCTGTTTACTTAGAAAGTGAATTCTGTAATTTAAGGAGGGGCAGTTTGCCCTCTAGGTAAAACTAAAAAAAATACCCAGAATTTTCGAAGAGATTCGCCTATTTCGGGGTTTCTTAAGAAAAAGTTTCGTTTTTGTCGCTCAAGGCCGCGGGCCTTCGCAGAGCGCTTGCCTACTTAAGGAAAGGCTGGGAGGGGGAGGGGGACGCTGGAAGGCTCGAGAGGAGAGTGACTTATCCCAACAGCCAGATCATTCCACATTTTAATTGCAAATATCGAGAAAGCACGACCACCATGGCAGCACAAACGAAGCAGTAAGGAGGCAGCAGGACCTGTAGGTAGTATTCTCAGGGACTTGGATACGGTCATTAAGCAAGACAGATTGTGGGGTTGCCGCTGTATTTGAGGTCTTATGTAAGGAGGGACCTTGACGGTGATTCTAGATCGAATGTGCGACCAAGGTGGAGATGGCTGGCTGCAAAGTTTTGCACCGGTTGTGGAGGTCGAAGAGTGGTAGTGTGGGGTCGAAGAAGAACCGGGGTACAGTAATAGAGACGAGAGGTAAGGAAGGCGTGAATGACATCTCTAAACTGTCCTCGATAAAAGGGGAGCGGATACGGCTAAGATTATGGAGAAAGCAGAGTATTTGTAGATTTTAGCAACGAGGGCTTCGTTAGATTTATCAAAGATGTTCAGATTCTTGAGTGTCGGAAAGTGGACTTGGCAGACACCAAAGTTAAAAAAGGAACGATAGTTTTGTCATGGTAAGTTTCAGGAACTGTCTGGGAGTAAGTCATTCGATGGTGTGAGCGGATAGTAAGTAGGTAGACTTCTAAAAGACTCCCAACAAACGTGGCTATGTAGAAAGATGTATTTCTTCGTCATCAGCATAGAAATGAAATGATAAAGACGACGATAAGAATCCTGTTTGCTTGACGTTCAAAAAGTCGATAAATAAAAACAAATTGTTTTCATTGGATCAATGAGTTCAAAATATAATACATACAATTGTAAAAAAAAACATAACACCAGGCAATGGCTTCGTTACTAAGATTAAAATTTAAAATAAAAAAAAGCAGCCATGGTTAAATTTTTATAAATTTTCTCAACTTCGCCAATTATAATCATCATCATCACTAACTCTATAATTTAAGAAGGGGATTTGTTTTAGTATTTGAATAATAATTTCATCTTAGTTTGTTATGACTTATGTAAGTATATTTTAAATTTTTATCAAGGTAATTTCTATGAATTTCTTTAGAGTTTGAAAATACAAAATGGTTAAGTTCAGAAAGAAAAATATGATTATCCAATACTTTATAAGGTTTTAAAAGAAAATAAATTACAATTGGTGAAGTTCATAAAAATTATTAACATTTAAGCAAGGCTGCTTTTTTATTTTATCTTCTATAACTATATTTTGAAAGGGGTGAAATTTAGTTTAGAGTTCCTTTTTAAAATTATTATAATTGGCGAAGTTCAGAAAATGTATAAAAATTTAACCATGGCTGCTTTTTTTTTAGATTTTAAATTTTAATCTTAGTAGCGAAGCGCCAAGCTCTGGCGAAGCCATTGCCTGGTAATTTTAAAAAGGAACTCTAAACTAAATTTCCTCCCTTTCAAAATATCACGTTGCTAAAATATAGTTATAGAAGAAGATAAATATAAGTTATAACCAAACTAAGATGAAATTATTATTCAAATACTAAAAAAAATCTCCTTAAATTATAATTAATGATAATGATGAATACATTTAAAGATTAATCATTTCTAATAATTAAATATAATACAGGGATACTTATTCTATTATATTTAAGTTGTTCTATTATTTCTATTAATTAATTATAAATATATTACATTTATTATTCTATCACTTTACTTATATATAAATTCATTTTATAGTTTTAAAGATAAAACTAACTAAGTCATACCCGCGAAACAAATTGGAAAAGATGGAAGAACTGAGAATATGTAGCAGGTATGTTAGCCGAACATCTTACCTGTGGAGGTTGTTGCCCGATTGTTGCTGCCGCATGTACTTCCTTGCGGCCCGAAAGAATAAATGAGGGTTACTCGAAGTGGGTTGAAAGAGCGAATTCACATCATGTCTAACCAACACCTTTGAGTTCGGTATTCTTTACAGGATAAAATTGTGTGGTTTGCAAAAATGGACATATTATGAAACTTTCATTGGCAATTTTTTTACATTAGCGACTCGGGCGTTGCTATTGTTGTCTTTCGTTCCAAATTGAACGATACCGTGTTTCATCTTTCGTTCATCCGCGCATGAAGACGCCATTTTTGTTGGAGTGAACATCGTGATAAATAAGAATAAGTAAAAATGTTTGGTTACTGGAAGCCGGGTTCGAGCCGTACTATGGGTTGCTATATGGAGATGGGGTGGCTTCGCTCACTGTCAGGAACAAGTAGTTAAACGAAAGATTTTGGAACAAAGGACGAATCATTATGGGATAACGAAAAAAAAATCCCGAGTCGCTAATGTAAAAAATTACCCTTTCATTAGCATCTTCGCGTTGCCATTGGTGCTGTAATAAACGTGAATGCAATTTCAGTGTTAGATTGCAAAGGCACACTTGGTAGAAGAGTCAAAATTACCTTTGGAGACAATCGTTTATTTCATTCACGCATGGTGCACAAAGGGTTGGCAACTATTGGTTTTTTTTGTGTTAAAGAGCTTAAAATGTTAACAGAAGCCATAACTGATTGGAAACTCTCTTCGAGAAGTTTGCTCTAACTTCTTGCTCTAAAATCAAACCTATACTAACCTAACCATAACCTAACCTAACCAAGCCTACAGGCAAACACTACGAGCCTCCCACGTCATAGCCTAACCTTAGTTAGCCTCGCGATAGCCTCGAACGCCTAATTCGCTGCCGGGCCTGTTCCGAAAAAGACCCTCCAAAACAAATAAACGCCATTAGAACACAACCTCCATAAGAACCTCTAAGAATACAGCCCCTTTAGACATGTATCCTTTTTTTATAGCTAAATCAAGACTTGAATTCCTTATGTATTGCTGGTGAAAAAATTGGAATAAGAACAGCAAGACGGTGAGTGCGACCTTCAGTTAGGTGAGATTAATCTTAACTTGAAATTGGGGGATGTTAAAATTGGCTACTTTGTACGGGAGGATGTTTAAGTGATTTATCTAAACCTATTCTATTCTTTCATCATAATAAAATGAACATTGCATGTTTAATTTTTCCTTTACATTGTGCTTGCTAATGTTCCATTAATTGACGTTTATTTTATACGAAAGAAAAACAATGAGACCGGTGTTCATTCTGATAGTCGGTTTTGGTCCTTCTTGCGTCATATCGAGATAAAACATTTCATTATTCGCTTTGGGGAACTGATGCGGAAGGAATACAAATTGTTTTGTGTCCATTGGTGACAATCGTTAAAACGTCGGAATTACAGAAACAAAGAATATTTAATAAAAAAATATTAACAGAATGATTAACACGTTAATTTAATGACGCATAAATGAAGTTAATTTTATATAAAATATTCTGGGTTTATGAAAATTCACCATATAAATGGCTAAATGGCAACTCAAGGGCGACCCTCAAAAGATTTGCAGTAGCAGGCCACTAATAATTTCACTATTACTTTACTACTATTCATTCCCTCATCTTTTTTTTTCGCCTTTAAGCGCAGTAGCAACGATGCCGTATCACTCAGAAAGTATGTAAGGAGAGATCTATAGAACAAGTGAAAATGTATAGCTGCATATCCTTTTGCGGGCATTGGGGCTTGTAGGTTACCACAAGCCTTCAGATGCCAGTTGACGAGAAATTATGCCTATGACCTTTAGGTCCATGTACATTAAGCAATAAGTAAATTCAACTTAGGATTTTAAGTCCGCTCTCAGTAACAGGGGTATAAACGCCCCATGGGAGGGGAACGGACAATAAAAGAAACATCCACAATACGAGGAAAAGAGGTGATTTGGAATGGAGCTCTTTGGACCCACCCATCTGCATATTACGTATGGCTAACAATTTAAAAGCGGGAATTCTCGATTTTTAGTGCCCGATTCCTATCTGCTGTTCAGTCCATATCTCAGAGGGGGGACTAAAATTTAATCCTGAACTCGAGTACGCAGGAAGGAGTGTTTTATTTACACCACATTCCGGAGTCTAAAATTGCATCCTTTTCAGAGGAGGATACTGAATGCCAATAGAAACTATAAATTAAATTTGAAACGTCCAATTGTGGCAATGGTGATGGTGGTTTTTAGTAATAGATAGAGAGTGGTAGAAATAGTTTGGTGAAAACACACCGTTGTTATTTTGTGCCCTGGTGATTAGGGCATCTCTTTATTTTTTTTTTGCTTTGTTCTTCTCACTCTTTTGTATCTTTATGCTTTAACAATTCTTGCTTTTTGATAAACTCTTTATTTATATTATTTATCTTATAATTTTTAATTATTATTATTTTTATTTTTATATTTTTTTACTTGGTAGCTTTTTTTAAACATATATTTATTCCAACCTTTCTACTTGCGCACATACACACACACACACACACACACACACATATATATATATATATATATATATATATATATATATATATATATATATATATATATATATATATATTTTGTGCGTGTATACTTCTATACATCCAATATATACTTTCATACAAATTCATACATAAACAATGTTTACTTTTGATTCCATATATACATTTAAACCTACATTCACATATACGTTTTATTTACATTATACCTTTTAAGGCATTCAAGCCTTTATATTATAGTTGTAGCTGAATTAATTCCATTCTCTAACTTTCCTCTTGAAAAATGGCAATATAAGTAATTTAAGTACTCGAGCTTTTATAGTCTTGAGACAACACATAAAATGCCTCACCTCAATGCAGGTGGAAGAAGGCAAACTGGTTTTGCATTCAAGCCGTTTTTTTTAAAATTCCAGTTTATTGCCAGGGGCTGACTACATATTAACTAGTCGTGCAGCGACTTTTACTGGATAAAAACCAGTTGTTACCGTTTATCTAACTCCTTTGTGGTTGTTATTCCACTATGCATAATCCGCGGTTACCATCCATTATTGGACGTTGTAAACAGATCAGCAGTTTATTGTTGACTTCCTTTACAAGCTGATTCAGGGGCTTAAAAATAGTTTATATTTGTAGTGGTTACAAGAACTTTTGTATTTATATGAACTTAGTGATTCGTTCTTAACATTTGTTGGAGACACAACTTCAAATTATGATTCCAGTAGATCAGAGGGGCCCTTAAATTAAACGTTCTCTCGAAAAAATCGAGTAGGAGGTAAGTTTATGTTAAGAACCAATAAGTTACTATAAATCAAATAAGTTGTAACTGCTATAAATGTAAACTATTGATAACCTAGTCCTAGATGTAGTCCTAGATGTTCTGCTAACCATTAATTAGACGAAGTTATGAGACCAAGCATAAACCGCGTTCCAAGAATAAGGCCGTAAAAGGGACTTGTTGAATTCATATCTTCAGGGATTTATGTAGAGTGAAAAAGCAGAACGCGTCCATTGTTTATGCTTTCTGCGAGACTACAGCAGTGTGCGGTGGGTAATTTATCGCGTAATTTGAATATAAAATAAAATAATACTGTTCATTTATACATATATAGTTATTAAAGGTACATGTTAAAGATGTTAAGGATTGTACTTTTCATTTTATTCGATGAAATCGCCGTCGGCTTCAACCACGGCTTTCACGCGGTGTCGGAATCTGCTGCAGGCCTTCTCGGCCGCCCCCTTGCTTAACTAGGTGTGTCGTAGGTTAACCCCGCACACCTTACACCAGGTTAATATAGATGTGGTAGGTTAACTCTACACACTTTACACCAGTTTAATATAGATGTCGTAAAATAGGGTCAACTTCACCCTTTCTGCTTTACGAATGCGTGGGAAGTTTACCATAAGAGCAAATTTACTAAAAGTATGTTGGCCAATAGTCGACTATCTTGGAGTTCCGGGATAACAGAAAAACGCGTACAAAAATAACTTTACTAATATGCAAATTAATATGTTACAAGATTAAAAGGAGTTTTAGAATGAGCTATACACATACGAGATTTACACGGGTCTCCGCAGCTAAGGGGTTGGGGCGGAGACGGTGAGGACGATCACCGTACAAACAAATGGACAATATTGACCGAGGAACGCTCGAACGACCTTGAGCGTAAACTATGCCGATGATGAGGCTTACACTGGGGGGGGGGGGCAGAGAGAGAGAGCGCACTTGCATGCACAGGAGAGTTGCGCGTTGTTCTTACATGGAAGATTTGGTTCGAGGGAGTAATCCTTGCCTTGGCGCAAAGTTCAAACCATAGTCTCTGGATAATAACTATTATAGGGGTGAACTTAAATCTTGCTTTCGAGTAACACGAATCGAGATTGAGCACGCTGCGTTCGAGGAGTGGGGGAAGCGGGTTGAGGTAGAGTCACATGAATTAATGAGAATACCGGGAGCTGAGGGATTTTGCGAGAATTGTGCAGTCCAACGGGACGCGAATAGCGGGTACCGACGGGGGCGGGCAAAGGATACTGACGGGGCAGGGAGGACGGTGTATACGAAGAGTTGAGGATAAAGCGTATTTATTAACAAAGAATTCTTGCAATCGTTTTTATAGTTAATAATCTATTGTATTTTAATTGGTAAATATGAGTATTTGAGCGTCAGTAGCCTTGAATCTGTTCCTCTTGTACTCGCAAAAGTAGGTAAATATTGAGTCCATAGTAAACATGAGAGGACGACAGACTAGTTTCAGAATATCCAGCTTCCATTATCACTCCTGAAATAATGGTAAATAAATTTACCTGATTTCTTTTTATTTAAAACAAAAGTAACTAGAGTCCATCAGGAAGTTTAAGTGCAAATGATGGTAAACTAGAGTACGGGATGTACTAGAAAATAAAAGAGGGGAGGGGGTAAATTTACCCCAACATTGTGATACCTTTGACATAATTGCATGCAAAGTTTTGTCCGGTGAATACACGCAGACGTTCTTGTAATTATGGTGTCCCTGGCTAAGGAATTTCGGTCGAAAACTGTTCTGAAACTGCGTATTTGAGGGGTTGCCGTATTTCCACATCCGTCATATTTATCAAGCCAATCAACATAAGAATTTTACGTGAATTACAGCTAAACCACGGACATTCTTTGCAGATGGCATCAGGAAATTGCCAGGAAGATGGTGCATGGTGTGGCAAATAAAGGCGCCTACTTTGACAATTATGTTTTGTTTAATTAAATCAATGTTATTAATCGGTCAAAAAAATTGTATACAATACTGTAGAAAACTCAACCATCAAACCAAGCGTTGTACTCGGCCATGTGCAAAATAGCAGAACGGGAGAATTTTTTTAAATACTTATCCCCCCTTCTCCCTCCACGCTGCTCAGTTTTATAAAGAGAACATGGAAGCTGAATGATATGAAAGATGTATCCACTATACATCATAGGGACGAAGGACAGGTGAAAACCAATCACTCAGTACCTGTAATAAGAACTTCATTGGCCGCTGATTTTATTTTCTTTTTCATCCTTCGATTGACCTCTATTGTTTGTAGTGCTAGAAATGAATCACCAATAACCTCGTTACATTTTTCTCATTAAGGATATTAGTCAGTGTCATATAGCGCAGTGTTTCCCAACCTTAGGCCATATGGCCCTTTGAGGGACATGGCATATTTGTTGAAGGGAGGCCCATGGGAAAATTTTAAGGTATAGTGAGGCCACAGTCTCCATGAAGGGGGCAATAGGACTTATTGCAACCTAAATTATAGATACTAGATAGATACTATTAATATATGTAGTTGGATTACATTTAAAAATAATAATACATATATTTTTCTTATATATTTTACCAGGCAATGACTTCGCCACTCCCTCCTCTACTGGAGTGCTTGCGCTTGGCTACTAAGAATAAAATTTAAAATATAAAAAAAGCAGCCATGGTTAAATTTTTATACATTTTCTAAACTTCGCTAAATATAATAATTTCATAAAGGAACTTTAAACTAAATTTGCCCCCTTTCAAAATATCAGGTTGCTAAAATAGTTATAGAAGAAGATATATAAAAATAAATTTTCTGAACTTCACCATTTGTAATTCTTTGGGATTTTTTATTTATTTTACATTTTAGCCTTTTGCATATAATAAATTTCTAAATAATTGTGAAGCTACACTAAATCTGATAAAAGTGCATTTCACATTTTTCTTAGCATACGGCCCTTATATTTATTTCTGAACTTCATCATTTTGTTTTTTGATATTATAAAAGAATTATTAGAAATAACCTTGATAAAAAAACATAAGTCATGACCAAACTAAGATGAAATTATTATTCAAATACTAAAAGAAAAATCCCTTTCTTAAATTATAGTTAGTGATGATGATGATGATAATATAATTTTAATTTATCTGTAAACAAATATTTTGCATCTTACAAGATTATTGGTTAAAATAGTTAATCTGCATATTACCTACTGAAAATAGTAGTAGTTATAGGGACCCTCCTCACCCCCAGAAAGTAGGTATGGCGTAGTTTGCTACTGCATTATCCCTTTCCCGTTATTTGTCCTTATTCTTGCTTCATTGAAATGCCCTCGTTGTTCATTATGTTCACCGACGCTTCATTCTAAGGCCAGACCCCCCCGTTGGATTACACTCAATAATTGTAAACCAAAAAAAATGTTTCTCCGACCCAATTATGGGGTCTAATTCTCCCTCTGATCAGCCCCCACCCAGTTCTTTTATCGTGATCGAGCTGCGATATTTTCATCCATTATTATTTACTTAAGAAGCGAAAACCAACGAGGGCATTACCACAAGGTACTTTGCGAGAATGGATTCGTGAAGTTAGGGAAAGTGAAAATGGGCGGAGGATAAACATGCCGAGGAGGTTACAGAGTAGACTACTTGGAGCGCTCGTTACCCGTGCCGGTACGCAACTCTTCAGAACTTATTTGGTCTCCACAATTAGTAAATATTACCGAGGCTAGAAAGGCACATATTCCTCCAGATGTCAGCTACGTCGTTGTTTCCCATGATAGGCCTACTAACCGCCGAGCGGAGTTTGTATCCCGAAGCTGTGAGATCGTTTCCCAGGCAACGGCTCTCTGGCCTAAAAGCCTACACCTGGTTTAAAATCTCCAGTCGGATATAAAACCACGAATAAAAAACAAAAACATAAAAAATATTAAAAGAAGATCCCCCCAGGGTAAAGAACGATAAGTACGAGACAAGAACAACCCCCCTCCCCATTGCATTGGAGTTGTTAATAGCTCCCTCCGACCGCTTGGAAGATTAAGAGAGAAAGCTTTGACTTTACAGCCTGCTGTGTAGGCCACCCTCAGCGTCGCCACATTTAAGTGGGGCCTCGTTTTCTGCGAGGTTGTCCTGAGGTGGAGGTTTTGAAGTGGAGGTTTTCTCGCCCTACGATTGCATCCGGGTGGGCTGGTTGTGTCATATCCACTTGAAAATGACTCGCCACTCTACACCTTTTTTTTTATTGCCCTACAGGGGCGCGACCCCCATTGAAATCCCAGTGGGGGTAAAGAACGACGAATAAGAGACAAACGAAGAATAAACGGATGTAAAAAGAACGCTAGATTAGAAACAAAGGAAAAAACAAACAAATAATAAACTCCAATGGGAGTGAAAACGGGACCACTAAGTCCGGGCGGAGAATCAATCGCTTCATAAAAAATGCCTGCGAAATTTGCTCAAATGAAACTCGTTTCAGAATCCTTCGACAAGAAAGACGCAAGCCTCTCTCCGACCGCCCATCAATTCTAATAGACCCAGTGGTAAAAATTCCTTGAATTTCCTTTTAGAAAGAAATAGAGAAGCTTTTGACCTACTAGATATAACGTGATTTTCGAAAGAAATAAATATGCTTGTGGCTTACTAGATATGCACAAACGTACTTTTAGAAGGAAATAAATATGCCTGTGGCCTTCAAAACATCCAAAAAAGTACTTTTAAAAGGAAATAAATAAACCTGTGGCCTTCTAGATATCCACAAACGTACTTTTAGAAGGAAATAAGTATGCCGTGGCCTTTTAGATATTCACAAACGTACTTTAAAAGTAAGTAAATATGCCTGTGGCCTCTAGATATCCATACACGTATTTTAAAATGAAATAAATATGCCTGTGGCCTACTAGATATCCACAAACGTACTTTTAGAAATAAATATACCTGCGGCCTCTAGATATCCACAAACGTACTTGTAGAAGAAATAAATATGTATGTGGCCTCTAGATATCCATAAACGTATTTTAAGGGGAAATAAATATGCCTGTGGCCTACTAGATATGCACAAACGTACTTTTAGAAATAAATATGCATGCGGCCTCTAGATATCCATAAACGTATTTTAAAAGGAAATAAATATGCCTGTGGCCTACTAGATATCCACAAACGTACTTTTAGAAATAAATATGCCTGTGGCCTCTAAATATCCACAAACGTACTTGTAGAAGAAATAAATATGCATGTGGCCTACTAGATACCCACAAACGTACTTTTAGAAGGAAATTAATATGCCTGTGGCCTACAAGATATTCACAAACATTCTTTTAGAAGCTAATATGAATCTGGCCTACTGGATATCCACGAACGTCCCTGTATAACTACTAAATACAGAGGTATGTGGCCTACTCTATAGCCACGACCGTCCTTGTACGAATAAATAAATAGACTTGTGGCCTACTAGATATCTATGAACGTGCTATTCGAAGGATATATATATATATATATATATATATATATATATATATATATATATATATATATATATATATATATATATATATATATATATATATATATATATATATATATATATATATGCCTTTAACCTACTAGATATCCCCAAACGTGTTCTAATAGATATCAACGAATGTACTTTTTCAAGGAAATAAATATGCTGTGGCCTACTAGATGTCCACGAACCTTTAGGGATGGAATAAGTAGGCTTAGAGCCTACTAGATATGTCCGATCCTGCGTAATTCTGTGACCTTCATTTTTTTATGGCGGGCGGAAATTGGCAAGAAGGGGAAGGGAGGGGGGAGTGGTCAGTGGTGAAAATAAGATTTCACGGTGATTTATTGGTTCTAGAGGGCGGGAGACGCAGGGTGGGGGGGGCTCTTTCTGTTATGTCTAGAACTTAGGAGTTCCCGTCTTTTTAGGAATTTGTTTTCTGGAAGGTTCGAATGTCCCTTTCATACCCCGTCGTTTAGGTCGACCACTCTCCACATTCCAACCAACCAAGAGATATTAAGCCCCTTGTATTCCATGCCACCTAAACCTTTTTAATGGTTCTTATTAGTTTTCGTCTGTATTTTTCTTTTAATCTAACGCAAAACTAACGAAGGCAACTTCGACAGGACGTTTCTAAGGAGAGATCTTCAATTTAGAAGTTATAATAAGAAGAAATTTACATATATCCGCTTCTCCCCTTCAGGTATTGGGGTCTGGAGGGCACGTATTCCTCGAGATGTTACCCGCATCATGTATGTCTATGTTACACTTGATACCGAGAACGGCCGTCGTGAAAGGGGAGAATTGCGCACCATTCCGGTCTCCTGCGCTTGGCATTTTCATTTTCCTTAACAACCATTTTTGTGAACCCGTCTGGCGTAGATTCCATCGTTGATTTTTGTTTCTTTAAAATAATCTTTTATTAATAAATAATCAGTTAATAGTAATGATAATTACAATGGTCTGCACTGTTTTCAAGGTCTAACACCTAATACCTGATTTTAGGCCAGTTTTTGGCGCTGAATCCGAAAATTATACTCATTTTATCAAATCAGATCAAGTTTTTGAGATATAAGCACATGCCAGAAATTCCTATATTCCTATCTATTTGTAGGCGAATGTACGCGCAATAGTGAATTTTGAACTGATTGATACACAGAAGGGTTACAGAATGTTCTAATTGATACCAAGAAGAGGACAACATACAAAAAAGCTACTCATGGATGAATGGTCTCTTCAAGGACTCCCGATTGTTCCTTGCAGACACCAAATTCCCTTTCAGGCACCAACAGTAGTCAGCCAGAAAGTTGACATTCCAACGCCCTTGGTATCCTTCCTCCATCACGCGGATATCTTTGTGAAAGCGCTCATCCTGTTCTTCACTGAATTCTCTACATTTCTCGGGAAAATAGTCCAGGGACCGAAGGAGGTGCATTTTCACTGACATGCGCGCACCAAGTTTGCGTAAATTCTCCATTAACTCATCAAACGCCTTCTCATAGTGAGGACTTCTGTGGTTGCCAATGAAATTTGCAATAACTGATTAAGGGAAAAGCAAGCAGAGAGTTCAACAAGATTCAGTGCTTCATCAAAACTGGTCTCCTTGATGAGCTTCCTTATTTGAGAACCATGAAATACACCTGCCTTCATTTTTTCCATGCTGCCTCGTGGAAACCTCTGACGGAGGAAAGCAAATCCTCTACCTTCACTGTCCATTGCATTGACAAAGTTCTTGATCAAACCGAGTTTGATATGCAGGGGTGGCAGCAATATCTTGCTCGGGTTAACCAGTTGGTGGGACAGAATGTTGTGTGAACCGGGTTCTAATCCTTGTCTTGTCTGACATAATACTGGTCGTCAGCCCGACTGCCCCACAAGCATATAAAGCATGGATACTTTGTGTAGCCACCTTGAAGGCCTAGGATAAGTCCAGCAACTTAAGATCTCTACAAGTCAGTCTTTTATGTTCCTGGTAGTTGAGAGCAGACAACATACGGTCCGTTATTAAGAAGAATTAATTTGAGCAGGTCAGCAATGTTGTTACAGTAGACCAATAAAGAGGCTTCATCAAACGTGAAAAATTTCCTAAATTCTTTCTCGCGGTCCTGATACCAATAGAATGTTGTCCCTGGTGAACCTAATAGCTGAACAGATTCTTTGAAAAAGTTCGGGTCTCGTGTCAGGTCGTTGAGTTCAGCTTGGGTAAATGACCTCTGTTGGTCGCCGTCTTCTGGCTTGTATACATAAAACTCAGCTGTATCGGTATTGACACTAGCCTCGGAATCACAGCTAGAACCCATGTGTCGTGGTATAAGAAGGACCGAGTGATGGCTGGAGTTTGTACGTATGGGTTGGTTACGTACTTCACCAAACCCCGTTATTACGTTTTATCTCTAAGAGTGCTATATATATTTGATTATTGATTAGTTTTATCTGATTATTACTTCTTTAAACTTTGAGGGTTCCTAGTGCCTTGCTTACCGTGTCGAGAATTGAATAAAATTTTGTTAAAAAAAACTAAAACTTTAATTAAAAAAAAAACAAAAACATGAACCAACGAAATTTTACACTTAAATGTAAGAAATGACTTCATTAAATTTAAGTGATACTTTCTAAAATGACATAGTTGAAATTATAGTGATGGTTGACCCACAGCTCACTTTAATAAAAAAATGCAAACGGACTTTACAGAAACGGATACCGGGGTTTAAATACCTTTATAGATCCCTCTTGAATCGGGTTGGAGTCTGACCTTGAACTCAATGGTTACGTCACCTCAGGAATGTTGTTTCCAGGCCAACGTGTGACACTTGTCCAGATGTGTTCTTTCGGGAGGAATAGCTTTAAAGCCACAAAGGACTTTGGCGCGTATGGCAGATGGGGGAGCCACACGCCTTCGGCAGAAAATAATATCACCACGGGACCGTGAAAGAATGTTTCTTCTCTTCGGATTACTCTGGTGAATGATTCGCACGGGCGAGTGATGAGTCAATGCTTGAATCCTTTGACTTAGGGGAGTGCTGGAGGGAGTTCACTCGGAGTTAATCAAGGGTGAGGACTATCGGTGCTTTGAGAGACACGAGGATAGAGGGGTTTCTCGGAAGAGAGTAAATTGAACTTTATTCTTAAATCAAGTTAACTTAAAGTTCGGTGTGACCACCAGGAACTGCCTCGAGGATGAGCTGCTTCTTCTTAGTTCCGGTATTCCTCGAGGGTGAGGACTATCTCGGTACTTTGGGCTACACCATGATAGGGGGGGGTGGAATCTCTGATGAGAGTAAGTTGAACTTGATCAAGTTAAAAAAGTTCGGTGTGATCACCAGGAATTAGGTCCGGATGAGCTTCTTAGTTCCTTCTGTTGGTAGCCCGGCCTCTTGCCGGGGACTTCGTAGCCTGGCCGACTCACGTATTCTACCTCGTTTTTCCAAAGATATTTGTTTTTATACGTCGCCACCCCACTGGGGTAGGGGCAGGAGGGGGCGGGGATGCGTGGATATGCCGCATGAAGGTTCCTCCAACGGATTTTCTCAGGGCGTCGTACAGCTGGCCCGGAGGGACCTTCTGGCTTTAAGGAGACGCTCCTCTAATTTCGCCGCTGAGGTGAAATTGAATACCCGCTCTTAGGGGAAATCTTGCTGTTTTTACAGTTCAGCTTCTCATCGATACGAAGGGCGAGAAGGAGATGGTTAAGTGGTGGTGCTACGGCGTCTACACTGCCAGGATGTTGTGGTTAACGACCAGAGGCTCGCTCGTGGGGGGGGGGGGGGGAAGCATCTATTCCCTCACAAAGGGAGTATCAATTCCCTTACACCATGGTAAAATCAGGCTCAGGAACAGGAAGATCAGGGCCATTTTGGACTGGATTTTATACCATAAGGAACATTGAGCTATTGAACATGGTGCTTGTTCTTGCGATTGATGCCTTTCAAATTTGCCATGCAGAAGTACCAGTAGTTGACGTGATCTTTGCCTTTCCTCCACACCATTGGAAAATCATCAAATGGCGCACTCTTCCTCTTCTTATTACTCCAATCCCGTAAATTTTCCACCCATGTTTTATAGCAAATATGGGAAGAAAATGGCTTATTCTGGTCCCCTAGTTTCACTCCAAAGTATGCATGATATGCCCTTTTCACAAAATCCGTGATTTTTGTTTGACGGTCTGGAAGAGCGACATGTCCGCAGATGTAACGAATCTTATTTGGATGATTCTTACACGTACGATCCATTGGGATAAAACAAGTAATAAATGGTTGGATGATAGTGCTAATTTGGAATATACGTTCTAATATAAATCGAGCCTATCTTAGAAACCAGACCTGACTAAAGAAAACTAATTATATTCTTAATTTCAGTCTGCAAAAATGATTCTAATTCGATTGGAAAACTTATGACCTTTGAAAAAAAAGTTTTGAAACGAAGTGATATTCCGTTATTATTAATAATGATTAATTATTCACTTTTATTAATAATAATGATCAATAAATGATAATAGAGTCTTTAGATCCCCTCTTACTTTGCCAGTGGGGGCACCGGGGCAAGAGAAAGTGTGGGAGAAAAATGGCGACGGTATTGAAAGTCTGACACTGGAAATTACAAGTTAAACAATAAGTTATGAAAATTCTTTTGTGTGAGTTTGATCAATTAGGTTTTTTTTTTGTTAAGGGAAACCTAACGGACATTTCCTCTACATTATCACAATTAAAAGACCTATAATATTTAAAATGATTTAATAAGAATTTAAATGCTTTGACCCTTTTAGAACGAAAATTAATTGACGCCCAATTTAAGGAAAGCTCGATGGTTTTGCAGATTAAATTCTCCTGACAAATTGAATATTTAAAAAAAAATATATAATAAATTCAAACCTTTTTACTATTATAAAAATAAAATCAATTTCTAATATTTTCTGTACATGTGAAACAGAAGTACCTCGACTCAGTCCAACATTACATTCTGGACAAGTGGACGCGCTGTCTTCCAGTGGGTAGATCTTTCAATTCTCATCACAGCCAATTACAACATTGCTTTCTTTCCTCTCCCGTCTTCACAAGACAACAGACATACACACACTGTTCCAAGGGATCATGCTGATAGGTATCTACATATATCCACATACCTCTGACGCCGAACAGGTCTCTCTGCCCCGGGGCGACGAAGGTTCCACCTGAACGCTGTTTGGTATCAAAACAAAAGTACTTCTTGGCATCTCTCCCCCAAAGAGGACCGGCCCCTGGTGTCCTGGGGCTCACCAGCGAGTGTCATACTGACCTTTATGTCTATTTAATTATCCGGCCAGGGATCCGCCTGGATAAAGGCAGTTTGGCGGACCACTACTACTACATTCTGGACACCAATTAGTGACGAATATTGGTTTTCTCTTTTTTCCATTTTGTGTTGAGTTTGCATAAGCGGTGCATCTCTGTCCCCTTTTACTGTTTCCCGTTGCTGGCACATCGTCAGGAAAATGCCTTTCCTTAAAAGGATCGGCGTCTTCTATCTGCGTTTCTGTTTCGTTTTCTTCCTGCGGTAAAATTTGCCGATTTACCAAATTTCTCGACTAGCTTCTTATAGTTTCTCAATGGCCTTGATTTTCATTGCATTATAGCCCACTTTTATCAAATGCATATTGATGAAGTTAGAATAACGACATCCATAAAATGAAATAACCCTTATTTCACGACCTATACACACTTGCTTCGGAAAGTATTTATAGCTCTAATCAATCGCTTATTGGGGAGTAACAAATTTTGTAGGTGTTGAGAAGAATGTTTAATATACACATACATAATTTAAAATAATTTGATATAGAAATATAAGGGTTAATAACACTTTGTACTCAAATTCTCCACTAAAATATAAACGCTATAATTTTTAAATCCAAATGTTTGATGTATATGATTTAAATGATGACAGATTCGAAGTCATCCGAGTAGTTTCTGTGACATAATATTTATAATTTGGATTTATTAAGAATGGTCTAGAGTGTTCTTACAAGCCTTTTTAGTTGCGTGCGAGTATAGTCGCGAGCGAATCTACATCTCACTATGTCGGTCGGTCGGTCGGTCCCCGCTTTGCTTTTATTTTGTTTTTTGTAATAACATCATAACTATTCGGCCGATTCTAACGAAATTTGAAACCTTTATGTGTGTTACATTCTCTTTCGAATGACATAATTGCTAAAGTCCTCCCAAGATTAGCCCTGGAATTATTTTTTGGGATAAATAACATAACTATTCGGCCGATACTCTGCTAGACTAGACTATGCTATAATAGGCCAATACTATGCTAGCAAAACCTAGAATAGGCTATTATAGGCTATGCTAAGATATAATGTACAAGGGTAAGATATACTATGCGGCTAATTTAGGCTATAAAATGCTATGCTAGGATAGCATATAATATGTTAGGCTAGAAAACACTAAGCTATGCTTGACTAGGGTATAATAGAATAGTATAGGCTATACTGGTCTAGGATAGTTAATGCTAGGGTAGGCTAAAGTGTAATAGGCTAGAGTGGGCTATGCTAGGTAATACTATGTTAGGCTATAATAGGCTAAACTATGCAAGGTTATTCTAGTCTAGGGAATGGCATGCTATACTAGTCTAGTATGTACTAGGTTACGCTATAATATGATACGCTTGGCTATATTATGTTAGGTGTGGTTATGCTAGGATATGCTATACCAAACTACCCTATAGTATGCTCGGCAAGGCTTATCGTATGTAATGATATATCGGCTAGGTTATAGTAGCCTATTCTAGCTTGTCTATACTAGGCTCTGGCATGCAATTCAAAGCCACACCTGGTTAGGCTAGGCTAGGTTAGGCTAAGCTAGGCTATACTATAATATGCTAGGTTAGACTAGGGTCTACTAAGATAGGCTAGGCTATACTAAACTAAGGTAGGTTAAAGTAGGCTAGACTATGCTAGGTTATACTAGGCTAGCTAGATTATACTAAGCTAGGCTAGGTTAGGCTATCCTAGGCTAAAACAGGGTAGGTTATACTATGATATGCTATGTTTTACTAGGCAAGTTTAGGCTAGACTGTGCTTTGATATACTATTTTGTGCTATGCTATGCTATGTTATACTATGATGTGCTATATTATGCAATGCTGTGCTATGCTATACTATGATATGCAATAATATTCTATAATATACTATGCTCTAACCTGCTATGGTATATTATGCTATACTATTGAATACTGTGCTATTAGTGTGTGTCAATCTTTTCGACGTTCTAATTACATAAATGAGTGATGCTCAAAATTTGCAGCCCTACTTATGAATTCTAAAGTTATTTTTATTTTAATATAATTGTATTTCCTCCTGGTTACCTATTTAAAAGTTTTGACTTATTTTTGTCATCATGGGGAATTAAATGAATTTTATTATATTAATAATATACATTTCACTTTTTTTCTTATTTCACCGTTTGAAACATATTCATCAGTGTGCTGAAGATTACGTGGCCTTCAGTACTACCATTCTACCATTGGGATTTGACCTACAATTGCTTTTAAAATTAGGACAAGACTGGCGACATTCACACATTTAAACACCTAAATTGAAAATAGCAGAGTTGTTGCCATCTCAATTCCAAACTTTGGTTGACGTTCTGAAATGTGGATGTGAGAAACTACCCAACAGCCAATGTTGCAAAGGATATTTACCCTAAAGTGCTTGAAAAGTGGGAACGAGGGAAGAGTTCTCTTCTAGCCCCCGTTGTAAATTCGAGTCACAATCTTAAACAGATCCAAAATAACTGGGAGAACGCCAAAAACATATCCCTTGGAAGTGGAGAGCTACAGGCCTAAGACACTTTCATTACAAAACTAGACAACCTGTTGATATCCTCAGGCGCAAGTGTAAAATTGTTTTTTTTTAGCTGTGAATTTGGCTGCCCTGGTTGCAAAAACGAAACAAATTAAATTAAATCCCCTATGGAGAGGAAAATCTCTGTGAAGGAACTTGCTTTCAGTAAAGGTCAGAGAGAAATGGTAACTTCTTTTGGACCACATCCGGTTTGCTTTCAAGATTAACTTGAGTAAAATAGACAAGTCAATAAATAAAAGCGACAGAAAGGTGAAGGAAGAAGAGTTGCTTACTATAAGTAGGCCAATGTTTCAATGTCATCAAGTGAAATAATTTTCTCTCCCGAAGAAAATGAAGAACAAATAGCTGATGCTCAAGATAGAAAGGATTGAATTTATGAAGCGACATTAAAAATACCAACCACATCTTCAAATTCCATTAAAAAGCAACCCGGGAATTTATTATTTTTTGGAGGGGGGGGGGGCAATAATAACATAACGTTTCGCCTGATTCTAACGAAATTTGAAAATCTTATATTGTTTGACATTCTCTTTCAAATAATATAATTGTCAAAGTCCTCCCAAGGTTAGTCCAGGAATTATTTTATTTTGGCAATAACATCATAACTACAGATGACCCCCCAAAACCGGACCTGCACACACTTTTTGTGATATATCCTTCATTCATTCACTAATCACCCTTACTTTGCAGGACATGACAGAAGCAACGACTGTGAACACAAGTAGATCTCAATGGGAGCTCCAGCAAAGAATATTCTGTGTCAAACATTACTACAAGACAGGTTCGTCCAAGAAAGTGCAGGACACTTTCGTGCATCAGTTCGAATGTGAAAAAGCCCCCTCCAAGAGCAGAATTCAGGACTGGGTGGACCACTTCGAGAACTATGGGACAGTGGAGAACCTCAATGCAGCCAGTGACAACCGTCCAAGCCATTCAGGAGGCCCCGGGAAGGGTACTGCTGAGCTGGTCGAGATCGTGAGAGAGTTAGTTCAGCAGAGTCCAAAACGCTCTGTGCGCAAGCGAAGTCAATCCCTCGGTATATCCCGTGAGACATGCAGGAGAGTGCTAATAATGGATGTAAAGGCCTACCCATACAGGATACGGACGAAGCAGACCCTTACAGCTTCAGACAAGGAGCAGAGAAAGGCTATGACAGTCAAGATACTGGAGAAGATTCAGGAGAACCCATCTTTCCTTAACCTCATTTGGACCTCAGATGAACCTCGCTTCCATCTTGAAGGAAAGGTAAACTCGTAGACAAATGTCCTCTGGGGGACCTACAGACCAAATGAGGTAGCCATCAAGCCCCTCCCCTCCCTAAGTGCACGGTATGGACTGCAATCTCAGCCAGAGGCATCATCGGACCATTCTTCTTAGAGAAATCTGGCGGTATGTTGAGGTCCTCAAAACCTTCAAGAGGGAGCTGCAGACCCTATTCCCGTCGCTTATGGGGAAGTTCTGGTTTCAGCAAGATGGAGAAAACTCTCACACCTCAAACCTTTCCCGAGATTGGATGAAAGAGAACTTTTGTGGCCCTGTGATCAGTCTCAAGACTGATTTTGAGTGGGCACCTCACAGTCCAGACCTTAGCCCCCCAGATTTCTTTATCTGGGGCTACCTTAAAGACAGACTGTACCCAATGAGACGCAGGACCATCACGTAACTCAAGGAAGCCATCAGGGAGATCAGAGCCATTAGTCGGTTGGTTTGTAAGGACGTCATGGACAACTTTGTGCTGCGCCTCAAGAAATGCACAGAGCTAAATGGAGGTAATCTCGAACACGTGCTCTAGAATAAAGAAGAAAAGTCCAAAGACTCATGTTTTGATATGATGTTTTTTAAACACAATAAACTAGTTATCACCAGTTTCATTCAATCTTTGCAGGAAATTAAGAAATGAGGCCTATCGAAAGTCGGGGCCCGTTTTTTGGTGGTCACCTTGTATTCGTCCCATTCTAACAAAATTTGAAACCCTTAAGATGTTTACCTTCTCTTTCGAGTGATAGTATTGCCAAGGTCCTCTCAAGGTTACTCCGGGAATTTTTGAAAGTTTTTAAGGTCATTAATCAGAATATGACGCGACGTTTTGGTCAGCAGGCCTTGTTTCGGCATCGCAAACTCGATCATCATGGCGAAAGGCAGTAGTGAATTGTCTAACGACATTAAATCCAGAATAATCACGATATTAAAATCTAAGATTAGCTGTAAGAAGATTTTTCGAAGAATTAAATGTCTCTAAATCTACAGTGCAGTCAGTGTAAGGAAAGTTTAAGGAATTGATGACAACTGCAAATCTCTCTCGTTCGGGTCGTCTTCGGAAAATTCCACTTCGCACGGTTCAGAGGATTCTTAAATGTGTTAGAAATAATCTAAAGTCGACTAGAGGTGAGATGTACAATCAATTGGGCTAGGAAGACTTCGACATTAGTTTAAACATTGTGTCCAATATGTTGAATTAAGCAGAAATGCATGGCACTCATCCTAGTAAGACATTTATTAAAAAAGATTCACTTGAAAGCCCGTCTGAAGTACGCTAACGATCAGATGGAGAAAGATTTCAATTTTGGGAGCAATTTGCTAGGGTGAGTTGAAAAGGTTGACTAATTTGCTACAAATAATGTCGAGGATCCTTGGAATAAAAATAAAAAGGTTGTTCTCTAAAAAAACAATGTTTCTACAGTAAAACATGGCAATGGATCTATTATTTTACGTGGCAGGTGCTTGTGCACCCGGCGTTCGTATACTTCAACGGAACGATGAATACAGAATCATAGAAATTGTTGAAAATTATCTGAATAGTAATGTTTACAACCTTGCAACGCAACTACCCCAAATACACCTCGAAATTAGCTTCTTCCTGGTTAAAGGAAAAAAAAAATAAATAAGCGTTTTGGAACGGCCCTCATATCCGTCCGCTCTTAACTCGATAGAAAGTTTATGGCATAACTGAAAGACTCCCGAAACATGGAAGAATTGGACAAATTTTGCAAGGACGATTGGAACAAAATTTCATCTCAAGTTTGTTTGAACCAAGTCAAAAACTATAATAATCGTTTGAGGAGTGTCATTAAGCAAAAAGATCATACTACTAGTGATTGGAAAATTGTCGTAGTATTATTATTATTTATCTAACTTATTGAAGTTTTATTGTTGTCTATTTATATATTCACTCAATTTCTCCAAATTTCGTTACCTTGCTTAAACGGTTCATGAACCCAAAAATTGTGGTATTAGGTCGACGTATGAATACTTTCTGGACCAAGTGTATACTATATATATCGCTCCGATAAATCTTTGCCGGAGGTAAAGTCTAAAAAAATATCATTTTGGGGAAATTTTGCATATCGATGTTGAGAATTTGATGAATTTCCGAAATGGGTGTTACATACTGTAGAGTCGAATCAATTGGACAAGAAATTTACTCATGAACAATTTGAAGAATTATTACAGATGAGGTATTTGTTGTGAAAGCAAAGGAAAATAAAATTGCGTAATACAATGAAAACACACTACTGGGGAAAGACAAGAGGACAAGGGGGTGATGATGCAGTTATTGCAATAGGACAGGGATCAGGTTACAGTTGAATAATTTAAAACTCAAACCTATCTCTAAACAAACAAGATCTAAATAAAATGTTTCTAGCCCTTATTTCAAAATCAGTTTCCAGGCCAAATTTGAAGGAGTTATACAAATTTAGAAAGCATACTAATATGACAGTCAAGTCATTTCCAGATTAACTAAACATCAAAATTTGTCTACAATAGTTTACTTTACCATTTATGTTGACAGTCTGCGTTACGCCACAAGTTCTGGACTTTGAAACACTCGAACTTTAAACATCGCCCCAAACTTGAGGGTTCTTTACTTACGGTACAAGTATAACAAGAGAGAGGAAGCTACAAAATCCATCCATCTAGAGAACATCCCTAGTTCACATTGATCTCTCTCTAGGGCCGATTTCCAACTGCTTATTCCTAACTCCAGTCATAAATAAGCAGCACCAACTTCAACTGTGGTGGGGTCCACCCCCCGAACGCAATCTGCGATCAAGACAGTGAGTCTCTAAATGTCTAATCTCAAATATCCCATCGCCGCTTTTCACCTTAAATAGGCCCAAATTATCTGTGGCTTTCCAAAGTGAGATTTCCGACAGTCGTTCATAATTAGAGTGCGAGATTTTGTCCTCATTCTCGAGTATATTAGAAACATTCGGAGATTAGTTTCGAAAGTTTGAGGCTCTTGGACCTAAAAAGAGAACCAAAACCACTCTAAACTTGTCTCCCAATGTTTAATATACTGCGTTTGAAAATTACGGTGAAGAATTTTGTGTTGGTGGTGGTTGGTTCGAGGTAGGAAACGAAAGAGGGATTTAGAAGCCGTCCACTGGCTCGACTCTATAACAATATTGTTTTCCCTAGTTAATGAAAGGTTTATTAAGGAATAAGCATTAAAGAAGGTCATTGAAGAAATATAAAAGTTTCCTAAGAAATTGGTGTGGTTGAGGTTAAGAAATTGAGGTCGTGTGCTGCCACTCAAATCTTTTAAGAAATCCCAAGAATCGTCGCTAAAAGATCCCACTAATGAAATTAAGCTCCCCAGATACTAAAAATATCCGAAAATAAAGAAGCCTATGAGATTTTATATTAATTCAATTTCCTTATTATTGTGTGCAGAAAGATGAAGTATCTCATTTTTCTTCTGGATCCGGTATTATCTTTCTGTACTGAACCATCTTCAAGATCTATTATTTATCTAGTGTTTTTTTTTTGTTCTCCGGTAGTACAGCGATTAATCTTACATGACAATATTTTTATTCTTTTTTTGCAGTCAATATTTTGCGCTTTTTTTTTAAGGCATTTGTGATTTATCTCATTTTGTGTCCGTTAGAATATTCATTCAACACGAAGATGAATTTGAAAAAACATTAGACATGGTCGTGAAAAACAGTAGACATGAACATGAAAAACAATAGAGATGAACCTGAAATAATAGTAGGGATGAACGTGAAAAAAACAATACAGATGAACGTGATAAAAATAAATTAAATGTGACAAAACAATAAAGACGAACGTGACAAAATAATAAATATGATGATAAAACAATAACTTTAGAATGAACTTGTTAAAGCAAATGAGCGAAATAAAACAATAAAAATCAACGTGATAAAACAATAAAGTCTGCAATGAAAATATGACAATATAGAAAACCTTTTACGTTGAAGACCACCATCCTTTAGGTTACTTCATAACTGCCAACCAATATTATCGAATAATCTGAGAAGAAAAATGCCATTTTTTCCGCAAATTGCTCTTGTTCTTTTTCCTCATAAACATAGTTTAGAAAAAGGCAAAATTTCGACAAATTACCCTTGTTCTCTTTGCTCATAAATATAGTTTAGAAAAAGGCCAATTTTCCGTAGATTGCCTTTGTTCTTTTTGTTAATACATATAGAAAAAGGACAATTTTCCGCAGATTGCCCTTGTTCTTTTTGCTCATATATATAGTATAGAAAAAGAAAATTTCCGCAAATTGCCCTTCTTTTTGCTCATATAGATAAAGGCAAATATTCCGAAGATTGCCCTTGTTCTTTTTGTTGATACATATAGAAAAAGGACAATTTTCCGTAGATTGCCCTTGTTCTTTTTGCTCATAAATATAGTATAGAAAAATAAAATTTTCCGCAAATTGACCTTCTTTTTGCTCATATAGATAAAGGCAAATATTCCGAAGATTGCCCTTGTTCTTTTTGTTGATACATATAGGAAAAGGCCAATTTTCCGCAGATTGCCCTTGTTCCTTTTGCTCATAAATATAGTATAGAAAAATAAAATTTTCCGCAAATTGACCTTCTTTTTGCTCATATAGATAAAGGCAAATATTCCGAAGATTGCCCTTGTTCTTTTTGTTGATACATATAGAAAAAGGCCAATTTTCCGCAGATTGCCCTTGTTCCTTTTGCTCATAAATATAGTATAGAAAAAGAAAATTTTCCGCAAATTGACCTTTTTTCTCATATAGATAAAGGCAAATATACCGAAGATTGCCCTTGTTCTTTTTGTTGATACATATAGAAAAAGGCCAATTTTCCGCAGATTGCCCTTGTTTTTTTTGCTCTAAATATAGTATAGAAAAATAAAATTTTCCGCAAATTGACCTTCTTTTTGCTCATATAGATAAAGGCAAATATTCCGAAGATTGCCCTTGTTCTTTTTGTTGATACATATAGAAAAAGGTGAATTTTCCGTAGATTGCCCTTGTTTTTTCTGCTCATAAATATAGTATAGAAAAATAAAATTTTCTGCAAATTGACCTTTTTGCTCATATAGATAAAGGCAAATATTCCGAAGATTGCCCTTGTTCTTTTTGTTGATACATATAGAAAAAGGCCAATTTTCCGCAGATTGCCCTTGTTCTTTTTGCTCATAAATATAGTATAGAAAAATACAATTTTCCGCAAATTGCCCTTCTTTTTGCTCATATAGATAAAGGCAAATATTCCGAAGATTGCCCTTGTTCTTTTTGTTGATACATATAGAAAAAGGCCAATTTTCCGCAGATTGCCCTTGTTCTTTTTGCTCATAAATATAGTATAGAAAAATAAAATTTTCCGCAAATTGACCTTCTTTTTGCTCATATAGATAAAGGCAAATATTCCGAAGATTGCCCTTGTTCTTTTTGTTGATACATATAGAAAAAGGCCAATTTTCCGCAGATTGCCCTTGTTCTTTTTGCTCATAAATATAGTATAGAAAAATAAAATTTTCTGCAAATTGACCTTCTTTTTGCTCATATAGATAAAGGCAAATATTCCGAAGATTGCCCTTGTTCTTTTTGTTGATACATATAGAAAAAGGACAATTTTCCGCAGATTGCCCTTGTTCTTTTTTATCATAAATATAGTATAGAAAAATAAAATTTTCCGCAAATTGACCTTCTTTTTGCTCATATAGATAAAGGCAAATATTCCGAAGATTGCCCTTGTTCTTTTTGTTGATATATATAGAAAAAGGCCAATTTTCCGCAGATTGCCCTTGTTCCTTTTGCTCATAAATATAGTTTAGAAAAAGAAAATTTTCCGCAAATTGACCTTCTTTTTGCTCATATAGATAAAGGCAAATATTCCGAAGATTGCCCCTGTTCTTTTTGTTGATACATATAGAAAAAGGCCAATTTTCCGCAGATTGCCCTTGTTCCTTTTGCTCATAAATATAGTTTAGAAAAAGAAAATTTTCCGCAAATTGACCTTTTCTTCTCATATAGATAAATGCAAATATTCCGAAGATTGCCCTTGTTCTTTTTGTTAATACATATAGAAAAAGGCCAATTTTCCGCAGATTGCCCTTGTTCCTTTTGCTCATAAATATAGTATAGAAAAAGAAAATTTTCCGCAAATTGACCTTTTCTTCTCATATAGATAAAGGCAAATATTCCGAAGATTGCCCTTGTTCTTTTTGTTAATACATATAGTTTAGATTTATCCCGGTTGGAGTGAAGGAAAGTGGACAGTCGATGGCGCAATGGATACTGGTGATTGGTTGATAGCACTTGCTGTCCTGGGGTCCGGAACCTTTACCACTCATTATTATTGAAAGCGAAAAGCATCGAGGTGAAGATGCGGAAAGTGGAAATGTATTGAAGATATATAGCCGTAGAGCTTCCTGTGGTCCAGATGTGAGTTGCAATATGGTGGCCCATGCTACTACTCTTTAACCCCCGTGTGGTTGGTGGTGGTACACACTGGCGCAAGGAAGGGCGGCCATTTACCATTACTCCAGGTTTCAGGTGTAGCAGGAGCTTTTCCTCCTGTTACCCCCCCCCCATAACGAGTCCTTAATTTTGATATGATGCCCTCTTCATTATTAAAGTGATTTTTAGTCGCGTGTAATTCTATAATTTACTATGTCGGTCCGTAGGTCGGTCGGTCGGTCGAGTGGTAACCATTTTACTTTTCAATGAGTTTTTGGCAATAACATCGTAACTATTCCGCCGATTACAACGAAATTTGAAACCCTTATGTTGTTTTATATTTTCTTTAGAATGATATAATTGCCAAAGTCCTCCCAAGGTTAGTCCAAGAATTATTTGGCAAAACATCGTAACTATGTGGCCGATTCTAACGAAATTTAAAATACTGATGTTGTTTTACATTCTCTTTCAAATGATTTAATTGCTAAGGTCCTCCCAAGGTTATTCCAGGAATTATTTGGCAATAGCATCGTAACTATTCGAATGTTTCTAAGAAATTTGAAAGACTTATGTTGTTTTACATTATTTTTTGAATAGTAGAATTATCAAGGTCCTCTCAAGATTAGTCCGAGAATTATTAAAAGAAAACTATGGATCGGATTGCCCCACTTGTTGAAAGTTTTGAAGGTCATAAGTCAGAACACGCAACTTGGGCCTGTTGACTTTTTTCCCCATATTTTCAAGGAAGGTTCTACAAGTAACCAAACTAGTTATAAATTTAGGGGGGGGGTATCATTTTTAAATGGTTCATCACCCTATTGGTCTACCACCAAAGGTAAACTTAATGAATAACTTCGATAGATTTTCGAAATAAATCCCTCGATCCTCAAGACGCGGTTTAATTCCCTCGATCTGGAGACGCGGCTTAAATCCCTCGATCCTCAAGACGCGGTTTAAATCCCTCGATCCTCAAGACGCGGTTTAAATCCCTCGATCCTCAAGACGCGGTTTAAATCCCTCGATCCTCAAGACGCGGTTTAAATCCCTCGATCTTCAAGATGCGGTTTAAATCGACGTGGTTTAAATCCCTCGATCTTCAAGATGCGGTTTAATTCCCTCGATCTCAAGACGCGGTTTAAATCCCTCGATCCTCAAGACGCGGTTTAAATCCTTCGATCTTCAAGATGTGGTTTAAATCGACGCGGTTTAAATCCCTCGATCTTCAAGATGCGGTTTAAATCCCTCGATCTTGGGTGAAAATCGCAGGCAGTGGCAACTGATGCCTCGTCTTATCCTGTATTTGGAACGCCTGATTCGAAGGTCGACCGGAGAAGTCGCCAAAGATAGGGGATGATAGAAACATAGTGGGATGCTTACCTTAGTGAAAATTGAGAGGCAAGGGAGTCAGTGCTCATATAAAGTGCCTCTTCTCTGGTTTTGAGTCTCGTACTGGTCATACCTATTTTTAAAGGTGTTAACACTAGGGCTACTAACTATATACTCAGTGAGACTATTCCACTTGTTCGTAATCCTCGCATTGAAGAATTTATTTCTCTTGGTGGTCCTGTACCGTAGTTTCTTCAACTTCAGGCTGTGACCTCTGGTCTCTGGGTGATCTCCTCTTGGTGCTAGTTGGAGAAAGCTCCCATTCCCCACCTTGACTACACCCCTTGAGTATTTTGAATGCCTCGATCATGTCACCTCGGACCCTCCGTTTCTCCAGTGTGGTAAGTACAAGGTGGGCCAACCTCTCCTAAAAAATAAGGATAAATTGTATTTTAAATACCAGTTACAAGTCATGTAACACATATATGTGCTTACGTCTACAAGCGGTATGTACTCAGCATTTCATCACCGAATCTCTCAATGGCGAGTCAATTCTCGTCTTGCGGTTGTTGGTTGGCGGTGGGCGAGACAGGGTCATATGATCTTGAAATTTACAGTCACTATTTAATAAAATATTAGCCACTTTTTATGTGTATGTGCGTATGTTTACGTACGTGTGTTTCATTAAAAATGTGCTAGCTTTCGATTTAAGGTGAAAGTTTGTTATTAAAAATGCCGGGAGGAAGTCACCCTAACGGAATACACCCATTTTCTATCGCTTTGATTTGAGGGAGACTATAAAATAAATCAAATTTATTTGAAACTAATCAAATTACGAGGAAGAATAAAGAGAAAAGGAAATGGTGCAAACAAACTAGAAATGCTAATGTCCAAAGGCGGATGTAGAGACTAGTAATTTTGTAAGAGCAGTTTGGTGATGATTCGTGTTTTTTTCCACAAGTGGTAACAAATTGGTTCGAACACCAACGCACTCAATTATTCGACAAGCCGAAGCCCACAAACTGTAGCAACCTCTGAGCGTTGTTAAGGCAAAAATGAACGTTGTAGTCGCAGTGGAAAAGCTTGTGGTAACAAGTCCGATGCTTACAGCTCTTGCGACAACAAGTTCGAGGTTGATAAAGCTTGGGATATCAAGGTCGAGGATTATAATGCCTTCGATAACAAGGACGAAACTGATCAGGTCAAGACTTGCAATAACAACGTGGAGACTTACAAGACTTGCAATAACAACGCCAAGACTTAAATTGATTGCAATGACAACCTCAAGACTTAAAATAATTGCAATAACAACGTCGAGACTTACAACAAGACTTGCATTAACAACGTCGAGACTTACAAGACTTGCAATAACAACGTCCCCTTGAACGCCCGAACGTGCGCCTTGTTTTAGGTGCCCTTTTAATTGTCCTTATTTTTTATCTTTTTTATTTTAAATAGGCACGAGAGATAGGATTTTCTGATAAAGATGGATTTAAATTGAATAAAAATCAAATGACCAAGGTTAAAAAATCATGATCAAGATGGATTTGCTTTGAATAAAGGTCAAATAGCCAATGGTGGAAATTTGATGGAGATGGATTTAAATTAAAAATAAAATGACCAAGGATAGAAATCACGATCAAGATTGATTTGCCTTAAATAAAGGTCAAATAGCCATTGATGGAAATTTTATGAAGTTTTACCCTATAACCATATTTTCATTAAATTACCTTGTTTACTTAGGCCTCTGAACATAAATGTTATTTTTAAGTACGAGACTACAATTTATTGCATCCTTGTCAAAAATTCGCCCACCGACCTGGCATTGTTTATTCGATAGACTGCAACAACGGCTAAAAATGTTAGGGACAAACCGGGAAAGAACTCTGTAGATGTCCAGGTTAAGCAACATCAAGCCAATGTACGTAATCACAGTGAACAATCTGCGCTTTTTCTATATATGTACAATCTTAACCATAGCATTGACTGGAACAGTGCCAAACAAGCCATAAAATGCAGTAATTATATTTCGAGAAATATATTAGAATGTATCTCCATTAACGCGTTCCAGAATTTCAATCTTAGCCCTGGTTTGTTCATTCTAGACCTCATTATCGGTACATACAAAAAATCTCAAGTAAAGTTTCAGAATTTTGTACTCCTTAATTAAGGTTCAGAGGTGGGTAGTCTAATCCCTCCTTCCACTATTTAAGGCAATGTTGTATGTCCAGCCTCCTGTTCATTCCTTGAAAAGGTCTTTAAGAATAAAGACGAAAGCGCTCGGAATCGTTTTTCACTTTTCCTTTGTGGGTGTATCTGCATAACTGACTCACGTGCACTTTGTGAGCTTTTTTCATATATATATATATATATATATATATATATATATATATATATATATATATATATATATATATATATATATATATATATATATATATAATACTTGTAATTGATTTGTTCCTTGAGAATCTGATATGTAGTAGGTGATTGCACTAATCATTTATTGGTCGGACATTTCGGACCTTCACTAGGACCATCTTCAGCGACTGTGTCGACTAATGAGAAGGGGAAGGAATATTAACGATAACAGTTAAAAGAATGTATTAAATAATGGCTAAAAAAGCGGATGAAGACAAGTTAAAATAATAAAATGGACAATTATTGAGATTAAAGTAAAAACACAAATAAAAATATATAGAATTAATTAATACTCTCCAGTGTCATTTTGAAAAATAATAGAAAAAATTGAAGTTATAACATAAACTGACTTGAATATCAAATATTAAAGGTAACTGGAGTAAACAATAAAATAACCTATTATATTAAATTATAAAAAACAACAAAAAAACCCGAAAACAAATTAAAATGAATTAAACAGAGTGACTAACCTTTATCGTGGGAGTTGAGAAATCAACTAACTAAAGATATAAAAACTACTAACGAGATTTGTTCGGTTGTTCGGTTGGCTAGTTAATGTATTGAAGTGTTAGTTGGTTATAAAGTGAATAGTTTAATTGAGGAGGAGTAATTATTTAGGTTTGGATTTATTTTATTGATGTACAGTGACTAAGATTTTCAAATCGAGAGTCACTGTACATCACTAAAATAAATCTGTGAATCTGGTCATTCAGTTCATTTACAATTCTCTCTTCGAAGTCTAAATCAAAGTTATCATTCTCCTCTGGGGATATCTTAAAAAATAGATACCCAAAAGAGTGAATTCTTCCTCGATTTTTCCTGTTTCTGTAATTTCTGTGTTGTCTCGTCTGGGTTTTATTGACCTTTGCGTCTCTCCTCCTTTTAAGTCTTTTTACAGTTTGCCAGAATGTACGTGATTCGTTTTCTAAGTTAAATCTGTCTATTAAATTGTCCCAAAGTATACTGTTGGTCCCTAATAAGTGTCATTAGTTCGTCCCGTATCTGTTGTATTCGTCTGTGAGTAAATATGTTCGGGCTAGTGAGGTTTTACTTCATTGATCCGTTCCCTGTAGTCCCTCCTGAGGGATTTCATTCTAGGGGTCCAGGAAGGGGCAAGAAGATTTTTATATTTTACTCGGGGAATGGCTTCCTTATCTATCGGCTTTTAATAAATAATCGGTAATTTTATCTAACTTCTCATCAATCTCTTATAAAGTTACATTAATTTAGGTTAGGTTAGGTTAGGTTAAGTTATACTATCCCAGTTGGCGCGAGAGTAACTTGCGTTCTGGGATGGGGACTTGAATAGGGGCGGTTGAAATTTTAATAAGGATAGCCTGGTGGTCGTGGGGGACAGTAGGGCCCGGTTCAATATGAAGTAATTATAAGGGAACAAAGTGCTGGTGAGTACTATGTCTGGTTTTGTGGCTGTTGTGTGTGTAATGTATGTGGGAAAATTTGGTCCAATTCTAGTCACAATTTGCCTGTCAATAAGTTTCTCTAGATTCCTGCCTGCTTGGTTGGTCGACGTATAATTTGAGGCAGCACTGCTCGCATTGAGGTCGCTGGCAAAAAGAACGGTTCCGCCATGACCACAAAGCTGCAGGAAGTTATGAAGGGCTAAGTACCCTCTCCTTGGGAGCTGGTACCTTGTTGCGAGGACCAGGGGGCCCACTGCCGTATGGAACTCAAAAGTCAGGTATGATTCATCGAGTCCACTTATTATTCTGAAGGATGGAAATCCTTATAAAAATGGATTTGCCTTAAATAAAGATAAAGTAGGATGGAAATCCTGCTCAAGATGGACTTAAATTGAATAAGACATTACTCACGAGCCTCCTGGAATTTCCGCCAGTAAAAAGGCTGTTTCGTTGGGCAATAAATTTAGATTTTTTTTTTAGTTCTGTCGTATCAACTTGCTCTCACACTGTTGTGTTTTATTATAATTATAATATGGGAGGATGTTAAGCAACGCATTCACTTAATCATGATCGTCCTTGAATATTGATAATGACAAAGATAAAGGTTAAATTTAATATTTTGAATTCAGGATTTCCTGCGGCTTCATACTTGGTCGGCTTTATTTTTTACTGTTCTGCGAGCGAATGGTTGCGATGATATGCACCGACCACCTCGTAGGAGAGAGGCTAAGGCTGAAAGTAAAATTATTATTAGTGTGGTGTCCTTCAAGTGCACTAGCGTTGTGTGTACCAACCTTACCTTCTGATGAAGAGTCTTAGGTTGAAAGTAAAAATTTTAGTAGTAATAGTATTGACATTGGATAATCTATGTACGATGATATAATTTATTACCTCTAATGTCGAGGAGAGTATTGAGAACATGATTGAGCTAATGAATGGCAGATGCATTTTACCCTGCGAAATTTAAGATGTTTTGTGCTGGTACTAAAATGGATGCCTTTTCCATGAAATTGCCTTTAATTAGTTGAATGAAATTAAAGGAGAAAAGAATGACCTTAAGGGGCAAATGTTGAGGCGCTCATATTTAGTCAATGCATAATTTAGGCATTATAAATAGATCTAAGCTTCAAGTAGTTTATAATCCCCAAGTCTGGGCCTAATATATAGTTTGGGCTTGTTATTCTACTCCTTATTCATAATGTTTTTCATTATTTATCTTTTATCAAGATTTATTCTTAAAATATCCTTCCCTCCTCTGATTCCTCATTCATTAATAAGGTCAACAGGCCTAAGTCGCGTGCTCTCAATTATTCTGACTTATGCCCATATGACCTTACGACCTTGAAACCTTTCAATAATTCCCGAACTAACGTTGGGGAACCTTGGCAGGCAATTATATAATTCGAAAGAGAATGTAAAACAACATAAGGGTTTCAAATTTCGTTAGAATCGGCCGAATAGTTAGGATGCTATTGCCAAAAAACTCATTGAAAAGTAAAATGGTTACAATGCGACTGACCTACGCACCGACATAATAACTTGTGGGGCTCATATTGTAAAATAGATAGGCCTGTGGCAGCCAAATTATAGGATTTAATAGGTCCAGTGAGGAACTTCACAAATGGAGGCTTGGTGAATCTATCCAATCTTAAAAATGGATGTTTAAATTATGGAAATAATATGCCACGTGTAATAAATAAAAAAAACAAAGAGAATTCTAAAAAGAAAAAAAAAATATATATATATATATAAATATATATATATATATATATATATATATATATATATATATATATATATATATATATATATATATATATATATATATCAAATTGTACATGTATCAAATAGATATAAAAGCAAGCGGTTGGTCTGAGTCACGCGGAAACACACAAACATACGCGTGCTGAGAATAGTCATCAGCAAAAAGGTCACAACAGGAGACAACAGCCAAGCTGAACAAATACAGGCTTTGGCCAGCAAAAATTAACAAAGAACTGTAAGTGACAAGCGATTACCTACAATTAAGATAAATCCGAGACATTGGAAATATGTAGATACAACATATACACATAGAAGTCGAAACTCCTCCAAAGGGGTGGAAGTAACGAACAAACTAGATCACTGGGTGGTCCGCCCCACAGATAAGTCAAGGAGACAGCACACACAATATATATATATATATATATATATATATATATATATATATATATATATATATATATATATATATATATATATAGATATATATATATATATATATAAAGAGAGAGAGAGAGAGAGGTCGAAAGGCAGACATTAATTTGGCAGTTAATTAATTCGATCGATCATTAAGTAAAAAATTCAGTAGTCAAGATCAGTCAATCAGAATTGGCTAATCAGAGAATCAATCAGTCCCTTAGTAACGTTACGAAGCCCCGTTAACTCGCCTAAATCCTGCCGCCTTTAGACTCGATACTTCGCGTAAAACAAAAGCCTACTCACTGACCGAAAAGAATTCGAGACGTTTCCGCCTTCTATTAGTAGGCCAATTTAAGAATAAAGTTATTTTCTTTTGCCGCGTCCTTTCGAAGTCCTTTTCTTACCCCGATCACGAAGACACCTTCGGTAAGCCCAGCCTGACCCATAATCCCGCGTGAGAAACTATAAGGAGTAAGAACTAATTCAACAGGGACACAAAGTAGGCCAACTACTTAAGGTCCTCGTTACCCGTCGAGTCAACTCTATCGGAACCTTCTCCCGCACACTGATTTTGAGCAGTGCAACAGCAACGATGGCTCTCCATTACATCCCCTTATAATTACCGAGCACGCTCCCACAAACTGGTTACCTTTGCACAAACAAATAACAAGACCTTCCCACTACCCATAAACTTACCCGACTCTAAATGCCATGATTAGTTACACAATTCCTTATTTAAAAATAATGATGAATTTCACCACTTGGATCATTAAGCTGGCAGCGGATGGTTACTAAGTAATTTTGGATATGTATTTCTGTTGCTCCGAGAGCGATAGTGGATATTGATTCAGGGTGGGGGATATGATGAGTCAAGCGTAGTTTCCGGATTAGTTGATTTCAAGGTCAAGGATTTAGTTAGTACTTGGTGAGTTTACTAGAATATATTGGTTCTAAAATTGTATGGGCAGTGCCTTTCCAAACACGCCATACCTAGGTAATTGTTTATAAAGGATGAGTAAAAGATGTTCGATTGTGAATTTTCCTGATAAGCATCTCTAATCTGTCTCAGCTCATTGATTTTTATGGTACAGAATAACCATGATGTGCGAGAGCAGTGGTTCTTAACTTATTTACTATCATGCCCCTCTAGGAATTTGTCCTTCCCTCCAAGCCCCCCCCTCTCCTTACATTAAAATAACATTCTTAAACTTCTCAATATTAGTCCATGCTCTTGTTAAGAGAATAAATAAAATCATTTAGAGAAATTGGTTTTCCCCCGAAGGAGTTGCGCCCGCCCCCAGGTTAAGAACCACTGCATTAGAGTTTAATGTTCTTCCCCCCTCGTCTTAAAAATCCCATGTAGGAAGAGTTGAAGGACCACGAATGGGAAAGGAATGGTGATGCAGTATATATTGTTGTGGTAAGGCAGGTACTTGGTGGTTTCTTATTTACAGGCTCGATACAAATCGATGGCGAGAAGTGGCACTGTAAATAGAGGTGGTTTTCAGGCTTATTTGAAACCCACATCAGCACAAGTAAAAGGAACTGATTTTGACTTAGATTGTAGCTCTTTTAAGTCCTCTGGCACTAATCTTATGGCACTGTACCTTTTAATTATAGCTTATGGGCAGTTGCGGATCCAGGCTGAAAATTTTGGAAGGGTGGGGGGTGGGGGTAACCTGAATTCCCCCTTCTCAGATTTTTGAGAAAAGGGCCATAATGGTTATCTTACACAGCATTGTAATCTTATGGCACTGTACCTCATAAAGGAGTGAGCCTTAACACTTTCAGGCCGGAATTTTTTTCCACACATCCGAAAATTATGAACTTTAGTTTTTGGACGTTAGCTAAGGTTTAATACTATATTTAATAATTATTTTGGAGATTTACCTTTATTTTAGACATGTTTCATATAAGATACATTCGATCGCAACGGTTTAAAAAAAATGTTAGTATATATATTCTATATTATATTACATAGCTCTTTCTGAATAGCAAAATACAAGGGTCTTAAAAAAAGAAATATAAACATACACGGGACTGAAATTTGGGGTGGGGGCTTGAGACCCTTAGGCCCCTCTCCTTGGATCCGCGCCTGCTTATGGGAGTCTTTTCAATAACCTCGAGAAGGGCAATTCATTGGATTTGTCGGCTGCAAGCAATTATGGACCGACTGGCCACAAACCCACTCAGGTTTTGAGGTTCAAGATATCCTTAACGACCACTGTGGTTAAACATCGATTATTTTTAGTCATGCGCACTGCTCTGTAGGTCTGTCGGCCGGTTGGATGGTAAGCATTTTACTTTTCAATGAATTATTTGGTAATAACGTAACTATTCTAATGAAAATTGAAACCCTTATGTCGTTTTACATTCTCTTTTGAATGATATAATTGCCAAGGTCCCCCCAAAGTTAGTCCAGGAATTTTTTGGTAATAACCGTAACTATTCGGCCGATTCTAAAGAAAATTGAAACCCTTATGTCGTTTTATATTCTCTTTTGAAATATAAATTGTCAAGGTCCTCCCAAAGTTATTCCAGGAATTATTTTGTAATAACATCGTAACTATTCGGCCTATTCTAACGAAAATTGAAACCCTTATGTTGTTTTATATTCTCTTTCGAATGATATAATTGCCAAGGTCCTCCCAGGTTAGTCCTGGAATAATTTGGCCATAACATCTTAACTATGGGGTCGATTCTAACGAAATTTGAAACCCTTATGTTGTTTTACATTCTCATTCGAGTGGTATAATTGTCAATGTCCTCTCAAGGTTACTCCGGGAATCATTAAAAGAAAAATAGTTATGGTTCGGATTTCCCCACTTGTTGAAAGTTTTGAAGGTCATAAGTCACAATAATTGAGAGCACTCGACCTTGTTCGATAGTGAATTGACCTCGTAAGAAGTGTCCGAATCAAGAGCACTAAATAAAACCATGAAAAAACGGGAGGGGTACCAGCTCGGTACAGTGCTGAGTGGGGGGTTGTGAGGGTAAAGGAAGGGCAAAAGCAGAAATCACGATAACGATGAAAAAGATTCGAGGATAGAGTTTTTTTTTGCAATTTCTCCCCTTCATTTTTCCACGTGCGTCTCTTCTATTTATTTCCCTTCACTTGAGCTTATTTCCCACGCCCTTCCGGCCCCAGTGCTTGCTGCAGTCGTGGATCCACCCAGCCCCAAACCATATAGGAGGATTTGCGGCTATATATCTTCCACTATATCCGTCCACCGTCAACTACTGTCCTTTATTCTGCGCGCTAAGGCCTCGTTGCTATTGCGCTTTCGAGTAAAATAAAATTGGCGTTGCTTAGCCCCCAAAAGAATCCGAATTTGGTTTAGGTTTGAAGTTTTTGAAAACTTGAATCTCGATTTGGGATAGTCAAAATAGAAATGACGCCAATTAGGCGGGGCATGGCCCTTAGCCAGTGACAGGTGGCAAGAATAGGCAAAGATGAGGGTTGTAATAATATAACTAGATCGAGGATGACAAGGCTTGCACCAAAGTCGAAGATGGCAAGGCTCGCGATTCTTAGCTCAGGGATAACGAGGCCCGCGATAACATGATTGAAGACGACAAGGCTTGCGATAACATGATTGGAGATGACAAGGATTGTGATAACATGATTCGACATGACAAGGATTACGATAAAATGATTGAGGATCGCAGGGCTTGCAATAATATGATTGGAGATGACAGGGCTTGCGATAACAAGATTGAATATGACAAGTCTTGCGATGAGATGATTGAAGACGGCAAGGCTGGCGATACATGATTGAAGATGACAAGGCTTGCGATATCATGGTTGGAGATGACAAGGCTTGCCATAACATGATTGAAGATGACAGGACTTGTGATAACATGATTGGAGAGGGCAAAGCTTGCGCTAACATGATTGAAGATGACAAGGCTTGTGATAACATGATGGAAGATGACAGGACTTGTGATAACATGATTGGAGATAACAAAGCTTGCGATAACATTATTGAAGATGACAAGGATTACGATAATATGATTGGAAATGACAGGGCTTGCGATAACATGATTGAAGATGACAAGGCTTATGATAACTCGACTAAAGATGACAAGGCAGGTGATAACTATCCATTTGACATTGTTTCTGATAACTCGATCCATCCTTTCTCTTTACGTTCATTATTTTTCCTCTATATCTACTTTCTTTCCATTCATTTTTTTTTCTTTTTATTCATCCATTCTTTCTCTTCCCATCCATTTATTCTCTTTCCATCCTTCTATTCTCTTTCCAACGGAATTCTCTTTATATCCATTAATTTTCCTTTTTTTTCTTTTTTCTATCCATTTCTTCTCTTTCCATCCGTTTTTCTTTCATTCATTCCTTATCTTTATCCTATCCATTCTTTCTTTTTATATCCATTCCTTTTCTATTTTTTTATTCATTCCTATACATTTAAATACGTATTCATTCCCTTTCCATGCATTATCCCCCCAGCCTCTTTCCTCTCCGTTCTTTCCCCTCGTCTTTTCAGAGAGGGAAGACCTTGCTGGTTATGGATACCCAAGTAGTCTCTCCTTCTGTTTACTCGAGCTACTTTTCGTCCACACATTTTTTACCCTTCAAAGTCACTTCATTTTTTCTTTTTTAATCTTGTGCTGGCGGAAATAGATTGAAGAAGCAAATTAAGGAAGAAAATGAAACTAAAATGAAGATTAATGGGAAGTAAAAGAAAAGACAAAAGGAAACAAAAGAAAATGAGGGAAGAAGAGAAAAGGAATAAAACCATTTTATTCCCTGGCGCTATTACATATTTATTCATTTTAGTCAATCTGAATCTCTTAATTAACCGCATCATTTCAATTCTTGTTCTTATTTCTTACTCTTGACTTTTTCCCCTTTTCCCTCAGCGGGAGAATTTCCCTCCTAGAAATAGTGTCCTCCTTTCCTCTCAATTGGCAATTCCTTTCCACTAACGTCAATTTCTCTATTTCCATTTAATTGCCCTAACGAATAAATCGGTCTATGTTTGCATTACTCACACTGGAGCCCAATTATTTCTCAAAATAATTGACATTTTTTAACATTTTTCATAAAAAATAGAAGATAAATCCATATATTAAGGGTTTGAAATAAGCAGAGATGGAGATAGAAAGGGGATTAATTAGTCTACCATACAGGAGTAGGTAAATAAAGATTTTAACATTATTTCGCTTATTCTCTTCTCATTTATCTACGTATTTTAATCAGATATTAATAGCTTGCTGAGCACTTACCATAGTTAAGTTTAGCCTTTCCAATCATCATTTTTGCCTCTCCAATTTCGCGTTGCCTGGATTCATCATAGAACTTTTTTACAACGGTCTTTTCTGGGGCGAAAGGGTAGGTCCACAATCCTTTGAAGTAGACTGCATTCAGTAAAACAAAACGTGCCCCTCTAATTACATTTGGGCTTAAAAACTTGTTGATTTTCCCTCTAGTGGTCTGAGCGACATCGGCATTAATCTGATCGGCAGCAGTTTTAGGACTATTGAAATCCACTCTTTCTAAATCGGTAATCTTTTGAAGAGCACAGCTTCGCAAATTTACGGTGTTGTCGAAGTAGGCCTTATCAGCTTTGTCGAAAGTGGTGCCTTCATTTAAGCGTAACCTGAAACAAACGGAACAACTTCTGTAGGCCACTTAAAGGAATTAACGCTTTTTTAATAAAATTATATTTCAATTGAATAGAAGAAAAAAATGGATTTGCTACTAGGAAAGTCATAATATTCAGACTTGATGGAACAAGAATTAGACAGAGAAAAAGAAGCCTATGTACGTCGAAGTTGTATTTATTAACTTAGTATTGCGATGCGTAGACAATTAAAGTTGGTAATTTTCTTCGACAAACAGACAAATTTACACTGGATCAGACCATTTTTGGTAGCTGTTCCTCACTCCTACGAAGTAATAGCATCCAACAGACTGTTAGTTTGATCTGTCATACATTCTCTCCATGTTAATGGGCGCCTCCGAGGTATTCCTGTTTGAAGGGGGATACTCATTGTTATACCGACCGCAGGGTACATTAAATTTACAGAGGACAAAGACCCTAAGAGTCACTCAAGGCCAGTGAGACAGTAGATGAAAATTACACATTATTATGCGAAATTTTGTCTTGATACGAATTTTATGTTAATGTTTATTAATTCTATTGTTAACTATGTTAACTGAAGTGCTCTCAACTTGCGGGGCTAAATTATTCCATATCCGAGTAATTTTATACCGGAAAAAGTTCTGCGCTGTAGCATTAAATGTTGGTTATTTAACTCGAATACCAACTATTAATTTATATTGTGGAACTTTATAGAATTTTAAGACCTCAATGGCCTGATCACGCTAACAACTGTTTTGCAGTGAAAGCAAATTAAGCTGCCCTTCTGCTTTCATTTCTCTACGTTTATTTTCATTTCTTTACGTTGAACGCGTTCATGGATCGTCTTTTAAGATACCAAAATTGAACTGCGTATTTAAAATAAAGTCTGACAAGTGTTTGATTTAATGGAAGAATAAAATCTTTCGATTCAGATTCTAAACTCCCTTGTAACCCAGTTTTTTCGCCTTTTATCCTCGCTATCCTTGAAAATGTAGGCTTCTCTCATATTCTTTGCCCCATTGTGTACATATGCTACTTCGAGTCATATAAATGATGTGACAGAAACGCATCCACCGAAATGTGGTTATATTTCCATAATAATTAATAGATAAACATTTATAACATCTAGAAAGGGAAAATAAGAAGTGTCATGAGGCTAGAGAGACTGTGAGTACAAACAGACACATTAAAAATATACGGAATTTCGGTTGATAAAGGGACGATAAGAAGGAACAGCGGTAAGAGGACGAATTATTGTTTTATCTCGACATACGCGGAGCTTCTAGTAACAAACATCCTGATGGCGAACTTTTTGCTTTTTACCTGCGAGATAAGAGTCATGAGGACTCGCGTGTTATCGCAACATTCAGGTCTAGGTTATTTCAGGAGTCCCTGTACGCTAGTGTTTACTGGAAGCTATTTGCTGCAAGACGCATTGTTTCGATGTTTCCAGGGGCCGATTCTGATACATCACCAGTTGCTGTTGCAAATGCGATGGGATTCTTGCTCTCATGAAATTTTTATTGGTGCCACGGTGTGAAAACGTACTCCAAAGACGACGCTGAATATCGTGTAGTGTAGCGAAAACCGTTATCTAAGGCTGTTCGATTAGGCATCTTATAGATGTAGGGAGGTGGATGGAGGTGGGGAAAACATCGTTACGGACATGCAGCAATTATAAAATCATGAAAAGATAACTTAAATGAGGAGGGTGTGAAGCGATGATGAGCCTGAGAAATCCAGAAAGGGGAACACGGATGTAATCTTGCGTAATATAGAACCATGGAAGAGGCCTACATATGAATGCTACGTCATCCAGTTTCAAAAAGAGGTTTGGCAGCTGGTCGGCTGTTGATGGGAGACGGACCGGCATAGGTTCGCCTGCCAAAACAGAGTTTAGGCAGGTGAGGGAATCGTAGGCCTAGCTGGAACGTGTACGTTCAGCTCCACGGTGCACAAAGTATTTTATCCTGTTACTAACCATAAAGTGAGGTTGTTGGGCCAGCAAATTATATATTTTTTACTACTGATCTTCACTCTTTTAACGAAGATGAAATCAACTTAGCCATCAAGGAAATATCCACAAACCTTCAACTATAGACAAATATAATTGAATCTAGATTTATTTTTTCTTATTCCTAAATACTTTTACTCTTTCCTTATCTTTTCATAGATTGTGAACCACTTTTAACCTTTGTCACTAGTTTTCCTGTTTCCAAAATATTTTAATTTTTGAAAAACAATCAAACATTCATGTGGTATTGAGTATGCGTCCAACGCCAGGTCAAATGAGGAGGCCAGTCGTCCTGGCAACATGGGACAAACGAGAAAAAATACTTCAGGAAATTTAAGGTCCCCGGGATATCGGAATAGAACTCCCACTGACTGTGTAACCCCCCCCCCCCCCCCCCCCGACTGTCTGGCGCATTTGTGTGTACCAGCCTGAGGGATCTTCGCGCACGTTACCTCTCCCGGTAGCTTGGCGAGCCGAGTTGCTACCGCTTGGCCCTTTTACTCGGGATCGGGTTCGTGCACACTTTTTGAGGAGGGTGGCCTCCTCCATTTTCTGTGGGTTGACTTATTTATTACATTTTTTTTTGAGGGGGGGAAACTAAACTAGTTAAATTTATCAGTAAAAAAAAAACCAAACCCTCATGACATTGCATAACCTAGATATTGGACGCATAATTATTATAACCCGCCTTTTCCCATAGTATCAATCATTTTAACATTTGTACACTCCCAGTCATTCACACCATGAATTAGGGCATTAGTATTGAAAACTATTACATAAAAATGGGATATTCGTTGGCCAATTTTCATCAAAGAGGAATTGGATAATTTACAGTGAGGTCGTGCATATATTTTTCGAAACTTTTCTTTGTTCGAAATCCCACAGCGAGTAATTTGCATACAACTTTGAATTCACCACAAGGACATACGCTTCACCGCAGCATCCGGCTTTGGAATCATTATAAATAGTCGACACGCATTGAAAAGTAACAATTTCTACCGCATTATCTTGTAGCAAAATATCAAATAGTTCATACTAATTTCTGTACAACCATCAAAGCGGATATTGATATATATATATATATATATATATATATATATATATATATATATATATATATATATATATATATATATATATATATATATATATATATATATATATATATATATATATATATATATATATATACACTTTGGTTGACGGGAATGTAGAGCCTAGATCTTCACCAACCAATGTTTTATTAGAATGAGGAATGAGACTGGAGGAGTCACGTGTTAGATTCTAATAGAGTACAAATGAGAATAGGCAAACGGCAATTTCAGGGGAAACTAAGAGTGGTATAGGATGTTAGCTGCTACACTCTATATGTCTCTTAGCTCTCACCTGGTTTCCGTCCATTGACCCTGGGTTATGCGAAGAGAGGTGGCATTATCGCAATTAGAACCACGGGGAGGGGATAGGTTCGTTATATAAACGACATGTATTCAACGAGGAGGGTGTGGAGGGATGCTGTGTCATCCCAAGAAAGGCAACGTATGAATTAGACCGGGATTACGATGGACACAAATAACACGGAAGAATGGCTAGCGAGGAGGGAGTGACCTTCAGTTAATTTCCTTTGTTAATGAAACTAGCGATAATCTCTTATACTCCTATTTATACATGTATTGAATCGAGGCCTTGTAAAGTAAAAAGCGCCTTTATCTACTTTAGAAACATTTGTTTCTATCTATTTTAAAGGATTTTGTATTGTATCCAAACAAGTTTATGACCTCACCTTGTGATTAATTTGTATTTTTTATGTTTTCTCCTCCATCTTCCCTATTCTTTCTCTCTATTTTACTTCATTCCTCTTTTAGCACTTATCTTCCATAATTAACTTCGCGATTCGCTAATTTAATTATATATTATATATATATATATATATTTATTATTCTATATCGGCCCCCTCTCCCCCAACCAATAAATCCCCATATCCACACAGCCATGTCGTTGTGTGTTTGCTGTCCAAACACACAACGCCACCGCCTTGTGCCCTCAAGCTTGCCATCAATTGTCATTCTGATTTTTGTGAAATTTCTTAGGCGAACCCGCAACCCCACACGTTGGAAAAGGATGGATGGCACAATTAATTAACATGGAAATTGTAACTTGCTAGATTACTAATTTACGAATTTTTTTGTCTTCATTTTATTGTCAATTATCCTTGTTATCATTTACATTGGACCTTCCTTGCCACGAAGGGCAAATTTAGCGTTTAAAAATGATTTCTGGTTTGCGCTTGATCGGATTCAAAGGAGACGCGGGCAAACTACCGCCCGCGTTTCATTTCAAAATTCGACAAAATGTTGAAAATTATTGAATATTTTGCCAAAATCTCCCCTTAAATGCTGCCAAAAATTACCCATAGTTATTAATGTGTCGCTCTATCTATGACTATGTAGTATATGCAAATTAATGCACAAAGGTAATTGTAATTAACTTATATGTTAATTGCAAAAGTTATACATAAGCTTCAATGCGGCTAGCTGCTTAAAATTATTGCACATCCCTGACCTAAATGAATATGGGTATTTTTTTGTTTAGCTGCAACGATGCCCATCGATACCAATTTGTGGGAAAGCGGCGCAGGATGTATGCAAATGAACTATTATTTACTTTTATTTCAGGTTTCATCATGGTTGCAAGAGTGGTGTTTCTCTTCGTGTCACTAGCCTCTATGGGTCGATGTTTAGCCCAAGTCGACTGTTTTGGCGAAGGGTTACCGCTTTCCCCCCAAGTTGCCAAGGTCGCTGACGGAGCAGACTCTTTCAGCTTCGATTTCCTTAAATACATCACTACGACGTATCCGCGAAACAGCATTGTCCTCTCCCCCTTCAGCATTTGGAGTGTTCTGAATCTCGCTTATTTCGGATCGAAGGGGAAAACGGAGCAAGAACTGAAACAGGCCCTTGGAGTACCTTCCAAATCGGACGCCTTTTATGGTGGGAAAGTGATCGAATCTTCGTAAGTTGAACAGAAGTCAGGGTAGTTCAGGCAGGAGGGAAACTGGATATAACGGTTACAGCAACATCACAGAAATACTGCACACCCTCTCTCACACATTTATGCCCGATCATTACAAAACCACCCATCATATCCACGCCGAATTAACTTTCATAGTCATGAGGTGTATGTGCTGTGGCATATCTTCCACGATTCGACACAACAGAAGGCCTAAAGCTCGTCTCTATACAAACCTCTTCAATGCCAACCTGTATTCACAATATCATTTTGCTCTTTGGTCAGCTTTCTCTCTTAAACACATTCGCATAATCCATTTTTTACACAGATTCCAAACCCTTCGTACAAGTAGATTTCTATCCATTCTTAAATACCCAAACTAAACCAGAACAGTTTGTTCACATACTTCTTCACACCATATATCTTACCAAGTAGTTCCCACCCTACCCTTCGCACTCCAAACACCCCTCTCAAATTGTCGATTTGCTAAATATGACTAGATCTTTCCCTCTTCCTAACCACTTTCTTACTCCCATATACGAACGTTGGGACCAGAATACTCGTGCAGCTTCCTGACGCAATTCTACACTCAAACCTAAGCATCCAGTAACGCTCAAATCGCCCAGGAGACTTCTTTACCTTTGGAAACCTTCTGGTCACAATCTGTTCACATCCGTATCACTGTCATTCGTGATATTTCCTAGACAGATGAAACATCACACTTGCTCAAGCCTAGCACCATGGACACTAATAACACCCTCACCCCCAAACTTAACACCTTATTCAGGGTATCTACTTTCCTTAAAGTCCTTGAAGTCCTTGAAAAGCCCTTGAATTTATTTTTTGCCTTTGAAATCCTTGAAAAGTCCTTGAATTTGATGAAAAAGATAGATGGTCCTTGAATTTAAAAAATAAATAATTGAGTGTATGTTCAAATGATTTTTCAAATTCACTATTTATATACTTTTTAATGTTTATTAAGAAAATCGTAATATTTAAGTTAATCTACTCACTAATGTGAGTAAACATATGTATGCTTTGGATGCATTGTATTTTAAGATGAATGCTCGCTATACATCTGTGACTGTCGCTTGGATACCTTGTTTTTTTTCACTGGTGAGTTGATTTTGGTTATGTTTTGCTTATAACCCATTTTTTCCCTTAAATACCTCACCTTCATCAATGTCCGATAATGTTTATTGCACTTTTTTAATTTAAAGAAAAAAACTGGCTAAAACCCGTCCTTGATTATTTAAAAAAAGTCCTCGAAAACGTTGAAAAGTCCTTAAATTAAAAAATCACCGAACAAGTAGACACCCTGTTACTCTTTTTTACATTTACTAATAGGCCCCTCTTCTCACATCCAGCGAAACGCTTCGACTAATATTTCCAAATCCCTTTAACTATCGCCACTAACTCCAAGTTCATACATACCCATATTATATAGCCCTTCATATATATCATACTATTCACTCGATCCATCTTCCACCCGAGCGAATGAATACCTTACTTTCAACATAAATACATTTCAAAGCTTCTAGATAATTTAACCCAGTATGTACCTTACACCTTTCTCCCTTGTATTCACTTTGTTTTCTTATTGCATTTTTTTTATTATTATTATTTTAGGAGCCTATCTGGCGACTGCCCACTTGGGCCTAAGTCGCCGGAATCACGACAGCCTAGCACTAGGCTACTTTAAAATAAGAATATGTAAAAAACAACAACAATAAAAAGGGAAAATGGCAACAAGGAGGAAGCAAGCTACGGTGTTGGGGGGAGGTCAGCCTCCCCACTGGCGCAGGAACATGCGACCCACAAAGAAAACAACAAAAAAACCTACTTAAATAAAGGGGAGAAGGCCAGCCTACCTCCAAAAGTCTATAAGTCCACCAGTCAATTGTCTTATTGCAAATACTTTATCCGCCATCCCTACTTATTTTAACAACTTCTTGCATACTTATTTGTCTCTTCTCCTAATCAAATAATATTACACTCAAAGCCAATTATATCCGCATTCAATTCACATTGCATAGCCACGTTATAACTCATCAAAGTACTTTGGTCATATACTTTTGACTTTCCCGTTGCTCAGAAGTACCATACCATTCTTATTATGTTCCTAAAGCTTATTCTCTTCTTGGTTTCTCGTTTCTCTCACTTCCTTCCCACTCGGTTCGATATTTGTCTTCCGTCTTAATATTAATTTTCTGATTTCTTACTCACCTTCATGACTGTACAGAAACACGAGACATCAGTTTGCAACAGTGTAATATAATGTACCCAATCAAAGTTCGAGAAATCTAAGACGAAATTTGTTATATTTTTACACAAATGCGTCTAAATTTGATCAAAACTGTCGATGAATTAAAAGTTTTAGTTGCCTCACAGTTAAGGAAACATGGCTAGGAAATTCTAAATGCAGCTTAATGGAGAATTTAACTATAAAATGTTAAATAGGTTTAGGTCTAGAGGAAAACGCGAAGGCCTTATTTTACTCGTATGTATACAAAATAAACTAGTTACTATAATGAAAAATATTAATATTGATATTACATCTGAGATACTCAAGTTCTTACTAAATGGTAAGAAAATAAATTTTGTCGTGATCTACACACGACTAAGACAGACGAGAATAGGATATTCTTTTGGGGAGCGCTTTCGATCTTAATTAGAAAATAGGTAACTGTCATTACGCGGTGTCTTCTTTCTTTCGAAGAAAAAAAATCTAAATGAAAAGGGTGAAATGTAGAGAATCTACTTCTATAATTTATAAAGTAACTTTCTGCATTAATAGACGAAACGACCAGCGAACAGGATACCTTAAATTTAATTATGATTAATGAAAAGCTAATAAAAAGTATGCACTTTAGCAAAACACCTGGGAACAACGACCAGAAAACAACTCGATTTAATCTAAATATTCCTAAAAATTATTTGAGATCTCTCAACTCATTCCGGACTCTTAAATCTTGTAATCTAGATCTTTTCCGCATTCTTGCTTAGGACTTCTAACTTGAGTTTAATCTTTGAAAACCCTCAGGAAATGTATAATGACTTTCAATGTTCATTTTTCACTATAAATAACGAAATAGTGCCATATTTACCAAGAGTTTATAACATATCAAATCAGATGCTGTGGATAAAGAGTGAAATTTAGAAGTACATTTTTATTTTTTAATTTTAGGAGCCTATGAGAACTTAATCACTTATATAAAATTTCGAATTTTGAAACGAATATAATTTTTACCTTTGCTTTGTCAAACGAAAAATAAGAAAAGAAAAAAGAACTTAAGTCATTTTAATGATATATTAATAATCGTAACTTAATTAGAGAGGACATCGGGCGTCTTCGGCATGCCGACAGGGTACATAGTGACGATCCGCACCACGTGGTGAAAACATTAAATGAATATTACAAATGTCTTTTTACCGTCCAAGATACAAATAACGCCTAAAATACATGATTCATCAAATTTTGGCGAAGAGACAACACTTCCAAATCCTGATATAAGCGAAAATGAAACATTTATATATGAAGAAAATGAAAATTTCCAAAGTACCGATAAAATCTGTAATCCATCTTAAAGAATTAGGAAGAACTGTTAAACTCTCCCTTGAACAATTTTCAAAATTCTCTTAGTAAGGAGGAAATAGTTCTTAAGAAGTTCTTAGGAAAATGCAACGCCAATTTTTTTAAGTCATAAAACTGATCCTGGAAACTTTCGGACCATTTCTTACTTCGTTAGTTGGTAAGCTCTTGGAATCTATTGCTAGAGATGAGATGTGGCGTATTATCAAATTGCTAATTTTTTTAAGGAAGTGACCACGATAAAGCTGTTGTATTTATTTCGACTTCAAAGACACTTTTTACACCATTCCACATTAGCACACGGAATAGGGTAAACGTAATAAAATTGATTGAAGCCTGGCTCGACTACATGAATTTATTAGGTAAAACTTAAAAATTTGCTGATAATACGAAACTAGCTACAAAGGCAAAATACCCTAGTTCACTTTGAAAACTTGCAAACAGAATTAGAGTAGTCAACTGGTCGGAAAGATGTAATTCAACGTTGACAAGTGTACAATAATATACATAGGTCAGAACAATGCTGGAAGAGATTACAATACACCCTCCATGCCCGCGGTGTTTCCAGAGGCTCGCCGCGAGAGAGTTCCTGCCTTGTCGTTGGAGAGGGGATCAGCTCGCTCATTAGAGCCGACTACGAAGTTGAGGTTTACTATACCTTTCTCTTCCATCCTCGACCTTTAGTTATGGTCTAATTGTTATGTTATTCATGGTCTCCTCCTGGGCCTCTATCTCCATCTCGTTTTTCTTGTCAACTGTGGTTGATTGCGCCCGATCGTTTATATGTGGTCAGTTGTAGTGTGTGACTGAATGAATTTGTGACTGCTAGTGCGTGTTCTAGGTTTAAGTTAGGATGTTTGCAGTTTCGTTGGGTGCCCGGACCTCTGCTGCCTACAGCGATGGTCTTTTCGCCATCAATAGGAAAATCCTGAAGGCAGCCTCCCGTTTTTAAAATGACGTTGCTGGTTCAGGATTGCACAGGCCCCGCCCTGCGTTCGAGGGTGCGCATCAGGGGACGCGGTTGCGTAGGTCTGTTTCTTTCTGCGTTCGCTTCTGCTCCTTTTGCTTTTATATCTCGCTTTCTCTCGGCAGATCCGTTTTCCTCAAAGGTGGTCCCTCACTTGGACTACCACCACTTTTTGCTCCTTCGAACGAAATCCGACATTCCCCTATCAATATTTTTGATTTCAGTGATGATTTTGATGAACGTTGCGGAAAACCACGCCGCATGTGGTCCCGTAATGATGGAGCCCTAGTAGTGGATGCCACTTCCTGCCCCTAATATGATTATGTCCAAGCCCTTAAGACTTGCTCGCTCTGAGATTACTGTCTCATCTCACCCAACTTTTAACATTGAAGGGCGTTTGTTATCCGTTCTAATCAACTAATGGACTACGACCTTAAGATGCTTCAGTCAAAGCATTCATAGACCACAGCGAACCGTTGGTGGGATTCGGGTGAACACACCAACGATGTTGCTGACGTTTGATCGTATGAATCTCCGATCGCATTATTACAGGGGGTAATTTACAAATACCAGTCAAACCATATCTATCTAATCCGAGACGCTGCTTTAATTGCCATATGTTTGGTAATGTGAGCACTGCCTGTCACTACCCTCGTGCATGCGTGGATTTCGCACAGGCCTACCATGGTTATTCTTGCGACCATCCCAGCAGTTGTACCAACTCTGGAGAGTTCCATAGTTCATCTTTTTCAAAGTGTCGCCTATTTCTCTTTGAAAAGAGAGGTGTTAACTGTCGATGATTATGGTAAGGTGGATATGCGGGAGGCCCGTCGACTAGTCCGGGAGAATTCATCTCCCCCGGCATCAGGTTCTCCGATGTCCTACGCATTTCAGAGGACTCTCGTCCCGCTCTCCCACGTATCCCATATAGTACCTCATCTGTTCAGCAAGCATCCTGGGATGCAGCATCACCACCCTCCGCTGTATCACCCTCGTCTTCTACCCAGACCCAAGTTTGGTCCCTTAGTATATAGCCTACTTCTCCTCCCCTTATTGCTCCTGTGCCGGCTGAACGTGTCCAATCCCCGGATGCCACTCCGTCGACTCTGGACTCTATTCAAGCTATATTGAATCTACCAATGTGCTCCGCTCTGATGTAGTCGTGACTGAGGGATACTGGCCAGAGCGTAAGGACTCTCTCAACTCTTCCGCTCCCTCAGGTAAAGCTAACTTCCAAAAACAAAAAGGGCGGGCAATCAACTTCTATAAAAACTCCAATCTCCAATTCAGTTTAGGTACACTTTATCCCTTCTTCTCTTTCGCCCATCCCTGTTCTTCTGACATCTGTAACTGTAACTTCCCACCTCTCTTCAGGCCGAGGTCGTGTATCCTTCACCCATAATAATATGCCCCTGCCCCAGAAGGTAACGATGCCTCCTTGTCTCCTTTATCCCTACCACGACCATATTCCCTTCCTGTTATCCATGCTCCTTTGAAACCCTCCGTAACTACGACTTCCGACCTCCCTTCAGAAGTGGGTTTCACACCCTCCGTCAGGAATGATGATCCTCCCCACCGTGAGTGTAACGATACCCCAAATCTCTCTTGTCTTTACTCTTTTCTCCGGGTCACGACCCACTGAATTTGGTCTGTTGAAACAAACTTAGCTCTCGCACTACTAGCCCCCGGCCCTCTAAATCGGGGTTGCTTCGCCGTTCTGAGGGTCCCATGCCGAGTTCTTCTCACACGGCACTTGTTTGTGAGGGCTCCTCCGCTCCCGTACTATCTCGACCGTGGTCTCTCACTGGTCTGAATGATGGCAGTAATTCTTTAATGAAACTGTCAGGGCATTTTTTCCAAAAGAGAGGAATTCTCTTCTTTAGTATCTGAAAGTGCATCTTCGGTTATTTGCTTGCAGGAAACCAAACTCGGGAAACGTCCTTTTCCTCAAGTTTCTTTATTTTACTGTTTTTAACTCTACCACCCAGTGGCGGTGTTTTCCATGGTGGTGTCTCGCTCCTGGTGAGCACTAACCACTTCTGCACGCCTTCAACTATGCGGACTACTCTTTAAGCAGTCGCAGCTGGTGTTCATCGTACGAATAGAATTTATACCTTTTGTTCAATTTATATTCACCAAGTTGAGCCCCGTTCAAGGGCTCAGTTTTTAGATCTTTTATCTAACTTCCTACCCCATTTCTAGTTTTAGGTGACTTTAATTCCAGACACTCTGTATGGGGTGATAGAGTGAGCAAGCGTCAAGGCCATCTCCTTGAATCTCTTTTAGCATTCTTAATTCTGACCATGTTACGTCCTACCACATTCAAACTGATTCTTTCAGTTATGTGGATCTATCTATTGGCTCCGCCGACTGGATCTCCGATTTCAAGTGGTCTGTTTTAGATGACCTGCGTGGCAGCGACGACTTTCCTATTGTCTTCAAACACAAGACCCTTCGCCCGTCCCCTTCATATCTTCCCAGATGGCATGTTGTAAGGGCCGACTGGTCAAAGTTCTATGAGGCATCCTTCATCATTAAACACATTGGAGATTTTGTAGATATTGATGCGGTAATACATTACTTTTCTTGTTTAGTGTTTGATGCGGCAGGGTTCACAATTCATCGTACTTGGTCCTGCCGGGGCAGAACATCAATCCTATGGTGGAATGCTGATTGCACCCCTGTGGTTGACGCCTATAAAAAGGCTCATGCCCAATTCCGCTGGAACCCAACCCCTCCGAACCTTATTGACTGAAATCGAACTAGAGCCATTCGTCATCGAAATTTACGTCAGGTGTGCATTGAGTCCCGGAGGGCATATGTGTCCTTATCTTCCACTGCATCTTCATCCCATGTGTGGTAGAGAATGAACAAAATTACGGGTCGGTATGCTGGTCATTCCACTCCTGGCAATGAGATGGATTGTTATATCATCTTTGATCCCGACAGCGTCGCCGATTTATTTATTGGCCGATGTTAGCAGCGTTGAGCGCTACCCGGTGAAATTTAGACTCACCAAACCCGGGCTGGAGGGTGAAGCCCTGCGTTTCTCGGCCGGTGAACAGTAGCCCTGCAACTTTATGTTCATTACCGCCAAGATGCGTTCAACGCTGTCTCGGTGCGCCCCCACGTCCCAGACAATATCCGATACGACTTTCTCGGGCATTCATCCCCGTACAGAATCACTCCCACTAGATATTTTTAACTGGATTTGGATCCAAGGATTCTATCCTAATGTGTAGAGAACGGAGTTAGACTTACCATTTCTGAAACCATTATAAGCCAATAGCCCTCACCAGCTGTCTTAGTAAGTCGTTGGAAAAATTGGTGAATGCTTGCTTGTAGTGGTTTCTGAAACACCATTGCCTCCTAACTCCGTGCCAGTGTAGTTTCCGTAAGAAGTAGAGTACGACAGATCTTCTTGTCCGTATGGATGGTACTCTCATGAGGCCATTGCTCGTGTCTGCCATGCGATGGCTGTCTCTTTCGATATCGAGAAGGCCTATGAGACCACGTGGCGCCATGGACTCATCCGCCAGTTGTATGAGTAGGGATTGAGGGGAATTTTATCAGTTTTTTTAACTACTCGCAATTTCCATGTTAGAGTTGGTAACACTTATTCTAATCTCTATGTCCAAGAGGAGGGTGTTCCCCAGGGCAGTGTATTAAGTGTTACTTTATTAGCTTATTGCAATAAATAGCCTTGTCTACTCTTTGCCCGAAGTGGTGTCTGCAACCTCATTTGTAGACGACCTCGCTTTTTATTGCTCCGTCTTACGCCAAGATCCGCAGCCCGCCGCCTCCAGTTGGCGTTGGATACCACCCACCGCCGAGCCTTTCATAAAGGGTTCCGCTTCTCTGCCTCAAAGACGAAGGCGATGCACTTTCACCGGAAGCGTGGCCCGAAAGTTAACCCTCCTTGTCAGAGTTACGGTTCCTGGGAATGATCCTACATCCCAAACTTACTTGCTGTCCTCATCTTCGTGACCTGCGACGGAGATGTCTCCGGAAGATGGACCAACTATAGATGCTATCCCATACAACTTGGGGGAGAGTAGCAGGCTCACGTTGTGGAGGCTATACACCTCTCTCGTCCAGTTCAAGTTGGACTATGGTAGTGAGAGGTATTCCTCGGCCTCTCCCTCATCTCTCCGTATGCTGGATCCTATCCGTAACCTGCCCCTACGTCTATCCAATGGCGCATTCCGCTCTTCTATATCGAGTGTTAATGCTGAGGGGGGCATTTTCTCGCTCTATCACCACCGCCTTCAGGTCTGTACGGTATATTTTCCATATTTAGCCACTCCCTCCTTGCTCAGAGGTATACAAGAGTGTCCTTCCCAGTCTGTCGCCGCCTATGACAGGTCTGTATCCATACACCGGCCCTCGGAACTTCGTGTAGCCGAACAAGTTTTCCGTTTAGGCCAACGCAACTCAGTCTTGCCTTTCTCGTTCCAGCGCGTTCCCCGGTGGACATTTTCCTTGTCAAATATTTACATGATTCTTTTTGACATGCATAAGTTTCTGGTTGCCCCGCGTGTGGCAGGTGCCTTGTTCATTGAACATGCGACATTTCACACTTCATCATGTCATCTCTTCACAGATGGTTAAAAAACGGAGGGTGGTGTAGGGGTCGCTGTGGTCTCACTGGTGCTTATAGTCTACTAGTCGTTACCGCGGGCAGCTTCCATTGTTTACCGTCGAGCTTTATGCAGTTTTATTAGCCTTGCGCCTTTAATCCACCTTTAATTTTACTACCTTTATGATTTTTATTGATTGGAGAAGCGTATTATACGCTCTTTAACTTTTCACCCTCCCCTTGTCTACAAAATACACTCCTGGTTGGTCAAGAACTCTTCCAGATACAAAGTAGAGTTTTGTTGTGTTCCTAGTCGTGTCTTAGTCCATTGTAACGAGCGGACCGATAAGGCAGATCGAATTGCGGACCCCTCGGACACTGACTTTTTGCAATTTGTCTTATCATGACTTTTATCCTCTTATTATGGACTAGATTCGGTCACTCTGGCAGTCAGGGTGGGATAGCTGCATCGATAACAAATGCATTCTGTTAAGCCCTCGGTTTTACCGTGAGCTAGCAGTTTTCTAACTAGTCGGATCTCTGAGGTGGCCCTTTGTGGGCTGTAAATCGGCCACAGACGCCTCACATATGGGCATTTAATGAGTAGCGATGGGCCCCACAACGGCCCCCATTGGTCCCCTTTGTTCGTCTCCTTTATCAGTACATCATTTCTTTGGTTGCCAACCCCTGTCTGATCTCCGTCTGGAATGCTTCCCATTTGTTTTACCCGTTCCATATAACGATAGATTGCGCTTCTTCTTAGTTGAGGGCCCCTCTTAAGCACTAAATCCCACTTCCCGATTCTAGTGTGTTTTTTCTCTTTTTTATAGCTTGTAATTATACATTTTTAATTAACTAGAAAGGTAAATGTTAGTATGCGCGTGTCTTTTTTACCTCGGTGCTGGGCAATAGGTTCCCCATAGTTTCGTTTTCGATTTTAGTTAATTTATGCTGAGGCATGTCATTTGTTGATTATCCCTGGTGCCTCCTTTTAATCTTTTTATCGCTTTTATTTTAACCTTACCATTTTGTTTGTACTTTCGGGACTCGTACCCTTTTATGCCTTTCCGCTCCATAATCTTTTTAGATTTTAGTGGCGTATACCCTCCTCAAAATAATAATAATAAGATAACAATATAGGTGGTTAACATAGAAAATGATTTAGGTGTTTTCATCTCCGGTGATGTAAAATTGTCAAAACAATGCATTATAGTTCCACGAAAGGAAAATAGGGCTCATAGGATACATAGATGACATTTTGCGTTTAAATCAAAATATATTGTCCTTCCTTTATTTAAAGTGTTTACAAAATGTCAAGGGGTGTCCAATTTACCGTAATAATAATAATGATAAATATTTATAATGCGCCCTTCAGGGCTGTTAGCCCTCACAGAGCGCAGGTTGTGTAGTGAGTGTAGAGAATGTTTACAGGGAAGAGAAGGCAATTCTGAAGAGATGAGTCTTCCGGAGACATTTAAAAGTAGCAAGGGAGGGAGAGTGTCAGAATTTGGCAGGAAGAGCATTCCAGAGTCTAGAAGGACAAACTGAGAAGGAACGGTCACACATCGAGCAGAGGACAGAACAAGGAATGCTCAGGATGGGAGTGAAGTTAGACCGGAGTGCCCGAGGAGTTTCACGACGGGAGAGGGCAGACGAGAGATACGGTGGAGACTCGAGGTTTAGGGCCTTTTAGGTGATGAGAAGAATTTTATAGTGGGTTCGGAAGCGAATAGGTAACCAGTGTAGCTCCTGTAACAGAGGCATCGAATGGGAGCACCGGGGGCGGCGATGGAGGAGCCGGGCAGCATAGTTTTGAACTAGTTGTAAGGGGCGAAGTGACGAAGAAGGGAGATTCACTAGAAGAGAATTGCGTGCAGTAGTCTAAGCGTGAGGTAACGAAGGCATGAATAACAGTGTTAAGGATTCGTCGATCAAATTGGGATTGAACACGTGAGAAGTTGCGGAGGAAACTGAGAGAAGATTTACAGATACGATGGATGTGCGGTTTAAACGAGAGTTGCTCGTCGAAAATAACACCAAGATTACTGACGGTAACAGAGAAGGCAACATTGGTTTTCCCAAGGTTAAGGGAGGGAAAGAGAGCTTTAGATTTCTCCACCATCGAAGCGGTACCACCAAGGAGAACTTCAGTTTTATCGTGGTAAAGTTTGAGAAAGTTGGCAGTCAGCCATTCGTTTATGGAGATGTAGGCTGAAAGGAGCTTGGTAATTGATTGAGAGAAGGACACAGGGAAGGAAGAAAGGTATATCTGACTGTCATCAGCATAGTGGTGGAAGGACAGGCCCAAATCGCGAAGAAGGGAGCAAAGAGGAAGTAAGTAGATGCGAAAGAGGAGGGGACCAAGGACTGAGCCCTGAGGCACCCCAAAATGAAGGGGCGCAGGCCCAGAGGAGAGGCTATCGAACGCGACCGACTGAGTGCGGGAGGAGATGTATGAGCAGAACCAAGCAAGTGCAGTGCCCGAGAGACCAAGGAAAGTTTGAAGACGATCAAGGAGACAGTGGTCGATGGTGTCGAAAGCAGAGGAGAGGTCTAGGAGGACTAGAATGGATGTACAAACCCTATCGTCAGTTCTACGTAAACCGTCTGAAACATTAAGAAGAGGGGTTTCAGCAGTTTTTTGCTTTGAACCCCGATTGGTACGTTTCATCGATATTGCAATTAAAAATATGGTCATTAAGGCAAGAAAAACCACTCTTGAGGATCTTAGAGAGGAATGGAAGCTGTGAGGGGTTAAGGTGTGTTTTTTTAAGGATAGGACGAATTGAAGCATGTTTGAAGGAAGAGGGAACCACCCTTGTGACAAGATAAGTGTTAAATAGATTAAGAATCAGTGGGAGGACAGCACGGAGAATTTGGTAGGGAAGTTTGGGTGGAAAGACGTCCTTAGGTGATCCAGATTTGTTAGACCGTGAGATCAGGGTAGTTACTTCCTCAGAGGACTCCCGAGTGAGGACATTAAGCGGCAATGGATTATGGTCGGGGAGAACAGCATGGGCTTGTTCAGACTACTGGGGTAGTATGGCGCGAAGGTTAATAATTTTATCAGAGAAAAATTTACAAAGAGCAGAGGGGTCGATGGGAGGAGAGGTGGGGGAAATGGGGCTAGGCGAGGAAAGGCGAGATAGGAAACGAAAGATAGTCCGAGGGTCATTCTTGCTCTCAGACAAAAGTTTGCGTGAATGAGCCTCACACGCTGATTTTAATTTGGAAGAATAAGTCGAGGTAGCAAGGCGATAGGCAAGTGAGAGGGAGGTCGTGTCCTGCCCACGGGAGCGTGCTTTACGAAGGGCACGTTCATGGGCACGTAAGGACCTCCTTGAACAAAGGAGTTCCATGGTGAACCAAGGGGCGCGGGGATGGCGGTTTGAAGAAGGAGTGATAAGGCGGGGGGGCGTGCACGCTAAGGTAGGCAAGTAATGATTGGTGCAGAGAGTTTAAGGTTTGGTCAGGCGAAGCAGTAGTATCAATATGAGGTAGGGCAGAAACAACATCGTTAAAGAGAGAAGTAGTATCAATTGACGATAGCCGCCGGAAAGGAGTATGATCTCTGAACGAGCGAGTAGGAAGGTGGAAGGGAATATAGAATTTAAAACTGACCAAGAAGTGGTCGGAAATCGTATTAGAAAGGTCAATTACTATTATATTAGAGATATGGAGGTTCGAGATGACTAAGTCAAGGATATTACCATGTATATGTGTTGGGGATGATACATGTTGTGTATTTCCTTGGTCGAGATCGGGGATTTAAGAATAGGATATAGTAATTAAAACCCCTCTTTGCTTGTTTTCAGTAGGGTAGTTTTGGGGAAGGAAAAATAGGTAGCCGAAAGATAAAATAAGGCAAGAAAAGGTGAGGGGAATGTTGCTGTCTTCTGAAGTAGTATTATGGAGGATTCTGGAACTTGAAACAATATCCCCACTATCTAGCTACTTCAGGAAACCACCGGGTAAGTACGTTATTTGTGTCCGAAGTAGGATTCAGTAACTAATCAGCTTTGAATTAGGAAAGCGGTGAATGTAGTCGTGTGTTGAGAGAATTCCGCTGCTCTAATTCGGACCAGGAGCAAAGAAATAACGAAGTGGTCTTACCGCAAATCTGACACCCCTTGACACAAGACCTCATTTGAGGTATGCGGTTTAATTCTGATCTCCCTCCATATATGAGAAAGGACATTGTAATATTGGAACGTCAATGACCACCTATCTGTAGTGTGGCACCAAAAATCCGCACCAATTATTTCTAAGTTCTTGAAATAGATCGTACAAAGAAAGTTTGTGCCATCTTAATTTACTTTCACTGGAAGATCGGCATCTACGCGGCCAATTTATTTAAGTACTTATTTAAAATACTAAAGCAGGTTTACATAAAATAACTTAGGACTCATTATTTGAGATAGATAACTGAACGACCACTAGAAAATACTGTTTCTAGCTAACAAATATAAAACTTATAACTAAGAACTTAAAGTTCTACTCTAAATATTTAAAAAAATAAAATCAAAATTACTTAAAGAACCTTACATTAATAATCTTAGGTTGGTAGCGCCATTCCTTCCTTGCATTGTAGAAGAGATCACCCCGCCGATAATGAAATTCACATAAAAATCATAATGACACTGATAAGACTGAAAGCATCGGGGATTCGGTGCTCGTTGATGTGGGGGTGGGGTGGGGGGGCGTCTGGGTGGTCATATTGTGTTTTTGACACCAACTGGCGAGGGTTTACCTCGGGGGGGGGGGGGGGTGCGCCTATTCCATAGTTATGTGGATATAACTGCCCTGTCCATAGAAGACACGAGTACTCCATCGGTAGTGCTCCGGAACAGGGGAGAGAGAGAGAGAGAGAGAGAGAGAGAGAGAGAGAGTATGCTAAATTGTGAAAGCGGGAAAGGAATGATAGCGGTATTCTGATTGGCTATGTGCATGCATGTGGAGTTAAACCAGCCGATGTGAATATTAGCGTATCCTCCCAAGAGGCAAGCAGCTCATGACTCCGATGATAGTTGTATGTCCGTGCGCACTAGTATGAGCCCCTGCCTCGACTTTGGAAGTCCAACGGTGGATTCCCTAAGCTAGCAAGAGCTTTGCACGAGTCTTAAATTAATTCCTTCCTTTCTTGTTTTGGACAGACCTCGAGTGGATCTTATAAATATCCTACAAGGTTATCTCTAATTTCGAGGCCCTGGTTATAGACAGACCGGTGTGGAGAAAAAAACGGCCAGGGTTAGCCGGGGCCGGGGACATGGTCTGTCTATAATCCTGGTTCCAACTAACTTCGAGGGGGATCTGCCACGATTTGGGCAGCATTATAGAGTATCCGGCCTAACATTCTAAATGATTTCATTGGAAATTCTGTCGATTTAGTTCATCCTGTGGTCGCTGTGAAGCTTCCCAATACGTGCCCTCAATTAAGATATTCGCTCATACCCACAGTCCTTTGATTTGAGGAGTCCCTAGTGGGACTACTACCAACCAATAGGAAAAGTCCCTGCCAACCCAAACCAACCGAATCCCCAACCAGCGTCCTCTCAAAAAGGCTATGGGAAGTAACTGGGGGCATTTGGGAATCCATTTTCGACTTGCCCTAGGGTACTATGGGGAGGTGGTGATGACGTGGTCCCATTCCGATATCCTGGCCTCTTTAAGTTTCAGGAAATATTTTTTTTTGTTTCGTTTGTCCTTGTACTTTGGACGAGTTCGTGCACGCATACCTTTTGGAGGAGGTTGACCTCCTCTATTTTATTTTAATCTGGCGCTGGTCGCATGATCTGGTGGCGGGCCTTTCCCCGACGCCCGTGCCTCGTCCTTTTTGTTTATGTCTAGTGGGTCTTGTTTTGTTGCTGTTTTTGTTTTGTTTCAAAGTAGGCTAATAATAGGCTTGTGCCCTTTCTGGCACTCGGCAGATGGGCGTTATTAAAAAAAACAAGTTATACATATTGATATGTCAAGGATGATACTATTGATATTAGATCAAGCCTATTGATATATTATTATGCTAGCAAAAGTACCCGACGTCGCCCTGTGATAAAAAGTCCTGTCGCAAATAAATGTTGACATTGGTTCCGTGCCCTTTTCTTCTAGCCTTCTAACTATGGCTATAACGCCAACGACCCTCCGTCGGTAGATGGAGCACAAAGTCAAGGTGATCAGCCAATCGACGCAACGGAATCCCTCTGGGTGAGAAAGGACTGTCTGTAGTGTGGTACACGGTGCAATCTGACGTTAAATGATGATTCTTGCGAGGGGTTCGATCGTGGAAGAGAGCGTGTGATCCTCAGTGATCAGAGTAATTTAATGTAATTTGCTTGCCCGCCTTCGAAACCCAGTACGACGCTTTGGCGGAGAGCAAAAGGAGTTATATGGCTTTAGCTTTATTCAAAGTATAAGATATGATTCTAATGCCTTAATCTAAAGCTTACAAAGGTTTTTATATGGGGAAGGAGGGGGCTCGCCTACAAAGGGATTTACCAATAGGATATTACTTAAGGAGCTATGGGCTAGTTTAATGAAAGTCTTCTAATCCTACATTACGTGGGAGGAGTTTTCACAAGTTTTTTAAGGGGATCTACCAATGTTAACATAAGAAGGGCAGGTTACTATCCAACTGCCTGTTTATTTGCTAATTTTAAACGACCAGTGAGCGGGCTTAAAACTTATCTTAAAAGTGGGTCGCACCATGAATAGCAAAGGGTTTTTTTAATATGATAATAGATTCTTAAGCATTTTTCGCAGCAGTATTACGTTAATTTTGTTTACATGTTTCTTGTAGCAATACTATCGAAAGGTGGAAAGGTTAATTAAAAAATTTATTAGACCTGAGAGTGGGATATTAAGAACATCTGAGCTTTGAGCATTATTTGGGTTATGGCGCGGTAGACAGCAAAAATTGGCTGTTGAATCGTCTATGGTCAAAATATCAATTACAAAGTTGGGTTATACACTCGAGAGACTGTGATAAACACAGCTAAGCTCTGAAAACAAAATGTAACCTTTATGAACTGCAAAGAGTTTTATTGGTAACCGTCTATCTATTATTTATCGATCTATCTGTCTATTGAATTATATGCAAATGTGTTTTTTTTCCTAAGTATACAAGTGAGAGGCGTGCTTTCCGTTTCATCTAACTATACTATGGTTACTTTCCTTTGTTAAGGCACTTAACATAAATACATATGCATATTGTTTGAAATTCTTATATTAAATATCTTTACTTGCTGATTATTATTATTATTATTATTATTATTATTATTATTATTTGTGGGGTGAAGGCAGATCCAGGAGAGTTGTGCAATCTCCCTATTATATAATATAATAATAATAATATCATATATAGTTACAATGATTAAACTTCACATCGTACGCCCGGCAATTTACGCGCATGCGTACATGACCGTTAGTTATGAGCGAACAACTTTGTGGCCATAGAAACAAATATAGCGTCAAAAAGATACATACGCATTGACTCAATAGATTTCCACTTAATATTTTCCAACAAAACAAATTAAGAAGAATTTTTTCGTTTGGGATCGAATGGCCCAGATGGGAATTAATATTGAGTTAAAAGTTAACGAAGAAAGGTTAGAACTTAAATTTCAATCAATATCACGTGAATATTTGATAGCTGAAACGAAAGGTATTGACAAAGATTAAAAATGTTCACAATCTATGGAAGGAGAGTAAAATATTTCGGAATAAGAAAAAATAAATCTAGATTTAATATTGTCTATAGTTGTCTGTGGATAACCTTAACGGCCAGGTTGATTTCATCTTCGTTAAAAGAGTCAAGATCAAGAAATATAATTTTCTCACCCAACAACTTCACCTTCAGGTCATTAACGGGCTAAAATACGTTTAAGGTAAAGCGAAGAAATTAATTTTCGAACTGAAAATAAATCGTAGGAAACCTGACGCAAGGAGCTTAATTTGCTTTCACTGCAAAACAGTTGTTTGCGTGATCAGGCCATTGAGGTCTTTAAAATTCTATAAGTTCCACTAATATAAATTAATAGTTAGTATTCTAGTTAAAAAACCGAACGGCTACTCGAAATAATGGTTGCAAGCTTATTAACCAACATTTAATGCCATAGCGCAGAACTTTTTCCGGTATAAAATTACTCGGATATGGAATAATTTAGCCCCGCAAGTTGAGAACACTTCAGTTAACATAGTTAACAATAGAATTAATAAACATTAACATAAAATTCGTATCAAGACAAAATTTCGCATAATAATGTGTAATTTTAATCTACTGTCTCACTGGCCTTGAGTGACTCTTAGGGTCTTTGTCCTCTGTAAATTTAATGTACCCTGCGGTCGGTATAACAATGAGTATCCCCCTTCAAACAGGAATACCTCGGAGGCGCCCATTAACATGGAGAGAATGTATGACAGATCAAACTAACAGTCTGTTGGATGCTGTTACTTCGTAGGAGTGAGGAACAGCTACCATAAATGGTCTGATCCAGTGTAAATTTGTCTGTTTGTCGAAGAAAATTACCAACGTTAATTGTCTACGCATCGCAATACTAAGTTAATAAATACAACTTCGACGTACATAGGCTTCTTTTTCTCTGTCTGATTCTTGTTCCATCAAGTCTGAATATTATGACTTTCCTAGTAGCAAATCCATTTTTTTCTTCTATTCAATTGAAATATATATTTTTATTAAAAAAGCGTTAATTCCTTTAAGTGGCCTACAGAAGTTGTTCCGTTTGTTTCAGGTTACGCTTAAATGAAGGCACCACTTTCGACAAAGCTGATAAGGCCTACTTCGACAACACCGTAAATTTGCGAAGCTGTGCTCTTCAAAAGATTACCGATTTAGAAAGAGTGGATTTCAATAGTCCTAAAACTGCTGCCGATCAGATTAATGCCGATGTCGCTCAGACCACTAGAGGGAAAATCAACAAGTTTTTAAGCCCAAATGTAATTAGAGGGGCACGTTTTGTTTTACTGAATGCAGTCTACTTCAAAGGATTGTGGACCTACCCTTTCGCCCCAGAAAAGACCGTTGTAAAAAAGTTCTATGATGAATCCAGGCAACGCGAAATTGGAGAGACAAAAATGATGATTGGAAAGGCTAAACTTAACTATGGTAAGTGCTCAGCAAGCTATTAATATCTGATTAAAATACGTAGATAAATGAGAAGAGAATAAGCGAAATAATGTTAAAATCTTTATTTACTTACTCCTGTATGGTAGACTAATTAATCCCCTTTCTATCTCCATCTCTGCTTATTTCAAACCCTTAATATATGGATTTATCTTCTATTTTTTATGAAAAATGTTAAAAAATGTCAATTATTTTGAGAAATAATTGGGCTCCAGTGTGAGTAATGCAAACATAGACCGATTTATTCGTTAGGGCAATTAAATGGAAATAGAGAAATTGACGTTAGTGGAAAGGAATTGCCAATTGAGAGGAAAGGAGGACACTATTTCTAGGAGGGAAATTCTCCCGCTGAGGGAAAAGGGGAAAAAGTCAAGAGTAAAGAATAAGAACAAGAATAGAAATGATGCGGTTAATTAAGAGATTCAGATTGACTAAAATGAATAAATATGTAATAGCGCCAGAGAATAAAATGGTTTTATTCCTTTTCTCTTCTTCCCTCATTTTCTTTTGTTTCCTTTTGTCTTTTCTTTTACTTCCCATTAATCTTCATTTTAGTTTCATTTTCTTCCTTAATTTGCTTCTTCAATCTATTTCCGCCAGCACAAGATTAAAAAAGAAAAAATGAAGTGACTTTGAAGGGTAAAAAATGTGTGGACGAAAAGTAGCTCGAGTAAACAGAAGGAGAGACTACTTGGGTATCCATAACCAGCAAGGTCTTCCCTCTCTGAAAAGACGAGGGGAAAGAACGGAGAGGAAAGAGGCTGGGGGGATAATGCATGGAAAGGGAATGAATACGTATTTAAATGTATAGGAATTAATAAAAAGAAAGAAAAAGAAAAGATATAAAAAGAAAGAATGGATAGAATAAAGATAAGGAATGAATGAAAGAAAAACGGATGGAAAGAGAAGAAATGGATGGAAAAAAAGGGAAAATTAATGGATATAAAGAGAATTCGGATGGAAAGAGAATAAATGGATGGATGAAAAGTAAAAAGAATGAATTGAAAGAAATTTGATATAAAGGGAAAAAAATAACGGAAAGAGAAAGGATGGATAGTAAGTAGGTGGGGGGGGGGGTCAAAGAGGCTAATCAAGGCCATAGTTGGCCTTAACCCGTTCGTGGAAGGTCATAGGCAAACAGCGCTCACTTCAAGTACCTTTATCAGCCATTGGCAAAATTGCCACCTAAATATTCCGAGTGGTAACTCGGTAAGTTCAGTTCTGGACTATCTGAATGAAATTGCGCCAAATTGGACCTGGGGTGGGTGGGTGGGGAGGAGGGATTCGTGGCTGAGTTGCGCCCCTCCTGATCCCTAACGTTCCAGGTAGGCTTTTTCGGACCATAAACCTTCTCCACATTTTTCGCTTCCCTTAACCTAACCACTAATATTTTGCCTAAATGCCCCCGTAGGTTTTCTCTTTCATTCACTATAAACAAATATAAATGAGTAAACAAATAAAAATAAATAACAAACCGATTCGGAAAATGCGCATTCTCACGTTGGCCATTTTTGGGTGCAGCTGATTCTGATACGCTGAAGGCGGAATTGGTGGAGCTACCGTACGAGAAATCCAAGATATCAATGGTCCTCATCCTACCATACACCTCCGAAACCGTCAACTCCGTGCTCGCTCGAATTACACCTTCAAGCCTTCGCCAAGTTGAGAATGGGTTCCAGCAGAAGACGGTCACCATCAGCCTTCCCAGATTCAAGATGACCACCCGAATCGCCAACGAAGTCAAAGACGTAATTTGATCCACAATTTCTTTCTTACTTTTGCCACTCAACGCACACGGGGGGGGGGGGGGATTAATGGAATTTCTTTTACCACTAGGGTAGGGGCAAAGGAAAATGTTTAGGGATTTTCCACGCGGATGGGATTAAAGAGATTTACTGATGGGTTTTATTACCTGGATGGGATTAGAACGAGTTGTTAATTAAAATTATTTGTGGGATTAAAGGAAGTTTAGTTTTTACCACTAGGATGGGATTAAGGGAGTTATTTTTTTTATCACCGGGTGGGATTAAAGGGATTTGTTTACGGGTTCTTTTACTACTGGGTGGGGATTAAAGGGATTTGCATATTTTTCACGATCGATGGGATTAAAGGGATTTGGGTTTTTTAATCACCGGGGTGGGATTAAAGTGGTTTGTTTATTTTTTTAACACGAGGTGGATTAAAAGGATTTGTTTATCGTTTTTACCACCATATTGGGATTAAAGGGATTTTCTCAAAAGGGTGGGATTAAAAAGAGATTTGTTTATAGTTTTTACCACAGGTGTGGGATTAAAGAATTGTGCAGACTTGGGGGCCCAGAGGGCCCACATCCTCCTGTGTTGGGACCAATGAGGGGCAGCCTTCAACAAAAGTGCAGGGTTCCAAGTGTGGAACATCCCAAGAGGGGGTTCGAGATTTCTACCCATGTGTTCCTGTCCTGGACCCCCAACCCCCCACCCCGCTGTAGGCCCTGTATTTAGGGTTTATGAATTTGTTTGCTTTTTATTTTTGTTTCTATTCCGTTAATCCTTATTTATTTAGGTGTGTCCTCGTTGGATTAGATAAGTTTCCTTGCCCTTGTAACTAAAATAATTGTTTAGTCTCTAACGGAGAATAGGTCCGGAGAGTTGAGTGCCCCACACCCCCTGCCCCAAGTAATCTCATCTTTGGGTTGCTACAAACCTCCCACTTTCCTAAATGTTACCATTTTGAGCTCTGTCCAAATAGTGACCTCGGTCGGTCTATAGCAGAGTATAGACCGGCCCCGGCTAACCCTGGCCATTTCTTTTCCACCCCGGCCCCGGCTAACCCTGGCCATTTCTTTTCCACCCCGGCCCCGGCCAAATATTATTGACCCCCGCCTCTGCAAAATTACGACCCCGGTCGGCCTATACCACCATCTTTAAACCTCCTCCTCCTCATCCCAGGGCCTCAAGAGCCTCGGCGTCATTGATTTGTTCGACTTGAGCGCCGCGGACCTGAGCGACTTCGTTGTCGGGGAACAAGTCGGAGTGAGCGACTCCCTTCATCACGCCACCATCGAAGTCACGGAAGAAGGAACCGTCGCTGCTGCTGCCTCCGGACTTATTGGGACCCGGAGTCGATTACCAGACGCTGTTAATTTTATTGCCGAACGTCCCTTCATCTTCCTAATCAGGGACATGTCTAATGGGATCACACTGTTCGCCGGCGTTTATCGGGACCCCAAACACACTCAAAGCTTCTAAAGCCGAATAAAATGTTGGGAATTTTAACCCCCGATTGTATTTTTTAGAGAGAACTAAAGAAGGTTAGAATTGGAGATTAATTTTAGCATTTGGAACCTTTTATGTGACTAGGAATAACGTGACGAGGATGCTTCGGAGTGTCCAGTAAGTATAGGACTCTAAAAGAAAGGCCATAATTTGTAAAGATTTTGCTACACCGAAAAATGAAATATATCATTATAAAGAAAGAGGATCAAATATTTTGGGGGGCGATTTATATAAATTTATTCTGCATGAATAGGGCAAAATGTAACGGTGATGAATTCAATATATTAAATTTCAATTTTCGTTCTTTCTAATGATATATATAATATTTATTTTATGATATTAATAATTTACAAATTATTAAACTCTTTAGAGTCCAAAATTTTGTGGACAACTAATATTTTCGCATCATGATTAAAATTTGGGCTCTTGAAATGTTAGTATTTTTAAGACTTTATTCAAAAGAAGAATTCGTGCCTTTTAATTCTACCTGACGATTTCATGTATACGCCATATACTGAAATCCCTACTTTGGAGCATTTGTTTTCGCCCAATTTTTTAAGATTGGCGAGAGTTTATCATTGCAGCTCTCGTCATTTGCGACTTTTCCCACTGTTTTTCCTATTTTCCCCTCTGCTAGTTCTCTTTTGCAATTTTTATCGCCCTTTTATATTTTTGGCCATTTATTCACCCTCTCACTCTACCGTCGGTGGGTGAATGCTAGTATATCTATTAGATATAAATTAATAAAATTCAATTTTTCTTATAATTTTTTCAATTCTTGGCCTTAGTCTCTTACAAAATTCTGATATAAACAATAATTAAATTCTATTTCTCTTTTATCAATTCTTGGCATTAGTCTCTTACAAAATTCTTAACTTCTTTAATGCCTTATTAATGTATCAGTTTTTTTTTTACAATTCGGTTAACTGCTCTCTTGCAAATGTGTTAATCGTGCTTAACTCCTTTGTAAAAATAGGAATGACGCTAATAAAAATCGACTGAAAATTGAAATCAAATATTCCTGTAAACGCATATATTTTATTAATATATCTATTCGTATAGAATATGATAATATATCGCATCTTTGTTGCATGTTTATGAAAAGAACTTTAATGCTTTGATAGTCACAAAAAATATTTATATGCTAATAAATAAAAATTATATTTTAATATTTTTATTTTACCGTGGCTCATTTTTTTCTTTAAATTCGTTTAACATTGAATTTTTATTCGTGAGTACAAAGAAGCCAGTGATTAGAAGTCTATTAATTAATTGCATTTGGTGCGTGTCGAGAAATGCAAGAGCTCGGCTTAAAAGCTTAATCGAGCCTAGACTCGGGATGGCGCAGTCGATTAGCCGCTCGCCAACGCTAATCCAGGGACGCAAGAAGCCGTTCCTAACTCACCCCATACTACTTTCGTTCTTTATTTTTTCATCGCGCCTTTTCTATATACTCCCTCTATCTACACACTTTCTTTTGAATTGTTTCTTGGTAATGAAATCCATAGAAAGATTAGAATGACAGTTGCTGGCAAAGCCTTACACCGCAGAGGGTTACATTGTGTAGCCTGTTAGACTTGGAACCTGGAAGGGTTGCACGCCCTCCCGACTTGTGCAAATTAGGGAAGTTCTGTTATTCGGTTGAATAGAACCCTTTGACAGGGCTGGGTTAAGTTATTGGTGCGCTTCCTCGCTCCTTCCTAGCATTCCTTTTTCTCTACGACTAACTCCTCAACCCTCAGTTTAGGCTTAAAGACCTGACCAACTACCTCATGCCCTGTCAGAAGAGAGGCTTTGTAACCTCTGTAAACAATGCCCTTTAACACCTGCAGGTTGCAAGAGAACAGATTCACTTGCTGGGACTGGGCGTTAGGTCGCGAATAATGGTAATATCGGTTTTTCCCCAATGACCACTTTCCTCTCTCTTTAGCTCTGACGCATCTTCGGATCCTGGCCATCCTATCGAAGATTAATACGTCCCATTAAAAATATCTGCCTTAAGGATCTGCGTCTCTGGCTGTCCAATTGGGAGCTGCGACCTTTGGGGAACGACCGGCCATTGGGTAACTTCTGGTCGGTGTTACCGACCCAGGGTAGACCACAGAAAAGTCCGAAAATCCGAGACAGGCTAAGTAAGCAGGAGCCACTGGACGCTTGATATTGCCCCCTTCCTTATTTTTTATTAGTTGTGACATGTATGAATTTTCGATTGTTGGCTGGTTCTCCAAAGTCTGCAACATTTCGGAATACGTCATCTCTCTCAATCCTCGCCAGACCCTAGTGTTGAGGTGAATGAGTTGCTCTCCTCCTACCATCCGAGTGCGGCAAATGTGTTTCCCCTTTGCCATTTTTGGAGGCCCCACACTGTGCTTTTTTCAGGGGTCCATCCAATACTCATCCATGCCAAAGAGCGCTTCTCCCTCTCTTTGGCGGGATCGGGGGTTTTCCTCAACCTATTTTGCAGAGTTGACTCTGGCTGATTCTCCACTTGCAGCGGGCCCCCTTGGCTTTCTCAGGGGTCCGCTAAAGGACGCGCCGCCTTGGTTTCCGTATCTCCCGTTAGGGTCAGGTCAAGTTGAATCACCACAAGTCCCTAGAGCAGTAAGAGGCGGCATCGTCCCCTTGGACCTGCCTACGAACCTCGTTGATCCGAGATTTGTAAAGTTGATGGCAGCCCGCAGCTCCACCTTTCTTACCAATGCGGGTTGGCATGCTGGCTCCAGTGACTGGCTATAGGCTTCATGAGTCCCAGGTCGGGACACCTGACACCTTCTAGGTTAGGTGGATATCCATTTGGGAGCCCATCCTGAGTCCTGATGAGGAGATGGACCCGAAGGTGACCCCACCCCACAAGGCAGAGTCTTCCAATGGGGCCGAACCTTGGCTCGATGAGATCGAACATAAGTTTGCCCCTCTGCAAGGCCATCCTTAAGCAAAACGGTCCCCCAAAGACTTGCAAGTAGATGAGGGACCTATTCCTCTCCTGGTGCCCATTTGACCTTTAAGCTCTTGCCCATCTCTGAGAAAGTTCTGGCCGAAGCTGGTACGTCTGGCTTTGTGCCCTCTTCTGGTGGGGGAGAAGCTAGTTCATTCGCCGGCCTTTTCTCCAAAGAAGAGAAGGAAAGGTAAACAGAAATCAAAGATGGCAAGAGATTCATCTCCCTTCGCGGCTGCTCGGAAGACAGACGAGTCTGCTGTACCATTTTGGCAAAGGATCAGGTCAAGACTGCCATATCATCCCGTGGCACTGTCGCGCAGGGAGTGTGTCGGAAAATATAACTTCCGACATACAGAATATAATATAAATTCAAATCATTTGATAATAATCTTTACTATAAATTAGTGGTTTATTTTCTTACCTTGTTAATTGCGGATTGTAATTCTCTTCTTTTCTTTAGACGGTTGGTTGATGGTATTTGTTAAGTTATGTAGATTATGTCAGGGAAAATTCTCCCTAGATTCTTATTGTTCGCTTAAATTCAATCCGTGCGGTTTACTGTAATATCGCTCTCGATGTAAAGACTTTGTCCTTTTTATCAGATTTGTTCCCTTGTCATCGATGTAAAGACTTTGTCCTTTCTATCAGATTTGTTCCCTTGTCATCGATCTAAAGACTTTGTGTTTTCTATCAGATTTGTTCCCTTGTCATCGATGTAACGACTTTGTGCTTTCTATCAGATTTGTTCCCTTGTCATCGATGTAAAGACTTTGTGCTTTCTATCAGATTTGTTCGCTTGTCATCGATGTAATGACTTTGTGTTTCTATCAGATTTGTTCCCTTGTCATCGATGTAAAGACTTTGTGCTTTCTATCAGATTTGTTCCCTTGTCATCGATGTAAAGACTTTGTGCTTTCTATCAGATTTGTTCCCTTGTCATCGATGTAAAGACTTTGTCCTTTCTATCAGATTTGTTCCCTTGTCATCGATGTAAAGACTTTGTGCTTTCTATCAGATTTGTTCCCTTGCCATCGATGTAAAGACTTTGTGCTTTCTATCAGATTTGTTCCCTTGTCATCGATGTAAAGACTTTGTGCTTTCTATCAGATTTGTTCCCTTGTCATCGATGTAAAGACTTTGTGCTTTCTATCAGATTTGTTCACTTGTCATCGATGTAAAGACTTTGTGCTTTCTATCAGATTTGTTCCCTTGTCATCGATGTAAAGACTTTGTCCTTTCTATCAGATTTGTTCCCTTGTCATCGATGTAAAGACTTTTTGCTTTCTATCAGATTTGTTCCCTTGTCATCGATGTAAAGACTTTGTGCTTTCTATCAGATTTGTTCCCTTGTCATCGATGTAAAGACTTTGTGCTTTCTATCAGATTTGTTCCCTTGTCATCGATGTAAAGACTTTGTGCTTTCTATCAGATTTGTTCCCTTGTCATCGATGTAAAGACTTTGTCCTTTCTATCAGATTTGTTCCCATGTCATATTCCTTAGACATTAATATTAATTGCCGGTTTGGCAAGTAAAGAAGCTGTAAATATACCGAGAGTGGCGGACTCATGAAAGGAATTTGGGCGGGAGCTAACCTGAATTCCTCCTTCTGAGGAGTCTGAGAAAAGGCATTGACCATTAATAACACTGACCTGCGTTTCAAACCTTTTTTTCAAAGGTCATAGGTTTTCCAAGTGGTTTAAAATCATTTTTACATGCTGATTTTAAAAATATAATTAGTTTTCTTTGGTCAGGTCTGTTTTCTAAGATATGCTCGATTTATATTAGAACGTATATTCCCAAATAGTGCTATCATCCAACCATTTACTACTGCTGTTTTGTCACATCTAGTGATAAGTAATCATACATAACCTATTTTATTCATCTTTTCAGGTCTAGAAAAGATCCCCAAATCACGGATTTTGTGAACAAGGTTTGCTGACCAAAAGTCGTGTGCTCTCACTTATTCTGATTTATGACCTTACTACCTTCAAAACTTTCAATAATTCCGGAACTGACCTTGAGAGGACCTTGGCAATTATATCATTAGAAAGAGAATGCAAAACACCATAAGGGTTTCAAATTTCAGTAGAATCGGCTGAATATTTATAATGTTATTTACAAAACAATATAATTGCCGGGCTAACTTGGGAGGACTTTGTCAATTATATCATTCGAAAGAGACTGTAAACAACATTAGGATTTCAAACTTCGTTAGAATCGGCTGAATAGTTATAGGTTTATTTAAAAAACAAAATAATTGCCGGGTAACTTGGAAGGACCTTGACAATTATATCATTCGAAAGAGAATGGAAAATAACATAAGAGTTCCGTTTCAAATTTCGTTAGAATTGGCCGAATAGTTATGGTGTTATTGCCAAATAATTCCTTGGCTAACTTTGGGAAGACTTTGTCAATTATATCATTCAAAAGAGAATGTAAAACAGCATTAGGGTTTCAAATTTCGTTAAAATCGGCTGAATAGTTAAAAGGTTATTTAAAAAAACAAAATAATTGCCGGACTAACTTGGGGGGACCTTGACAATTATATCATTCGAAAGAGAATTTAAAATAACATAAGTGTTCTGTTTCAAATTTCGTTAGAATCGGCCGAATAGTTAGAATGATGTTACAAAAAAAAAGCAAACGGGGACTGACCGACCGACCGACAAAGTGAGATATAGAGTCACCCACAATTAGACTCGCAAGCAACTAAAAAGGCATATCATCCTTACTTTGGAGTAAATCTAGGTGACCAGGATAAACCATTTGCTGTAAAACACGCGTGGGAAATTTACGGGATTGTATTAATAAGAAGAGGAAGAGTGCGCCATTTGATTTCCCAATGGTGTGTGTGGGAGGGGGGGGGGAAAGATCATGTCACTGACTGCTACTCCTGCATGACAAATTTGAAGGCATCAATCGCAAGAACAAGCACCATGTGTAATGCCCCAATGTTCCTTCTGCTATTAAATCAGTCCCACCTGGCCATGATATTCCTGTTCCTGAACCTGATTTTACCATGGGTTCCTGGTCTGATTCCGAGGCTAGTGTCGCTACCAATACAGCTGAGTTTTATGTATACAAGCCAGAAGAGGGCGACCAACTGGTGCCATTTGCGCAAGCCGAACTCAACGACCTGACACGAGACCTAAACTTTTCCAAAGAATCTGCTCAGCTATTGGGTTCACGTCTTCGAGACAAATGTATGTTGGTACCAGGAACAACATTCTTTTGGTATCAGGACCGCGAGAAAGAATTTAGAAAATTTTTCACGTTTGATGAAGCCTCTTTACTGGTCTAGTGTAACAACATTGCTGACCTGCTCAACTTAATGGGCCTGAAGTATGATACTATGGAACGGGGAATTTTCATTGACTCATCTAACAGAAGTCTTAAAGCAGCTCTTCTTAATAACGGCAATAAGTTTTCATCGATCCATTTTGGAAACTCAGCTGCAATGAAAGAAACCTGCAACAGTCTGGACCTTCTGTTGGACACGTACATTCGATCGCAACGGTCTAATAAACGGTTTTTATATGTATTCTATATTATTACATAACACTTTTTGAATAGAAAAATACAAGTATGGGTTAAAAAAAGAAATATAAACATAAACCGGTCAGAAATTTGGTGGGCTTCAGCCCTCTAACCGCCCCTCCCTCATCTAGATCCGCGCCTGTATACCGAATATCTTTCGAGTGTTAGTATTGTACTTTACATACATTAATTTAATAGTAGTGATTGCACTCTTTAATTTCCAACCCCGCTATTCCTAGCTTTAGAACAGTAATCTGTTCGATTGGTGCGAACAATAAGGTGTTTAATTACTCTAAGACAACTTTATCTACCAAGGCTCAGACTCAAGTGCGCTTAGCAGAGCGTCACTTATGCCAGGCCACTTCATTCGGAGATTACCTGACGTTTTTGAGCCCGCTGGCTTAAAGCTTTTTAGTTGCTCGCTCCGGAGATGACAACAATTGGGCAAAGTTCACATGGTCAATCAAAGAAGAGCTTTAGTAAGATTGACTGGTACAAAGTCTAAGCTGACCCGTTTCTTGGACGGGAGTCTTCTTGCGAATGCGGCGGATCCTTCCGAAGTGGTCATTATTAGTGCCCTTCAGACACTGAATGGCTCGCTGGTGAGTGCGATGACACCGGACGATACAATACAGGGCTGGATTTAGATTTGATGAGGCCTTAAGCTATTTGAGATAATAAGGCCCTTTATATGTCCAGATGTCCTATGTAGGCGACAAATTGTCGCTGTTTTTTATGTTTAATATGCTATATGGTAATTTTGGGAACTAATAGATATCTAAAACCATTTGCACTTGACAAAATATGTATTTCATCAAAGTAATTGTTGAACTGAAATACACTTAAGAAGAAGTATATTAATAGTGAAATAATTATTAACATATAACTTAAAATGATTTTTTATTCATAACAAACTTAATAATGCAAACACTTTGGTAAAAAAAAACAAAAGATTTTTAGAAACAAAATTTACAGAGGCTTATAATCTAGTCTCTAGAAACTTGCTATAAGGACTAATTGAATTAATGCATTTACCCAATACCCATTAAATTATATAATTTTATCAAGATTTATTGTATACTGTATATACAAACAGAACACAAACATCATCTAAATTAAAATACTTTCTTTCTTGCCTTTGCCAGAGCAAAGTCACTGATGATACCATCAAATGATAAACTCTGCAGTTTGTCACTTTCTATGGACATGAGACTGAGCGAACGTAATTTATCTTGAGTCATTGTTTTTCTAAATTCATTCTTTATCCTCTTCATCTGAGAAAAGGATCTTTCTCCAGAGCAATTTGCAATCATCACACTAAGGAACATTCTTAAAATTACTTCTACATTAGGGAATGCTGATTGGACATGAACCATGGCTTTGACTATGTCTAACATATTGATGAAAATGCTTGAGTTCTCCAACAAGGTTCATGTCCACATATTCAGGATAGTTTTGGCATAAGGCACAGTAAACTCCTTCATGAATTTCTTCTTCTGTAGCATCAAATTTTGTTAAGAATGAAAACTTTTTGCAGCATCATTGTATACTGATGTACATTGTATGCCAGATTTGACTCTAATGCATCCATTACAGGTATAAATGTTTTGATTCTGAACTTGTCTTTTGGCTCAAGGTTCTCTAAAGAACCATCTTCATCTTCACCTATACCATCTATATGCCTTCTTCTAAATCTGCTTTACTTGTAATCAACATCAAGCAATTTTTCCTTTGCCTCTTCTTCAAAATGATTAAAAAGATCTCTGGAACCTTTAACAAAATCCAAAAGTAAAGCATGCAATTTCCTACATGCATCTAGGCTAATTTGGGGATCTTACAGGGATTGACTAGTCTTGTGCAATTCATCCAGCAAATAACTCCACAAATATAACATTATCATAAATTCAAACTCTTCAATTTTATTCAAAATGTTTATGGCTTGATTTCTTGTTTCGCTCTTCTCAGTAGCATTAATATGCAGCTGATGCAATTCAGGAATTATTCTATCCTAACTATCAAGTATAGCACTTGTGGCCATTGAATGTGCTTCTCATTAAGTCTTTAACAAAGACTTTGGAACTTTTGAATCATCTTTGAAGAATGACAACAGTACTGCCCATCTATGTGTAGAAGATGAAAAGAAATGATATATTTCTTGAACAATTCCCAAAATGTTTACAGCATCTAAGCAACAGCCAACTGCTGCTCTACCAACAAGATTTAAGGAATGACCATTACATGTAATATACATGGCATACTTATTAATCTTCAATATTATGTCTTGCATACCCTTGTATTTGCCAGACATATTGGCAATATTATCATAAGACTAGCTTCGACTCTTACTAAAATTAATTTTGCATTCATTTGTAAGGAAGTCACGCACCATCTTAGCCATACATACCCCAGTGTGGCTACCGATCTCTAGGAAGGTTAGAAAACGTTCAATAGGGAGCCCATCATCTGGTGAAACATACCTTACAATAACAGTGAGCTGATCAATGTGGCACCGGTCTGGAGTGGAATCTACAGATAACCTGAAGTACCCTGCAGTTTTTAAATCATCCAAGGTTGATTCTCTTTCTTTATATGCCACCATTTGGATAAATTCAGCACATATTGTTTTAGTAAGATAAGATGTGACACCTGATCCTTTATTGACAAATTATTTACTATGATCTGATATAAAAGGATCAAATTTCGCAATAAGTTCTAGTAATCTCAGGTAATTGCCATTGTGAGGAGAACCAAATATTTCCTCATCATCCTTAAAAGGTTAACCACGCTCTGCCAGAGTAATTATGACTGCCACATCTCGTTCAAGTAAGTGTTTCCAATACTGCCGTTTATTATTTATCTGTTCTGCTAGTTGGCAGTCAATTGTTGAGCCACGTTTTCTTGCAAGATATGTTACTGAAGCTATTCTATGGTCTACCATTTGAGTGCTGATACTCTAACGGACCTTTTCTACCCAGTATACAATGTCATGTTTGCTTAAATCACCCCATAGCCCAACATCATTATGTTTTTTTTTTTAGATATTGAATCTTTTGTGGTTGTACTACTCTCTAGTTTGTAAATCTGATTATTTCTTTCTCCAATCATTAAAGCAGATTCTATAGAACTAGATATACCAGGTTCTGTATCAGGAATGGGATGAATATCCCATGACTGACTCACTGTGGTAAAGGATTTGGGTGAATCAATCCCTTTATCTGTCTTTGTTAAGAAGCTTTCTAATTTTGGTAACTTGCTAAGCTCTTTTTCAGCTTTCTGCTTCGTCGTCCTCTTTTGAGCTCCACTTTTATAACTTCTGGTCGACATTTTAGAAACTGTGAGTAAAAAAATTAATATAACTATAAACATATATTTAAAATGTATTGCATGACATTTTTTTTAACAATTCATCATTTTTAATGTTCTTTATATTTGTAAAATTTCTTTACATTGATTTCCTGATTGTGAAAAAAGCAATTTATATATATATATATATATATATATATATATTAGTTTTCCGTTACCTGTCATATTAAAAATTTCTTTACATTGATTTCCTGATTGTGAAAAAAAGTAATAAATATAAATATATATATATATATAATAAAGAGGCCATGATATAGTAATTGTTATATTTAACATCAAAAGAGGCATGTTTTAGTTTCTTGATAACTTTAATAAATGATTATCCCTTAAAAGAGGGGGGACCATAAATATTATTTTAAATCATTATTTATTATTCGCCCGAGGCGCCTTTAACCACATTGGTCATCTTCCTGTCTTTTTTCAATCATATATGCAGTCAAAATATTTCAAAAGGAAATTATGTATGAAGCTCACATTATCTATGAGAAAAATAAGTACTGGAAATCTACGTCTTTTTACCAACAATTATTTCAGACCGATGACTGTGAGCATCGAAACTTTAGGTAAATTGGCGTGAAATCAAGTATTATTCCAGAGAGATGTGTTAGTTTTGCTGTTTTCTCCTGTTATTTTTTCTAACATATGTTCGTTCTAAATAGTTTAATTTTAAATTAAAAATTTTTTGATTTTGATCTCAAGTTTATTTTTTCTATGTTACTCCTCAAAATCTTGTAAAATATCGACATATATTTTGTATTTATAGAACAGAAATTCTTTAAATTTATAAGTATAGCCCCTGAAGATGACCAAGGTGGTTGAAAGGCACCTCGGGCGAATAATAAATAATGATTTAAAAGGATATTTTTGCAGGACCTTCCTACTGATTTCCCCCAAAATGGAGCGCAATTTCGAACAAAGTTTCCCTGGCGGTGTCCGCCACCACTTTCTCTAGTCAGGATGCTGATCCGCCAGCATTCAATGCACGTCGTTATGTCGCTGAAGGCCGCCGAGTCCTGGACTTTACCTCCAGAAGCAGAGAACCCTTCCCTGACAGGCTTACGTTGAGTGAGTGCTTTCAACATTCTCTTCATGCGCGTACACCACTGGTCCGGACGATGCCATGCTTCGACACCAAGATCAGCAAGGCATGACATTTCTCCTAGATTTGTTCAACATGATCTGGATAAAGGTTATCCTCTCAGACTCTTGACTCGCTTTTCGCAAACCGGGGAGGGATCACTCTACACCTGCCGGTTTCCACCATTCTCTCTAACTTCCTGCATGTGAGAATTAATAGCCTTTTTCATGGACAGCGGAGGCCACCTGTCTTCTGCACATTGCGGCTTCTGCAAGTTTCACTATACGTCGGATGCTCTGCTCCAACTTGAAAATGGTGTCTGCAAAGCCTTCATTCGTAGACAGCATAACGCCACGGTATTTTTCGATCTATAGAAGGCATGTGATACCGCATGGCGATAGAGTATCATGGAGACTATCCGCACTAAGGGAGCGATGGGACGCTCCACAATATTTATTTGTGAATTACTGCGCGATCTTCGATTCTTCGTACAAGTGGGGGAGTCCTATCCGGCCCAATGGTTCTGGAAGAAGGCGTCCCGCAATGAAGTTTCCTCATTGTCATACTCTTTCCCCTGATCATCAACTGTATCTCCTCTTTACTGCAGGAAGGTGATCTCGCTAGGCTCTATTTGGACGTTAACTCTAACAAGCATTAAATACATATATCTCGCTATGATGAAACGCGAAGGTTTAGGCTTTCCTTGATCAAGAATAAGATGGTGCACTTCTGATGACACCCACCGTTTCATCCCGAATCGGAATTATTCCTAAACGGGTTTCGCCTGAAGGTGGTAGATTCTTACCCTTTTCTTGGTCTTGTTTTCGACTGACACCTCAGCTAGGAGGTTCATAATTGAGGTCTTATGATTTATTGTATCCGCTCCATGGACATTCTTCGTTCCGTAACGTTCAGTACTTGGAGTGCTGAAAGGGCTACTGCCTCTCTTTTCTACCGATCCTTTGTTCATTTGAAGCTTGACTACCAATGCGAGTTTTACGCATACGTTCCCGAACGTGCATTGCGAAAGATGGTGGATTCCATCCACCACACCGGTATCCTTCTGTGACCAGAGCCTTCCGCTCGTCTTCTATTGAGAGTCTTCTTGTCGATCCCTGCGAGATACCACTCGCTCTGCGCCATGTAAGTTCCATTATGCGCTTGTACACGCGATCCCGGCGCCTTCTTCAGTCGCCAAAGGGCCCCACTGCTTCCGCAGCCGATCTTGACACTGCGTTATCCTTCGAGTGAAGTCAGTTATACTCTAAGCCCTTTGGGCTTAGGGCTAGGAAACTTCTTCAAGACCTCGGTGCAGCTCTCGGGCCGCTGAGACCTCTGGTTCTGCCTAGGACGCCACCCTGGAGGGTGTTAACTTTGACTATTTGTCACCTTACTATGCTTCCAAAGCTTCCACTGCGCCACGAATATTGCCTTAGATCTTATTGAAGCACATTTCGTGTCATACCACTATACATGGATGGCTCCAAGCCCAAGGAAGGGTCGGCTTTCACGCCGTATTCCCTCTGTTAGAGGTCAACGGGGCTCACCCAGGTGCTGCGTATGCCTTTACGGCCAAGCTGGTTGCAGTAAACCGCTCGGTCCGGGATATAATCGTCGTGCCCGGTTCAGAGAACCGATTGTGAATATGAAAGCGCTTTGAATGCCCTCGGAGCATTGAAATCTCTAAATCTCCACGCACCTTGGTTTCCAGGATCCTGACGCCACAGTTTCTACTAACCGGGCGAATGTAGAGACTATCTTCTGCTTGGTTCGTGGACTTGTGGAAATAGCGGAGAATGATCACACTGATGAGAGCGCCAAACAGTCTGCGAGGAATGGATCACCAGACCATCGTTTCGTTCTTCTTCACACACACTATTTAGTAGGAATCAGATCTGCCTGGCAAAGAAGATGGAAGTCGGTCGATGGAAACCTAAAGTTGCGTGACATTGCACTGTGACTGTTCCCATGGACCTACCTTCCAATGCAGCGACGGCTTCAGGCCTCTTTCTCTCGTCTTCGATTGGGCACACTCACGGAACGCGGCAGCATTTGATGAAGCACCCCTTGCACCTTACTATGTTGCTCCCAAGGACTGTCCGGTGCATATTTTTGTGTAATGTCCCATTCTGGGTGATCTTCGTGCACGTTACCTGTTCAGGTACCCGTACGAGCAGGTTCGCTACCGCTTGTTCCTTGTACTCGGGACGGATTCGGCACACAGACTTGTGGACTATTTGACTTTTGAGGGGAGGTTTTCCTCCTTATTTTATTTGACTCTCTTTGGTGATGACGGTATGATTCTGCACCGGGGCTGCGTGGGATGACGTCCTCCGAACACCGAAGTGTGACTCCCTCTCTTTGATTTTGATTTTTCTTGTCTCGTTTTGATATTTTGCTTTTGTTTTCTTTACGTTTTTTTGGGGGGGTTTGGTGCTTTTTTGTTACTCATTTTGATTTTAATCTAACCTAGTATTAAGCTTGAGTTTGAGTACGACTACTTAGGCCCTTGTAGGTAGTCGCCAGATAGGCGTTAAAAAAATAAAATGGCAAAGCCGTGAACACCAGAGGAATGCAGAGCATGAGCCCTCTTTTGCTATTAATGCGCGATCGCTGGGACCCTAAATGGTCCAATCCTTCGGGGGGAGGGTCATTAGACAGAAACATGGTGTGTGTGCGAAGGAACTTGTTGAAAGAGTCATCGATGTTATGATCTGGTATGTGCTATGACATATGTAGCAAGAACCCTAGCCACGCATGCATGGTGAGTGAGCATATCTTATGTTTGTATTTTGGAAAAAGTTCATTTTAACTCCTTCAGGTCTTACATATTTTTTATTCAGATCCATTCTATTATTTTATGTTTACTCTCTGTGCTGACCCTTTCTAACTGAGGAAAAGAAACTCCGTACTTCAACATAGTAAATATTACGGAGTGTGCAAAGAATGACAGACATAATTTTCATAAGGAAAAAGATTCATACTTGATATGAATAATGTCTTCGCAGCACCATGGCATAGTCTTCATCATTTACACTCACAACAAAAAAAAACCTGGGGAACACCAGCACCTGGCTTTCCCTCCTGACTTGCTCACGCAGCCTGAATGCTCGAATGAACTGTGAGTCACTTTCCGTTTTGTCACTGCAAGCGTGATAGAAAGAATGGAATCTCCTCTGGTTTCATCAGATAAGAGCATTGCTATATTTCCGGTTCAGCCGAAAGCAACTTTCCATGAGAACACATTCCTCTCCAAACAGATGACACACCAGACTCCCGCAATTTGGGGAGAATATAATAAGCCTATCATAAGGTATGAAGGTTTATTGCATTCTCCCAAACATTTTCTAAGACAAGTAATGCGTGCTTCACAATATGTCATATCCTCCTCTCCTTGAAGCAAAGGGCGCTACTCTCCCCCCGATGACGAGTGACAATCTTCGAAGCCTACTTCTCCATTGCGTCGCAAGTCTAGATTCGTTTCTCTTTTAACTTCACCGAACTAAAAAAGCATTTAATTTCTTATGTGCATTCACTAACTTTATTATTTGGCGAAAAACAGTAAATAATTCCTATTTAATTAGTGTTTCCACATAAAGTGAAACGACATATTTACTGCAATAGGAGTAAATAATTTTCAGTAATTTCCATTGAAGTATATTATTCCCACTTTTGTGCGTTACCAAAATTCTTTCGCATATTCAATTAATATAGTTTAATTAATCTATAATGCGCGTTGTAAGAGACTCCGACGCAGCTGAGAGCAAAATGGAGCAAGCACCGTACCGATTAAACAACCCGGAGCTAAAAAAACCTACGTTCAAACCAAGCCTGATACTCGTAATCTAACGCTTTTTTGTCTTGCCAACCAGCTATAAATTATTTACCGTGTACATAATCCAATCTCTTTCGTTGCACTTCTCCAGAGTAAAAAAATATACATTCAACTTCCACAAAATTTGTCTCGGAGGTGAATCATATCAAAAGTTGCCTCCTCCTCTTTTCTGGGGAGAATCTTTACCGACCTCTGACATTCGATAATCGACTATTACTAGAGAATTCACCACAGTTAGGTTACACAATTTGCAATTATTCCTCTCTATAATCACGAACAATTGTGTGATTCCATTTGAATCCCATCAATGACAATCGTTCATGTCCATTATACGCTTATTCACAATGGTTGCGGCGAACGGTCGCACTATCCTGTATTTATGTGAGTGGAAAAGCTATCGCTGATTCTACTTTGGTTGTGTTCTTCCCTGAAAAAAAACTTTTGTGGTGGCTTGAACTTAAGGTATATGGTACAAATCTTCGTTTCCTCGGCCATTTCTTTTCTTTCTCTGACGTTTCTTTCTCCTCTACTCTATGTCCATCTGCATACGCACGCAACTTTTTATAAACGATTGTTTCCACTGTCGCTCCAAGAGTATCTGTTTATATAATTGTATTTCTGACAAATGAAATGTCCTCTAACTTGTGATTTTATGTCCGTTGTCACTGATCTCGTTCTCCATTGCCGCATACTTATGCCTGACCACTTCTCGATATTGCCCTATAGCCAAAATTTATTGTCCTTCAGCGTGGCAATAAACAAGTTATCATTCTTCTGAAGAGCCCAAAACCCGCTTCTGTAGGTTATGCCTCCTATCTGTCTTCTCCATTCTTACGTTTTCCAACCATTTTTGCATTTCCCATAATGTTTAATACTTCTTCACCCTCTACCATTTCTATGCCTATCAACGATAGAGTGTTGCCACTTCCTCATCTTTTTCGGTCGTGACCTACTTCCTCACAAGTGTTAGTCTCTCTACAAGAATAGTTCCCTGCGTCACAGCGAAACCGTCTTCTAAAGATATCAATCTTAATTCGATGGCTTCGCGCAACATCGGGATAACATCCCTCCACAATGTCATGATGACGTCAATGTTGTGCCACGGCCTGTTCTTGTTGTAATCTTGCATGCTAGTGTGATTTCAAAGCATTCGCTACGGGTCAAGAAGTAGCGAACGACGAGTACGACTGCGTTGAGGAATTTTTCACTCATGGAGGTATGAAGATTGCATACGTTGGCGGGTATGTCTTTGGTTCCATGGTGGTGAGAGTAGCCATGAATTGCTTTATTTAACAAATGACTCATAAAGTATCATTGTGCTTGATTGATATCTGATATTTTTACCTTGTCGAGCCGACGACTACTGAAGATTAAGAGGAGGATGGAGGGTTTCGGAATCTAAATGTGGTGGAAAGCTCAGAAAATATATATGAATTTCCAAGGTCGTAAAGTTTTTATTTGCATATCAATATGAATCTAGCAGTAAAATAGGGATTAATAAATAACAATAAGTTATATATTAGCCCCTAAAACCAACAACGACATAATATATACAATTTGCCATAACATGTAACATCAGTAACGAATAACAGCTAATCAGATGAAGCTCTCTGAAAGTTACAGCAGCACCAAACTGATGCAGGAAGCTCAGTAGCGTGTTGAGAGTCCCTTGGAAGTGATGGGAGTTTTAGCTCTTCACGATGGTGTTACACCTGAGGGATAAGGTGCTGGCCAACTCACTTCTCGGTGATGGCTGCCTTCAGTAGCTCAGTGGAGGCCGATAAACGACGTCTAATGGCCTCTTTCAGGTCCTACTAGAGGTTTTTCAATGTAGTCAGTATATCACGTTGATATCATTATTCAGGATCCACTATATTGTGGACACAGCTTGACATGGGGGATTGTCGCGCTGGAAAATCATATTCCGGGCAGTTCCGGAGAGTCCGCGGGCTGAGGGCAGCGTATAATCTCTCAAAATGGCCAAAGGATTTACTGTTGGCACTAAGCGCTCTCTCTTCCATTGCTTCCCTGGCCAGCTCCCGCGGAATCTAATGTTGCTTTGGATCGAGAACAACTGGAACCTGGATTTTTAGGATCATAAAACACGTCCCCACTGACGCATGGTCCATGCAGTGAGCACGCGCCCTAGCCAGTCGACGTCGCTTCTGCTGAAGTTTGATCAGCGGCCGGCCTTGGGCAAGCAGTCTGCGACGGAATGTTCTGAAAGAGATATTAAATTGATCGCCTTCTGTCCATTCATGTCAAGAGCTGGACTGCAGTTTTCTTCCGATCCCGAAAGCTCATGCGACGCAGAGGCACTTCACGCTGCGTACTCACCCTGTGTCTTCCAGAACGAGGGCGGGCTTGTCTGTTCCCACTTTCTCGGATCCCTTCAACACTTCGTCAACATCTTAATGTTATCTTCCAACCCTCCGGGCGATCTGTCGACAGCTGAAACCTTCCTCACCAGTGTGCTTATCAGACTTATTTCCTCCACTGTATAGTTACAATTTTTCGCCATTATCATATCATTATCAGATTCTCTCGACATAGAAATTCATAGTAATCAACAAATATGATGTGATATGTGAATAGATTTTGCTGTAACATACCACATACTGATACTAAGATTTCATAAATTTTAATAGCATCGTCATTTTAGATATTTCAAGAAGTTATTAGCTTGCACTTTTATTTTGATTTCCAGATGTATTGGACACATGTATGTATACAAATCTATACCAACAGATTCATAGACATCAAGGAATAAGAAATATTCCAGGTGCGCGAAAACATTTAGCCGCGGCTGTATTTGCCTTTTTGAAAAATTTTAGTCGCGTTTACGCAATTCTATATGTTACTATATCTGTCTGTAGGTCAGTCGGTTGGATGGTAATCATTTTACTTTTCAACGAGTTTTTTGGGCAATAACATCGTAAGTATTCAGCCGATTCTAACCAAGTTTCAAACCCTAATGTTGTTTTACATTATATTCCAAATCTTATAATTGCCAATGTCCTCCCAAGGTTAATCCATAAATTATTTGGCAATAACTTCTTAACTATTCGGCCAATTCTAACTAAATTTGAAACCTTTATACCGTTTTAAATTCTCTTTCGAGTGGTATAATTGTAAATGTCCTCCCAAGGTTAGTCATAAATTATTTGGCAATAACATCCTAACTATTCGGCCGATTCTAACTATATTTGAAACCCTTGTGTTGTTTTACATTCTCTTCCAAATGTTATAATTGTCAATGTCCTCCCAAAGTTAGTCCGGAAATTATTTGGCAATAACATCCTAACTATTCGGCCGATTCTAACGAAATTTGAAACCCTTATGTTGTTTTACATTCTCTTCCAAATGTTATAATTGTCAATGTCCTCCCAAAGTTAGTCCGGGAATTATTTGGCAATAACATCCTAACTATTCGGCCGATTCTAACGAAATTTAAAACCCTTGTGTTGTTTTACATTCTCTTCCAAATGTTATAATTGTTAATGTCCTCCCAAAGTTAGTCCGGGAATTATTTGGCAATAACCTCCTAACTATTCGGCCGATTCTAACGAAATTTGAAACCCTTATGTTGTTTTACATTCTCTTCCAAATGTTATAATTGTCAATGTCCTCCCAAAGTTAGTCCAAATAATTATTTGACAATAACATCCTAACTATTCGACCGATTCTAACGAAATTTTAAACCCTTATGTCGTTTTACATTCTCTTCCAAATGTTATAATTGTCAATGTCCTCCCAAGGTTAGTCCTGAAATTATTTGGCAATAACCTCCTAACTATTTGGCCGATTCTAACGAAATTTGAAACCCTTATGTTGTTTAACATTCTCTTTCGAATGCTATAATTAACAAGGTCTTCTAAAGATTAGTCCGGGACTATTAAAAGAAAACTAACTATGGGTCGGATTGCCCCCACTTGTTGAAAGTTTTGAAGGTCATAAGGACATATGGTTATAAGGTCAGAATAAGTGAGAGACCGCGAATTAGGTCCTTTGACCTTATTTTATGAGAGTTGTTTTGACCGTCCATTGGTGTATATACGTCCTACTTAGAGAGGCTTTTCACTATCAAGTGTTAGGAGGAAAGTTAAGTGGGGCGTAAAAGTGGGTGGAGAACGAATGTGCAATTATATTAAGGGGAGAAATCAAGTGGCTGAAAGAAAGAAATGATTATTCCCGGATGTCAGTTTCCTGAGTTGGGAGGTACGAGTAGGATTAGGTTGACGAAGGATATTGATGAGCTAGAATAAAAGCCAGAATAAAAGATTACATACACAAAAAAAAATGTAAATGACGGTTAAAATGAAAGAAATTAACCTTTCTCTGAGATGCAAAATAAATATAGAAAAGAAAATTACTAAAAGATGAATGAAAAAGAATAAATATTGAAATATACAAGTTTTGTAATACTCAGGTGGTGCAGATTTGAAAATAAAGTTCCTTAAAGTTGGACGTACAAAGATTCTTTCTCTTCTGTCACAACACCTGTAATTTGGCCTTGCAAGAGACCGCTTGGTCTCAATTGCCCATTCCTAGACTTAATTTGAGAGAGAGAGGAGGAGGAAGGGGGGGGGGGTGTAATCTTATGTTTTATCTAACAAAAAAATGTGGAAAACAGAAATTGAGAACAGAAGAATAGGGTCAATTTACCTTGAAAGTCTTTGATGTTTTTTATGGTGAAACATAAGACGGATATCATAAATTAAGCTATCATTGAGGCTCTGAAGCAAGCATAAAGCTCGTGCTTTTTATTAAGTGGCGATTCAATCAATGACCTATTTCTTTTCCTTTTTCTTTGGTGTAGTTCATATGACGCGTTTTCCTAGATGGGAAAATTTCCTCGTCCATATTTTTATCAGTTTCGACAGATTTGAAATCACCCCTTGACAGATCTTCCACAATGAAAAATTTAACTAATTTAAAAGGTTCTCTTTCTGTGAGGTTCGATTGGAAAAAGGCAAATGCATGAAGTTTATGATCAAAGCTTCTGCGAATAAACATTTTAAGCATATTTACATAGAATATTGTGTTTACCTTTAATGTCAATCAGGTTATCTATTCCGTGTATGAATCTTTGATTTCATATAGCCCCTTCCATTACATTAAGAGCTTTCTTTTGGAATGAGGACGAGTACTTCGTCCATATGCTTAAATTTTGTATCTTTTGTATTGTTTCCTGCTTATCTCTGCGTTCGAAGCAGCAATCTGGTCCGTTTTTTTCAACTTTTGTTGCAAATTAAATACATACTGGTAGGTATCCTAGTCTTAGGGCCTACCTTTTAATTCTTCCAAAGTTATCCGAGAATCGAGAGAGAACCACCAATTCTTCTCCCCTAAAGTAACTCAAAAGGTTGGAATTTTAGAGTATCGCTCGGGATTTCACCAATTTCTAAAAATATTGTGAGGATATATCGATGCCACTACTTCTGGTGCTTAACGCAAATGATTATTCAAAATTGACTTTAGAACTCTATTCATTCGTTCACAGAGAAAATTACCCTGTGTAAGGTAAGCGGTTGTAAACAAAGGTTTAGTAATTACTAGACTAAATGTCGCCCATTAGTTCCATTGCCTACCTCTGTTACTGACAATTTCCCATGGAATACCCGTGAAAAGCCAATAATCAAGTCTTCAGCAACAGAGATATTCTATAGTTTAAGCACCACTGCTTCTGGCAATCTGGCTGCAAAATTGACCACAGTTAAGATAAATTTGTGTCCATATAGCGAAGAAATAGGGTTCATCAATTCCATAGCTACCATCTAAAAGGGTGTGGTAACATTCTGGGAACTTCAACGGAAATGATTTTACCCTACCTTTGGAGTATAATTTGTGGCATGTTTCACAAGATCTAAAATATCTATAATAGCTCCTGGCCAGTATGAAGTGTGATAAACCTTAATCGTAGTTTTTCTGCATGGAAAACCTCCGGCAGGTTGAGCCTCATAAGCTAATTCCAGAATAAAATTCCTGCATTTTTTAGAATTATTAACGTTCTATGGCCAATTTCATAAATTTGTTACTGTTAATACTAGATCTGCATAATAGATTTTCAAGCTTTTTATTCTTAAATGTAGCAGTCTTTGTTTTATCTTATTTCTTATTTTTGCAAGAGTAGGACATGTTTCCTGAATTGCTCAGGATTTCTCGTGGCTTATTTAAATCAAATTTAACTCTTCGTTGAATAACTTCTGTTTGGGTTTCTCCATTCTGTGGGAAATTGATTAACGATGTCACTAGAAGGGAAATTATAAAAGACCGTCGAGGACGAAGATGGAAATATTTATTAGGACATCACTGCACTTAAAAGGGACTCTAACAGCCTTTAATTAACTTGTGAAAGATGGTGATTAAAAATAAAATTTTATGATTGGAAATGTGTTTTTATTTCCAAAATAATCGAGTATCTGCCCTGCTACCTAAATCATTGTCTGGTATTAAATGATCAGCAACCATGGCGCACGAGCAGTTCAGGTCTCAGAATGGACTTAGTTTTAGTGCCATCTATCGAACCGCTTACCGTTAACTCAGGTAATGTGTAAGAATATCTCCCTGTTGACTCGTTCTAGTCAATGTTGTCGGTTTCTTATATGAAGGTAGCTGTATTCTGAGGGTATGTTTTCTTCGCGTGTCCTTTTAAGCAGGAGACATGACATTTAATTATTTTGTTAGGCAGGGAAGCGGAGTGATGTTTGCTACTTTGCTAATATGCTGTTTTCTTTGTGGTTCATCTAGATGCTTTAAACTATACACCTTGATATAGGTATCTGCTAGTTCTACCATCTCTAATAATAATCTCACATTCCTTTCCCCTAGGAAAAGTCTTCTTTCGTGTTGGTAGGAGTGGAGAAACATATAATTAATAGATCAAGTAAGTTATTTAAATCACACAAGACCCTTTCGCCAACAAACCAAAAGTCAAATACCCGAGCTAAGTTAGTCAAAAACAGAAGGGAAGTTTCATCTGCTCTATCCTTATGAAAAAAGTCTTCCTATAATATTTTGGGTCCTCTTAAAAGCATAACGATTTATTTTTTAAGGAAATCATAAACACTTGATAATTTCATCGGTGTTTTCGAAAAATATCCTGGCTTTACCTTCAAGCAGACAACCCAATTGTAGGGCGTAGAGTTCTTTTAGCCAGCCAGAGGGGTAAGCTATTATCTTAGAATATATGAAGTTTTGTCATTTCACTCCCGAAAATTGGAAGTTTAATTTTGCCCGTCGAAGAATGAATAGGGGGTCGATGTTACGAGTTTATGAGTGGTATAGGTAACCGGTTTGTGGGTGCGTGGTCGGTAGTTATAAGGGGATGTATTGAAGGGTCCTCGTCGCTAATGCGCTTGACCGGTGACGAGGACTTTAGGCAGTAGACCTACTTTGTGCCTCTGTTGAATTGGTTCTGACTCCTTATAATTTCTCACCGAAGGTGGCTCGGTAATCGGGGTAAATAAAGGACTTCGGAATGACGCGGTAAAAAGAATTAACTTTATTCTTGGATTGGCCTACTAAAAGGGGCAAACGGAAAAGTCTAGAGTTATTTGCGGTCAATGTGTATGCTTTCTGTTTTACGCAAAGTATCGAGTCCAAAGGTGGCAGGACTTAGGCGAGTAAATGGGATTCCGTAAAGTTATTAAGGGAATGAATTGACTAGGGAATTATGAGCGATTTGAGTTAATGAATAATGAATGATGAAAGTCTGTCTCTCTCTCTATATATATGTGTCGTCTCTAAGGGGCGTGATCTTGACATGTCCGTAGGGAGGACCCAATTATCTAGTTTGTTCGTTATTTCCACCTCTTGGGTGGATCTTCCGACAGCTCTGTGTACCTGTTGTGCCTACATACATATTTCCTATAGATTTATCTTTATTATAAGGAATAGCTTGTTGCCGATCTCTGTGAAACTTCTCTGGTCAAAGACTTAATTTGTTCAGCTTGCCTTGTAGTCTCCCGTCTGCTGATAAATATTCCCAACACGCATATGTTTGTGCGCGATCCTCGTAGTTGTTCAGGTGGTCACCTTTGATAGTTGTGTATGTTCGTGTGTTTCTGCACAACTCTAACTACCACTTGCCTCACATCTATTTGTACAATTTGACATATATTTTGTTTCTTTTTTAATTCTCTCAGGTTCTTTATTTATTACATTTGGAAAATTATTTCCTTAATTTACACATAGAGCAATTTTTAGGATATGATAAATCCACCGAGCGTCCATTTGGGTGCATCCTTGTTGGGCCTATTAAATGCTGCAAATTTGGTGCCACAGGCCTACTTATTTTATAAAACAAGCCCTACAAATGGGCAGTAGCTTCGATAGCTGAAAGAGGGTTTATGGTTCCTTCCCAAATTCCGCTAGATTTAGTTTAGTTTCTCTCTCGATTTTCTTTATTTCCCTTTCTTTTTATGCTTTCGTTCTCGAGATCCTTCTTGCCTCTCGTGTTCTCGTTCTTCAGTTCGTTCTTCCCTTTCTTCATCTTGCTGCCTTTGAAAAAAGTACTGCCAACTCTTTCTCCGCTAAACGTAAGCTTTCCCCTAAATTTTTGAGTTTCAATAACGGGACGAAATTGATGTTAGAATAGACGGCGAAATCAATGTATTTGCACAAAAAATAGGAGTTTGATGCTCATGTAAATATTCCGTGAACAATACTGTGTTAGATGCTGCTAATAACCATTTCAGACCCGCTTATGTTTATATTTATTTTATAAGTAATACTAGTATTCTGCTATTCAGAAAGAATTATGTAAGAATGTCGAATATATATATATATATATATATATATATATATATATATATATATATATATATATATATATATATATATATATATATATATATATATATATATATATATATATATATGAACCGTTTTTAAACTGCTGCGATCGAATGTACACTATATAATAAATGTCTAAAATACAGGTAAATTTCAAAAAATGATTATTAAATTCATTATTATACCTAGGCTGACGTTCTAAAACAAAATTCATAATTTTCTGACCAGTGGAAAATAAACTGGATCTAATAGAGTTGGTGCTCAGTCGCGTATGATACACTGTTATTTATTATGAATGCTGTGTAACATAACCATTATTAATGATCAATATCCTGTTCTCAGTCTACTCAGAGAGAGGAATTCAGGTTAACTCCTCAAATTTCTATTCTGGATCCACTACTGACCAGACTTTTTATAAACAGTAGCTATCGTAAATCCCCGCCCTTCCAGATATTGTCGGAAGTGACGGATTGTGATGCCCGTTCCAAGCATTTCGTTAGAATAAGTGGTATACGTTCTCTAGCAAGCAGAACGATATTGAAAGAAGAAACGATAGATTGCCAAGTGTCATGAACATTCTACTATGACGTCGGGTCTACATGATGGAGGGAGCCTCCGAAACAACGCTGATGGAGTTGACACACCAAGGATGGGCTAACAAGCAGGGTAGGCAATGACCTATTTAGTAAGAAACACACACTTTGCACGTCTAGGCAGCCTACTAAAGATATGAACACCTCTGAGTTTTAGAAAATAAATCGTTCAAAGATTACAGGAGCAGAACACAAATATGAAGATTTGGTGTAAATTAATTTTCTTAAATAAGTGACTAATTTGTATGAGCGCAAAAGGTTGAGAAAAGTCGTGAATTAGTGAAACTTTGTGATCAAGAGGTCAAATTGCAGCATTAAAAAACATAATATTCAATAAAGGAGAGTTGCGAGACACTGAAAACAGGCATGTAAAAGTGTTGAATACGATACTGTGGTATGCAAGGCAATATGATAACTGAATGAGGTTAAATAGATGTCCCGGATAATGTTCGTTTTAAAACAATTACGATTTTATAAATCTTAAAATGATGTTCAATCTAATGATTCATTTTTCGAAAATATGTTATTTTTTTGCTAAGTTTGAATCTTTTCGCACCATTTGAAGTCATTCATTCAACATTTGGCCTATCTTTAGCCTGATTAGTTAGCCAACAGCATGCTATGTTATATCTGCAGTCGATCTGCGCATGCCTGATCTGACTGATTAGCTAATAGCATGCTTTGTTATATTTTGTATATTTTGGACATTTGCGGATGTCCATGTTTTCAATTCACATGGTATAGAACGTCTGATTATAAAGTCTGGATTGAACCCGACCACAATTTAAGGCTATCGCACCCGAGTGTGAGAGCAGATGGGCAAACAGAGTAATTAAAGCTGTCTGGAATGGGGAACAGAATCGGCGACAAAAGATGTTTCACCTTAATGTAAAATTTGATAAGGTCATCTTGTAGCTTTAAGCAAACGGAGACTCTGTGATACCCTGGCAGGGAAGACACCCAAATTAAGATACGAAGTGGAGAATTTCAGCCAATCACAGGCTAGACTCCAACCAATCACAGGCTCTGCTGGACTGATAGGTAGCTAAACACCGCCTCAGCGGCCTAAGAAAGGCGGAGCTACGCGTCGCCTCCAAAATGCTTCCTGGTATAAATAAGAGAAAATTTCATTCAAATGATTATTGACACATTATTGATTGATTCATTTAGTTATTCATTAATCAATTATTAAACTCTTAATTCACCGCTCCATTATTCTTGCTCTTTCCATTATAACTCGATTTAGTATATTCCGTTGCGCAAATTAAATCTTTCCCCTAAGTGTAAACATTTCAAAGTGGTATAAAAATACAAGTGTTTAATTCCTTCACAAAGGAGCCTTTTACTTACAAACCTTGATCGGTTAATGTCCCTCGGACCGTACGTCAAGAAACCTGTAAGCAAGCCACTTTACCAAACCCTTATAGGATCGCCTTGCAATCAAAACAAGGCCTATTTACGCCGACCCTATAATTGGCGACCCAATAATTGCCGACCTTTTGCCTTTGAACCTCTATAACTGGCTAGCAACCCTAGCCGCGAAAACCGAACAAAGAAGAAAGAAGAGCGAACAAAGAAGATGGAAAGCACAGACGACCAGCAAGCAAGGCAAGAAGGAGTTTTCGCGAATGCGGTGAGCATAAAACCACCTATGTTTAACGAATCAGCGGTCACTGGCTGGTTCCGTATAATTGAAGCTCAGTTCCACAACTGCAGAATAAAAAAAGAACGAGTCTTAGCCTCACTGCCCCTGAAGACTGCCAGAGGATATTTTTGAAGGACAAAACTACATCAACCTGAAGACGGAAGTCATTGGACTTTTCAAAAAGAGCAAACCCGAACTTTTAGACAAACTCATAGCGTCTTCACAACTTACCGGCCAGCCCTCACTGAATTTGAAAGAACTAAGGAGGACAACACTTCAGGTAGGAGGTCGGTGAAGATTTAGTGCAACATTAATTTGTTCATTCCTTGCCGCCGAGCATAGCACCTGTAATCGCGTCGCAAAAGGACCTATCCGTGGCCCAGCTAGGTAAATTAGCGGAGGAACTGATTATGTTCGACAAAGCGCAATGCCTGAGTGCAAACGCGAGTGGGCAATTGAGGTAATGCAGTGTAGTGTCCGCATCTGATTCCTCTGTGCCAATTAATAGCGCATATAATAATCGTGATTTTAATAATAGTGCATTTAGTAATTGTGAATCTAATAATTATGAATTTAATGATCGTGCAGTTAATAATTGTGGATATAGAGATAGTGTAAATAACGCCGCGAATTCGTCGTGGCCAGGGTATAATAAGAGCGGCTATAAGCATAATATCCCGGTGGGCTCACGACTATTTAGAAGGGAGCAAAAACCTATGGTGTGCCGCGCTCATTTTACTTTGGTAAAAAGTCAAAAACTTGTAAACCCTGGTGCAGGTGCCAAAAAGAGGTGAGCTTTGCAATGCAGCATTCCCTGTAGGCCATCTTCGCCGCTTCCAGCGGAAAACTAGCCTGTCATTCAATATCTAGCGCGGCCGCTGGTGTGCTATCTGTTTTCATGATCGCCGCAAAAATATACAATCGAAAATGCAAATTTTCAATAGATACGGGGGTGAGTGTGTTTATCGTACCGGACAAACTGGTGCGATTAGGTGAAGTGCGTGAATCGATAGTCAACATTTCCACGACAAATGGCGGAAAAATTAAGGTACACGGCGATGTGCACGCGGATATTGCAATCCCAAGTCTCTGGCGATCATTTAGGTGTTCGTTTGTAGTCGCCAATACAACCTCTCCAATTGTGGGAATCGATTTCCTGAGGCATTTCAATCTCTTGGTGGATTGTGCGCGCAGCAAACTACGGGACCGGCAAACGAAGTTTGCCACAGCCGTAAAGATCTCTGAGAAGCCTTCAGTTGCATTGATAACTGTGAGTTCCTTAACGTACTCCCTGCCCCCGTGCCGTCAAATCGTGGAAAAGTTTGGGGATCTGTATTGGCCCACCTCCGCTCAGCTAACACCATCTCTGCTGCAGTCACTAAAACACACCATGGCTAGAGGCACTGCCAATAATCCTGCTGGGCATTCGTGCTTACCTAACGATTCGGGATTTTCTTCCTTTACGGCAGTGACTGGCACTAGCTTATTATCTTAGCAACCATTGGTCTCCTCATCTTCGTCAAAAACAAAATGCAAATAAAACGAGGAACTAGCATCAATGATGGCTCAAATCGATTTCGGACAAGTAATGGAGGGCAACCTTCACTCGGTGCCAAAGCCTTTCATGTCACAATCTCTGCATTCCGCGTCACATGTGTGGGTGGGAATAGATCGCGTTCAAAAGCATTTAGAGGCGCCCTATGCGGGCCTCTTTCCAGTGATCGAACGCGGTCCCAAGGTCTTCAAACTAGAGTTCCCGAACGGCAGGAGGGACACTGTCTTCATTGACAGATTGAGACCGACAAAATTGCCCACAACAAACAAGGGCAGGCCTTCCGCCGTCCAGCGTCGTCCAAGGTCACGGGTCTGTCATGAGCAACACATACGGAATAACAGGCGACAGAAGAAAGGAACACCGAATCCGGACCATGTAACGCTTCATCGGAAGCGAGAGAATTCCTGAGAAAAAAATGTCAAAACACGATCAGGGAGACGGGTTTCATTTGCAAGAAACCCAATGTACAAATAATTGTTGAACTTTGTAAATTGTATATATGTACATGTGAAATTGTTAATTGTTTTTATTGTATAATGACTTAGATATATATTGTTGTAATAAACATGGTAGCTTTGAGATTAGATACTAATTATATATATATATATATATATATATATATATATATATATATATATATATATATATATATATGAGTAGTAACCCTCTCATCGGATGTTATTTTTTTTGTATCGTACGCACTCCGTGGACTAAGAGGGGACGTGTGTAGTGTACAATCACTGCGCACACACAAAGAGAACTACAGAACTACAGAAATAGGAACCAGCAAAGACTCTAAGGTCCGCTCAAGTCCAGTCCGCTTACACATTCTAACGTTAGTGTATCATGCTTTTTTTTCATGCTGTTTTTTTGTTATATATATATTTTTATAACTAATTCAACTCTACGGTACACACTTATCTACATGTGTACCCTTGACATGCAGGTTTAGCTATCTCTCAAATACACTAACATAACACGCTTTTTCGAACCAGGGGGGAGGGGGTAATAGGACAGTACTCTCTTCTCCCGCAGGCGTCGCCTGCTAGTGATGAAAATTATATACTTATAGGACAGACAGAAAAAGAAAAGGGGAATTCACATTCACTCCATGCATGGAGGTGTCGCTGGCATCTTTCGATTCATCATTTCATTTTAATCCTCAACTCCTTATAATATATGACGTTTTAATCTGTGCTCCTACTACGTTATATTTACGCTATTGAAGTACTCATCAAGTCGGTTTTTGAACATATTAACTGACGTGCTTTCAATTACACGGTTGGGAAGGCCATTCCACGTTTGCTTGATTATAAACGTGAAGTAATTTTGGGCTATAGTAGAGTTAAAACGCTTGTTCACTAATTTTAAACCATTTTGACGTGTGTTGGCCCTTTCGTCCGGCTCGAACAATAGTCTGTAATCAATATTAGTAAATCCTTTTAAGATTTTGAATAATTCTTCAATTGTTCACGTAATCGTCTACTTTCAAGTGATAATAGGTTTAATAAGCGTAGTCTATCTTCGTACGGTTTGTTTCGGATTTCAGGAATTAGTTTCGTAGCCCGACGTTGCACTCTTTCTAACTGCGCTATATCCTTATTTAGTGAGGGACACAAAAATTGGACCGCGTGTTCGAGGTGTGGGCGCACGAGCGATTTGTATAGTGGCATGATTATATCTCTTGATTTGAAAGTAAAATTCCGAGCAATATATCCTAGCATTCAGTTTGCTTTTTTGCAAGCTTCTGCGCATTGCTTTGATACTTTAAGGTCCTCCGGGATTAAAATCCCTAGAGAGAGAGAGAGAGAGAGAGAGAGAGAGAGAGAGAGAGAGAGAGAGAGAGAGAGAGAGAGAGAGAGAGAGAGAGAGAGAGAGAGAGAGAGAGAGAGAGAGAGAGAGAGAGAGAGAGAGAGAGAGAGAGAGAGAGAGAGAGAGAGAGAGAGAGAGAGAGAAATAGAGAGAGAAGAACAAATACGCATTTTACCAGGTTGAAGTATCAAAGATGGAATGGTAGAAGCAATAAAATAAGGTCTTTTGCAGACAGTTTCTGAACTAGCGGAATCTGATTAGAACGTCTGGATTCAAACCCGACCACAATTTAAGTCTATCGCACCCGAGTGTGAGAGCAGATGGACAAACAGAGTGATTAAAGCTGTCTGAAATGGGGAACAGAATCGGCGACAAAAGATATTTCACCTTAATGTAAAATTTGATATGGTCATCTTGTAGCTTTAAGCAAACGGAGTCTCTGTAATACCCTCGCAGGGGAGAGACCCCCAAATTAAGATAAGAAGTGGAGAATTTCAGCCAATCACAGACTCCGCTGGACTGATAGGTAGCTAAGCACCGCTTCAGCGACCCAAGGAAGGCGAAGCTACGCGCCGCCTCCAAAACACTGCCTGGTATAAATAATAGAACATCTCATTCAAATGATGATTATTGACACATTATTTATTGATTCATTTAGTTATTCATTGATCAATTATTAGACTCTTAATTCACCGCTCTGCGATCTCCATTATTCTTACTCTTGCCATTATAACCCGATTTAGCATATTCCGTTGAGCAAATTCAATATTTACCCTAAGTGTAGACATTTCAAAGTGGTATAAAAATACAAGTGTTTAATTCTTTCACAAAGTAGCCTTTACTTACAAACCATGATCGGTTAATACCCCTCAGACCGTACGTCAAGAATCCTGTAAGCAAGCCACTTTACCAAACCCTTATAGGATCTCCTTGAAATCCAGACAAGGCTTACTTACGCCGAACCTATAACTGGTGACCCCATAATAAGCGACCCTATAATTTTATAATCTTACAACACTCTATGATTTGAAGGTATTATTATAAAAAATTGAATTGAATAACGGAGAGGATATTTAAGTGATAAAAATTGAATGCTATTTATAGAATATTGAAGTATACATAGATGATTTAAGTTTAAATGGAATACAAGTTATACGTTTGGAAGTTTAATTTTTGAAAGCAATTGAAGAGAATGGTGTGTTCGCAGGTGTATATAAATATGTAATTGAAATTATGTAAGTACACGATTAATGATGGAATTTGAATCAGGGGCTGTAAATGAGAGAAGGAACAGGAATTAGGAGCTACTCTCTTGTGTAGATTGTTTGCAGAGAATAGGTGGAAGAGGAATTTGGACTGATCTTGCTTAGAAGCGAAGCTGTGCACGAGTGGACCTTGAACAGCGATTCCAGGCAGATGTCGAAAGCCGTGTGTTTGTATGTGAGATAATTTATTCTCGTCACAGAGTAATTGATTATGTTTGATGCTAGTTTTACACACACACACACACACACACATATATATATATATATATATATATATATATATATATATATATATATATATATATATATATGTATATATATATATATATATATATATATATATATATATATATATATATATATATATATATATGAACATAATTTCTCCAGGATTATATTATTATTTATAGGAATGCCCCAGAGGGCATTGCTATACATGCAAATTTTTGCTTAGTGCGTTTAAGGGCACATGGTTTTCTAATGCCCGCATTCAACCAATTCTAGCCGTTGTTTATCAACTGCTCTTTGCGCAAGACTTTTCTTCAGCGAGAAGCTGAGGAAAATATCGTTAGGTTAAGGTAAGGTAAGATAAGGTAAGTTAGGTTAGCTAAGGTTAGGTTAGGTTAGGTCTGCTTAGGGATCTTTTACATGAACTTTAAATTTTTGTATGCAGTTTTATGTGTATTCTTCAGATGTGAAACTCATTTTTGCTAGAAATACCTGCTTTTCCTATTATAGCTCTTCAGACGATTATAGGATAAATATGCATCTCCGGGAAAAAACGAGTGTCAAATCTGAAAAGTACACATACAACTGCATAAGAAAAACACATTTTTAAATTCATGAGAAAATATGTGCTAAAATGAATATTTACCGATGTTATTATTAAGATAAAAGGAAGAACTGTCGAAACCTGTTCTATGAAACGCTGGAAGATCCAGATCAACAGGAGTCTTGTTTAAAACACGAACCAGATTGAGATGAATTGACTGATAGAATGAAAACAAAGCCCATTTATAAACTTTCCCAAAATATAATAGTTACTGAGAAAACTGACCAACGAAGGAGAGAAAACGTCCCTTCTAGTGCTATTTCATGAAAAACAAAAAAGAAAAGAAATGCGTTAAATTTGTTGTCGCTCCACAAAATATATAAACCTCTGTGTGTGTGTGTGTGTGTGTGTGTGTGTTTGTATGGAAAAGGTGGGAGTTTCACACAAGTATCGCATAATAAAAGAGAAATGAAAGATTAACTAGAAAAATAAATAATTTTACTATGCAAGGAAATGGGATTTATCTATTCAGAATGGGCAAGGAATAGACGCCCACGTGACTTCTATATACCGTATTTTGAACAAAATTATTATCTCAATGCATATAAAAGCCATTACGAAAAGAACGAATTTTTATTTGTAACAAGTACAAGACCAGTTTTGTAGTATCACGCTCCACCTTTCAGCTGTCAGGTGAACAAGTGACAAAGTATTGTCCTGGAACATTCCTTGAATGCAAAGTAAAAAAATAAAAACAATAATAACAGAGAGAGAAAGAAACGCAAAAACACGGCAGAAAATGAGAACCAGGCTGCCTTCCCTTTTTCATTCATGGTGTTCACGAATCTAGAATCACTCAGAAGTCTTCGGATTTGGAGACCATCAAATACTCCTGCTTTTATTTTTCGTATGACAAAGCAGGAAACGCCGATACTATGTACTGGAAACAATCATTGTCTGTGCTCAACGCCTTGACTTACTGCTTCACCAACCCCAGTTTGAGATGAAGTGGAGGAAAAATGATCTTCTCTCGACTTACGATTTGCTGATTAACAATGTTTGGCATTCCTGCTTCCAAAGTTTCCCGAACTAGCCAATCTTTTTGAGACCAGTGTTTGTCACGGGCTCGACTGTCCCACATACAGATATAGCATGGACACTTTGTATACCCCTTCTGCTTGCCAAGGAGGAAGTTGACCATCTTAAGATCTACACATGACCATTCTTATGTCATCGTGAGTTTCTCGCAGATAGACAGAGTGACCGAGATGAACTGCACCAAAGTCATTGTCAAAATGCAAAAAGGACACTATTGAGGCTACGCTTGGAGCTATCCAAAAACAGTCTCCACTCAGCAGGGCTATAGGTGCCAAGTCCCAACTCGGTAAACAGACCAGAAACATCGTGGCAGTATACAAATTGTTTGTCCTCAGAGAAATACTTAACAAATGTACTCTCCCTTGTTCGGTAATATGATACTCGTACCGACCTGTCAAGCATATGTCTTTCACTCAACCTGGAGGCTAAAAGTTCTGCAGCTTTCTTGGAGAGCGCCAAATCACGTATCAAGTCATTCAAATCCTCTTGATTGAAACAGTGAGGAGCTAATGACTGTTCAGCATCTGATGATGAATCTGCAGACTCTGAATCCATTCCGTGGACGTCCATACCAGGTACATCATTTTCATCCTCAGAGGAAGCATACCCACTGAAAATCGGAACTGGTAAAGATCTCAGAATGAGGTACTGGCCGGATCGCCGAGGGAATGTTGGGGTAGTCGATCTTGTGCTAATTTTTCTTGCTAATCCCTTTAGTATTCACCAGACAGAAATAACAGTCCGATACATGATCCTTTGGCTCTCGCCACACCATGGGGATTCCAAAAGGAAGACCATTTCTCTTTCCTTTCATCCACTCACAAAGATGTTCCACACAACTATGGCAAAAAGCATGTGGGGACCACTTTATATCTTGATCGCCAAGGGGAACATCAAAATATGGCTTATAAGTGCGGATCAAAAAGTTTGATATATTGCGCCTTTGACGAACTAGCATGTAACAGCCACATATGTAGCAGAAGGTGTCTGGATCATTAACGCAATTTCCTCTTGACGAAGCCATCACTCTAACATGAGACCTGAAAAAAGAAATAATAATGTCCATATTTTTCACAATAACACTTATTACTATCTTACTACTATGTACTGTGAAGTATTTGCTTTCTACAAGCACCCTCTCTGTCCGTCCGGAGGGCAGTTTTCTGGGAAACGAGAAAATAGAAATTACAGAATAATACAGAATAATTATCGCATGTAGGTAAAAATGGATTATATATTTAAAATCAGCATGGAAAACAGATTAAAATTGGCAGATAATTCTAAGTCACCAGAAAATGTGATAAAAATTGTTCCACTGTGTTATATATCGGTGAAAGCAGTAGATTTTCCAAGAGAATGAATAAACATAAATGTGATATGCGACGTCGTGCCCTCTCCTCGAGTTTATTTCTACATATGTCCAATGAAAATCATAAAATTGATATTGATAATGCTAAAATAGTTTATAAGTCTCACAATTATATACATCGACGCTTAGTTCCTAACTTTAATACTTCCGACGGCCAATTCATACTTCCGTTTCTCAAAAATGCCGACACATTCTCGCATAATCCACCTTAGCGCCACTGATTTGTGTGTTTGTACGTTGAGCAACTTCTTTATCTCACTTGTTCGCTAGTGATTGATAATGACGGATGTCTCCGTTGAAACCTGGTTTTTCATATAAAATTAGTCCTATTACTGTGGTTTTATCCCTATAGTTACACGTACGCTACTGTACCTTTTTGGATATATATATATATATATATATATATATATATATATATATATATATATATATATATATATATATATATATATATATATATATATATATATATATATATATATATATATATATATATATATATATATATATAAATCTAACTTCACCGCAGGAAGTTGGATATATGGTTTGAATACTATCCCTTTAAGACATTGCCTCAAAATGTCTTAAATGTGTGAAGACGAATTTATACAACTACAAAAATATTTAGCAGTAAACAAATCGAATCCTCCTGAAATATTTTTTTATGCTCAAAACACGCCCCCCCCACATTTGTGTACCTCGGTAAGCTAAATCTAGATGTCCCAGGAATGTTTTTTTTTTAAGTCTTGTCTGGATTTTCAGTTACATATCAGCTTCTGATAAAAATGAGGCGTCTGTACACAATACATTCAAATGTAGTCTAAGAATCTACATACTCGTATAATCTGGTAATAACCTCTTTAATTTTATAACTCACATTTCTATGTGATATTTTTTAGGGGGGAACAAACGTAAACTTTGAAGGAAACTAACGATAAAATTGAGGGAACTAACGAAAACTTTGGGAAAACTAACAAAAACTTTGAGGAGAACTAAGAAAACTTTGAGTGAACTAACGTAAACTTTGGTGAGAACTAACGTAAACTTTGTGGATGACTAACGAAAACTTTGGGGGAACTAATGAAAATTTTGAAGAAAACTAGCGAAAACTTTGAGTGAACTAACCAAAACCTTGAGAGAACTTACGAAAACTTTGGGGAAACTAAAGTAAACTTTGGGGAGAACTAAGGAAAACTTTGGGAGAACTAAAGTAAACTTTGAAGAAAACTAGCTAAAACTTTGAGAAAACTAACGAAAACTTTTGGGAAACTAACGTAAACTTTTGGGAAACTAACGTAAACTTTGGGGAGAACTAAGGAAAACTTTGAGAGAACTAACGTAAACTTTGGCGAGAACTAACGTAAACTTTGTGAGTGACTAACGAAAACTTTACGGGAACTAACGAAAACTTGGACCGCAGACTCGGAGGTCGTAGGAGGGAGAGCTATTACTCTCCTCGATTAAGAAATCCAAGACTAGTCTCTCCCCAATCCTCAAATTTGCTCCGCTTTCTAGAAAGGGACCTGTGTAGGGGTGCGAAAATGTATCAGAGAAAAATTCCTTCCAAATCGATAATATAAATAGCCCATTAAATTACCAACTCATCACGGAATCCGCCGTAGAGTGATGGCTAAGAGCATTGGCGTTTAGATCTAAAGGTACCACGTTCGAAACTCAAAGTCCACAACCTTTTATGAAGGAATCTCCAGAAGAAAACGGAAATCAAGGAAAACGGTTTTAAGGACAACTCAACTAAAATCAAGAAGACTCAAGATAAATGGATCGCCTCAAGAAGAAAACGGAAATCAAGGAAAACGCTTGAAGGACCAACTCATCAAGAAGTACGAAGCAATCTAAACATCAAGAAGGAATCATCAACTCAAGAAAAAATGCAATAAAAATGAAGATGCATCAAGAAAGAAATCGAAGATCAAGAACCAACCCAGCCATCAAGAATATTAAGTCAAGATAAATGTAAGACAATGTTTGAAGGGACAACTTAAACATAAAAGAAAATCTCTGTCGTAGAATAGGCTCTCGATGATATACCATATATAACTATTCGTTGAGGGAATTATTCTAATATTTCAAGTGCGTGGTAATATTATTGACCGAGGTTAGTCCAAAAGGGAGGGGGAGGCTGGAGAGGCTTATTTATCTTCAATATGCTTAAGAAGTGTAACGGAGCACAAGGATAAATATTATGGCTACCATTAATAAAATAGAGTTTTATTAATTAAACTATCAACAACACACAAAAAAAAATGTATACATAAACGGAGAATGAAAACGGTCGTGGGAATATCTGACTAATCCGAGGATTAAGATTTGGAGAAATTTAAAAAGGTAAACAAACAAAAAAGGGGGGAATGGTTCGCTAAACTATTCAAAGCACAGGGTTGAGTTGACAAAAGGTTAAATGATTAAAGGTAATACTCAGCTTACGTAATTACAAAGTTGTTGTGCAGAGGAAGACGATGCGAAGGAATATTCGGTCCACTGGCGATTTCCAGCAGAAGGGTTCTTCGGGGGGTTGTCCTTAACGAGGGGAAAGGACTGTCTTCGAAGAGTGAGAGCTTAGTGGAGCTCGGAAGTACGAGCGATCCTTGTGACAGAAAATCGGAGATGTTCTAGATGAACAATGGAGGTTATTGTTGAAACCAAGCCTTCTCTTGAAGAACGTTAAAAAGGGGAAATTAAATTATCCGGACGTGATGTCTTGGGAACGAGAACTGTTTCTTGGCGAATGGGCTTGAAGAACAATGGCTGTTCAAACGTTGTTCTCTTTCTGAACAACAGGGGGGGGGAGGGTGAGAACCGTTTCTTGTCAACAGGCTCAAAGAACAATGGCTGTTCTAACGTTGTATTCTTTCTGAACAACAGGGGGGCCTTGTTTACTTGGCGTCTCGAAGGGCACAAACCTTGGCACTCAAGGAATATTGTCCTCTTCTGGACAATAAGGGGTTTCTCGGCAGAGTTCCTAGGTGCACAAGGGAGACTGGATCAGCTTGATGCCTCGCGAAGATAATCTAGATCTGCTTCAATTGGGAAAAGCTATGGTATAAATACCCGGAGTCATCTCCATGGCGTAGGGGATAATTGAGTGGGGTACTTCGGTGGAATGTCCCGGTAGCACCTGGGAAAATACCTTATCTGCCCATAAGCCTAATTCAATCTGGCGAGATTGACCTATGGAGGCGAAACGGGAGAGTGAACCTCTTTGATTAAACATTGGCTATGATGGGAGATAACGCGCTTCTGCTTCCTTTCGCAGGTAGGATGCACGTGGGTAAGCATGTGGGCAAGCATGGTTAACATGTGATAGAGGCTGAATTAAAGCGGCCTCAGACCGCGCTATCACAATCTCAATAAGTAAAAAAGAATGATATTGATAAATAAACAAAGAAAATAATAAAAGGAGTCCCCCCACCCCCATAACTTAGGACTGAGTAGAAGGTTGAATAAGTGCTCATTGGCTGATTGTCTTTGTAGCTAAATCGGCGGACTGGATCGCCAAATATATATATTTTTGATTACAATACCACATATTAAACTCCGTTGTTGCCTTTGTTGGCTGAAGCCCTGAAGTGAAAGGCAGATAAAAACATAACCGCAGTCTGGCGCTATCCCTCGACGCCGGACGGTGCTTTCTTCTTCTTGCTTTTCTTTTCGCTTCTTATTTTGTTTCTGTTTTTTCGTGTTACTTTTGGGGGAGATTGGGTTGTGTTTGTTTTAATCTAGACTAGCATAAGGTTTTAAGGTAATTACATCGACTTGTACGCTTGTAGGCAGTCGCCAAATGAGCTCTCCCTACCCCCAGAGTGTTGTGACCTCAACACCTGGGTGTAGGTTCAAATACACACCGTTGAGTCCCAATTGTCCCTGGAAATGGTTAGGACACTGTGTTTTAGCGACATCACTTCCTGTGAGAATTTTTTCCCCTGCCCCACCCATAGTATTTAAAGTGGATGAAGTTTAGCAACTATTTTCTTTCTTAAACTTTTTGTACCTCGTTTTTTTATGCCTTTACCCCTTTTCCTTGTTTGTTCTTTCCCTCATTCTTTATCACGAGTGGAAAAACCCGACTTAAGGTGAAAAACGGCGATAAACTCAAAAAATAAAAAAAAATTCCATCAGTTGTAAGCGCTTAAAGGGTATAAGAATATCCAATCCATGAAAGATCCAAAAGGATTCAGACCAATTCCAAAACCCCATTTCGTGTCGCGAAGGATGATTCGGGAAGCGCGGGAGAATGAGGAGGTGTTGATGGAAAAGACCCTATTTTTCACGAGGCCGATCTACGTCCCACTTCGACATTGGGATATGAGAGAGACAGAGACTCGAGAGTCCGAAACCCAGTGTCGGAAGGCCAATTAGCGTCGCGCGAAACGCTCGGATCTCGATCGTTATTGATGGCGGAACCAGAGAAGAGAGAGGCCAGCGCCATCTCTCGACCAACAGGGAAATATCAAACCCCATCTATTCTTCTCTCTGCGAATGGGAGCCAGTGGGGTTAATCTGTGGAGTTTGTTGTTCTCTTTCTTCATCTCAATCTTACTTCTCTTCTCTTCTCTCCTACTCCTCCTCCTCACATATGGAATTATTGAAAAAAATGAAATATGACCAGAACATAAATAGCAAATCTCATAAATTCTGGAGACTGGGGCCACTAAGGGCCGTTATGGACCTTTGCAAGTTAAGGGGCAATGAGAAGTGTGAACTTGACCCCCGCGCTAGTTCTTGAAGGGATCGAAGAAAAACTTTCATCCGGATTGGGTTCGAACCAGATGTCAGAATAAATGAGAGGTAGAGCAACAGAAATATTGTTATATTTTTATTAGTATTATCTTTTATTGTTATATTACTATATTATTATTATATTATTTTATTATTTTTGAATTTTATTCTCTGTTTTAAATTTTATTATATGCTGGAAGTCATTTCGGCCACTAAAAGATACTTATAATCATTATGAAGAGGCAAAGCGGATATGACATCATCAAAATAACGTAAAAATATTATTACCCAATGCATCGAAATAGTGGGAAGACTTTTCGAAAAGATTTCCATGAAAAAAAAGCATAGAGGGGAGGGAAAGCGGGTCACCTATTATCATCATCATCATCATCATCATCATCACGAACTCTATAATTTAAGAAGGTTTTTTTTTGAGTATTTTGATAATAATTTTATCTTTGTTTGGTTATGACTTATGTTCTTTTTATCAAAGTTATTTCTAATAATTCTTTTATAATATCCCCCCCCTCCCCCCAAAATGGTGAAGTTCAGAAATATATATAAGTATCGAAATTTTGTGAATTTTTTAAAACCCAAAGAATTACAAATGGTGAAGTTCAGAAAATTTATTTTTATATACAGGGTGTTCGGAAAGTCACTGTGCACTTACATATTTATTAACATAAATGTTTCAATATAGAATACAGGAGGTAAATATGAATGACAATTATAAATTATGTTGAAAGTTACCCCCCTTGGCATCAATACAGGCTTGGACCCTTCTTATTTTGTTTCTAAACACCGCTATCAGTTGCTCGCTTGAAAACCATATTGGGGTCGAAATCTGAAATATAAAAAAAATTATTAGAAAAGTGCACAGTGACTTTCCGAACACCCTGTAACTTCTATAACTATATTTTAGCAACGTGATATTTTGAAAGGGGGGAAATTTAGTTTAGAGTTCCTTTTTAAAATTATTATAATTGGCGAAGGTGAGAAAATTTATAAAAATTTAACCATGGCTACTTTTTTTTAGATTTTAAATTTTAATCTGATTAGTGAAGCGCAAGCTGCCACCGTAGGGGGGAGGGGCGAAGCCATTGCCTGGTAACCGATATTTTGGGAGGAGCTAGATTTCTTCCTCAGGTGAAAACACGTTTTTAGTTTAAATTGTTTGATGATGGTATCTGACCGCAAAGACATCTCACATACATTTTACATTGTTGCCTGTGACTCGATGTAGAAGTATATATGCAGTTCCGAAACTAATTTCTTTAAAAAAAATGTTCCATTGATACTACCGTTGATTTATTCGGCCTATCTTTCCTCTTAAGAAATCTCCTCTATCTTTTCCTCAAAGAAATGGTCAAAGTAAACGAACTGCTAACTTTCGATCTACTTTAGGAGGCGGAGCTTAATGATGGACGCGGATTGCGCATATGCAAGCGAATGCAGTTTGGAGTCTTCTTCAAATGTGACAGGAAATCAACAAACCGTAGGTTGACAAATTGAACCGGGTCAGCTTTTGTAAGGAGAGCAGAGCCATCACCGCACTAATAAGAACATAAGAACATAAGAAAAGAAGGAGACTACAAAAGACCATTCATGGCCTACACTTGGCAGCTCCTGTAATGGTCAGGAAGATCAAAATGGTGGCGCTCTAGCAAGGTTATGGATTAGGAAACTTATATTCCGGGACAAGGAGTGAAGGGATGTGAATACTTTCGCAGGGGAAACTGAGTAGATGGCGGAATTAAGCGAGGAGAGTTGGCAGAAGAAATGAAGATTTTTTTAAATTTTAAACGGCCATGCTGGGCACTGCCACCCAAAGCATAATTAGCTGCAATATATCCGTCCTAATACTAGGTTATGTTAAAAACAGAAACTAAATAACAAATAAACATATAATAACCCCCAAAACCCCAAACAAAAACAACAACCAAAAAGAAATATAAGAAATGCTCTAGGGTCTTCGGAAGGCTTGCCTACCCCCGGCGCCGAGAACACACTCAAAACCAAGAAGGCGTCAATTTAAATGGAATAGGCAAGCCTCCTCCAAGGAGGGACAAACGAAGTGACCTCGCTTATCCTGCCATTGCTACAGATAATTTGTGTAAAGATACCTCAGACTGAGACACTCAACAATAATGTGCCAAACAGTCTGATGAGGGAGAAAGCAGTCATCACAGTAAGGTATAAGGGAGCGCTCCATCAAATGCCGAGCGTCTTACGAGGGTGGCTAATACGAATGAGTTTTCTATGCCTAAATAAGAACTGCTTAGGGTATGATGACGACTCTAGGCGGCATAGGCACTTTGAGATCGGCCGCGAGTACAGTGAGAGCCATTAGTGACTGAGGGGGACGCTGGGCCCGACATATATGCCTATAATGTACTGTGTACGGCGCAGAACAAGTGATATTTCCCAGGTGTCGTCCAATAGGCTCTCACTGGGGAATGTTTGTAAGGCATCCGTCGCGAAACGTAGACCGGTGTGGTGGATCGAGTCCACCATCCATAATTTACCCTCGGTTGCAGATGCGTAAAACTCGCATTCATAATCTAGCTTTATTCAAACAAAGGATCGCTAGAAAAGTAAGACAGTAGTCCTATCGGCACCCGATTGCTGAACGTCACAGAAAGAAATATGTCCATAACGTGGGTACAAGAGACCCTAAGGCTGCTAATATAGGTCTTCCAAGTGAAACCCATTTAAAAACAAGTCTAAGACAATGTAGAGACTCGTATGGCTGCGAAATTGCAATATCTTAGACTCGGCGAAAAGAAAAATGAAACCTATGGTGTTCGGCATATCGAGAGATGTAATTCAATGCCCGTTGGTGTCGACACGACAGAGTTGGTATCTGGGCCGCACTAAAAGAAACCAAAAGGTCGTTTACGTAAAGAATAGCAAGAAGAACATCCTCTGGCAGCTCAGAGGTGATAAATTGATGGTCAGTGTAAAGAGTATGACATTGAGGACACTTACTGCGGGACGCCTTCTTCCTGCTTTATTGGGCAGGAGAGGGTTTCGCCCTTCCGTACGCGGAATCGACGAACTCAGAGAAATTAAGATATGAAAATTGGAAGACGTCCCCTTGCCCCATCGTTGCCATATCGTGAGATGGATCCCCATGATACCATATCGCTATGGAGTATCATATGACCTCCAGATCGAAAAGCACTGTGGTGTAGTACTGTCTATGAAGGAAGGCCTCTCATATAGCACTTCCAAGATCAAGTAGACCATCTAACGTGGAGTGGAACTTGCGGAAGCCGCACTCTTCAGAAGAAAGGTGGCTTCCGATTTCCAGAAAGAATGCTGATTTAACATGTTCCAATTTTTTTATCATCTTGCACAGGCAGGAGGTTAGCGAAATTGAGCGGAAGCCGGCCGAGGTATAGTAATCTCTACGCGCTTTGCGAAAAACAAGCACAGTAGCTATTCGCCAGGAATCTGGGAGGATACATTTTTCTAGGTACCGTTAACAAATATTCTAACAAAAAGGCCAAATATACCTTCCCTAGGTGTCAAAGCATTGTATACAGGACGTCATACGGACCAGGGGTACTGTCCGCGCATGAAGTGAGAGCGGAACGCAACTCAGTCAACGTAAACCTGTCGTTGAAGGGCTCTCCGCCTTTCGATATAAAGTCCAATATTCGGTTTTCAGCGACATCATGACATGCAGCGATTGCTTGTAGAGCAGCATCTTGGCTGGAGAATGTTGTAAAACTAATCGCGAAAGACTTCGCCACGGAAGAGGGGTCCAAGGTTGCGGTCCCGTTCTCCTGGAGAACGAGAGAGAGGCCATGCAAGAAGTTGCCTCAAATCCGTTTGGCTCGCTTTCACACATCTGCAAAAGGGGTCTCCTCATTAAGTGAAAACACATATGCACCCCAAGAAAAGTGGCGAGCGTGCTTCGGAACATACCGGAACCTGGCCCTAGCTCTCCGAAATTCACCGACGGTGAATTCATTTGGCTGGCGCTTAGCGCGCATGTAGGTATTCGCTTTTCTCTGACGGCCGTTTCACACTAGACCGACCACCCAGGAAGCGACGGCGACAAAACGTCCAGACGTTTTAGAAATAGTAGTTAAGCCCACTGTGATATGATTAGCGGAGTAGAACTTAAGCTAAAAAGCTGTGTTATCACAGATAATGGTTCCTGGACACTAGCATTTAATTATTCATATATCGGACTGCATATTATATAGATACATATTTTAATTGTTTTTTTAATTATGGTGGTCCATAAACACTAAACTATACAGTTTGATCGATATTTTAGTTCCTGATGATGGTCTCTGTTTGAGGTCTGAAGCGTCCAGCCTAGTAAATGTTAAGACTTCTCAGATTGGTCGTTATTTTCCTTTGATGAAGATGGTGAGCTGTTTGACGTGTGACCAAAGTTATGTCAGGTTTGCTCAGGGGTTGTTGGTTTTATTTGATGGTTAGAAATTCTTTCCTATGTTCATTAGGCTATTATTATCATCATTATTATTATTATTACTAGTATTATTGTTGTTATTATTATTATTATTTATATTATTATTATTAATATTTGTAATCCAACGGGAACAAGGACAACAGACCTAAGTCGCTTGCTCTAAATTATTCTGACTTGTGACCTTATAACCATTTGACCTTACAACCGATAAAACTTTCACTAATTCACTAACTAACCTTGGGAGGACCTTGGCAATTATACCATTCGAAAGGGAATGTAAAACAGCATAAGAGTTTAAAATTTCGTTAGAATCAGCCGAATAGTTACGATGTTATTGCCAAAAAACACATCGAAAAGTAAAATGGTTACCACCCGACCCACCTGCCAACAGAACCGACATAACAACCTATAGCATCAAATGCACGCGACTAAGAATCCGACGCCTATGGACAATAAGGCTCCAGCAGGGAATCTATTTTATTTATCTCCCACAGAGAGAAAATCTCTCGGAGGAACTTATTTTAATCATTTTAAATTGGTGGTCGGCTGATCTTTATCCCTTTATCCCTTTACCCTCGTCTTATCATTATATGGATCCACATTAAGCCATACATAGATCCACATTAAACCATACATGGATCCACATTAAGCCATACACATCGGCTACCTCTGATGTACATCTCTGCAAACCTGTAAGAAACTGTAATGGCTTCTGTATCTCAGTATGCACTTTTACCCGTGAACGTCGCTGTGTGTATAGAGCAATATGCACCTTAGATGTATACATGTTTACATCCGGTGAAACATGTGTGCATCTTTATGAAACTGTATAAAGGTGAGTGAATCTGTTATGAATATTCAGTGTGCATATTTGGTGTTTAGTTACACTATTTAATACTTGATTATGCGTCTTTTCATTTCAGTTGTTTGTTGTGTATTGGATTGAAGCGGTTGTGCTCTCATTAAAACAAAGTAAGGCTTATAATTTAAAGTACTATAATATACACTATGATTTGGCTGAATTGATTAGCGACAAGTGTAATTTACTATTGGCTAATGGAGGAAAACAGAGGAAGCTTGATCTTTGCGTTATGAAATGAGTCCCCAATCAAAGCTTTTTCCTTCGATTATGTGATTTGATCAAGACTTTAAAGAGACAGAACAAAATTAAGATGCAAATATTTTCGCTTAAAAGAACTAAAAAATAATAAGTTCTGGAGAATAAGACAAAAATAGTATATATTTCGTACTAAGGAAATCCGAAAAACACGATTTCATATACAAAATATTGCTAATCTTCAAATTTGAAATAATTAGAAGATGACAGTTTTAGAAATGTGATCTACCACACAATCATGATTGTGGTGAAGTGAGAAAAATCCGAAAGATGACTTGTATTCGTTGAACTATAGGAGGGTGTAGGAGAGTTACGCTTGTAATTACATCGTTGGATTACTCAGCATTGCTCCTATACGTAATCACTTTCATTAAATTTACAACTTTTTCACGAAATTTCTCGTTGGTTTTGTCTTTTTAAAATCATTAAATCCTATTTGAGAATCCCTGGTGCCAAACCTCCTCAATAGGACCTGAAATCGTAAACTTTCATACCCAAGAGGAAACTCTTGAAGATCGGTGAATTTGTGAGATTGGCCGCGCACCCCAACACAAGGGGTTAAAAAACTAAACAAGGTTGAAAACCTCGCCGATATTTTCAAGTGTTTGAGAATGCAATACAGGTAGGTACTAACTCATTCTTACTTCTCTAGTTCTGACTACAGGACTTTAGACTGTAGTTCTAACCCAGGTCCTTTCCTGTGTAGGTCTCAATCTATGATATTCTATTGCAATTCAGAACCTAAGATATTCTTGTGCAGTTCAGACTACATCACTTTCTTATGCAGTTCTGACGAAAGGATATTCTTGTAAAGTTACGGTTCCATGAATTTTTTGTTAGGTTCTGACTCTATGAATTTCTTGTTAGGTTCTGACTCCATGGATTTCTTTTGTAGTTTAGAACCAGGGATATTCTTGTGAAGTTCGGATGTCTGTAAATTTTTTTCAGTTCTGACCCTAAGACATTTTGTGTAGTTCTAATCACAGGACTTCTTTGTATATTACTGAGTCCAGGACTGTCTGGTTAATTTTGACCCCAGGAATTTCTAGTGCAGTTAAAACTGAAAGACTTCCGTGTACAGCCCTGATCGCAGGAATAGCTGGTACCCTTATAACCCAGTACTATCTTCTGAAGTTCTGACCCTGGAATAATTAGCAAGGTTAGGACATCATGTTTTTTTTCCTGCAGTTTTGACACCGCAACTTGTTGATACAGTTGTGAGCCCAGTACTTTCTCTTGAATTTCCTCGTGAAGTTCTGACCCCAGTATTTCCAGGAACATTTTTGACATCAAGACTTCTTCCTTGTTTATTTCTGATTCCAGGAATTCTTTATGCATTTCTGATCTCAAGACTTTCTTATGCATTTCTTGGTCAAGGAGATTCTTATGCAGTTCTGACCCTATAAATAGCATGGTAAGTTTTTTCGCATGTGCCTTTGTGCCTTTATAAAGCAAGGACATTGTTGTGCAGATTTAGCCAGGGGAATTTGTTGTGTGCTAATGACCACAAGAACTTTATGTGCAGTACTATCCACATGATATCTATTTGCAGTTATATTCAAAGGACTTTCTTGTGTAATTATAAACCCCCAAACTTTGTGTAGCTATGACACCATGAACTTCCGGTGCAGTTCTGGCACCAAGACTTCTTAAACTTGTAATCCCAATACTTTATTATAAATTTTTAACACAATAAATTCTTCGTCAGGTTCTGACTATAGGACTTTCTCATTGCAAGTCTAACCCCAGGACTTCCTCGTTCATTTATCACTCCAGGACTTTCTCGCGCATGTTTGGACTTCAATAGCTCAACTCATGCATTTCTGACCCCTGTAATGCCTCGTGTACAGTCATGACCAAATATTTTGAGACTATTATATTTTTTTCGTATAAGAAAATTACTAAAACTAATCAAACGTTGCATTTTTTTTAGTATCTTTGCAATATAATTTGAAGGGGAAATATAGAAAAATTTGGTGCCCAAGCCCATTTTTTTTAATACAGTCAATTGATTCGGGCAGTCATTATTCGCAATGCTGTACCTTATTCTTCAGGAATGCTTCAACTAATTTTGCCATGGTGGAGACCGAATGTGTGATTCAATCTTGACTGATATTACTTAATTTTTGTTCAATAAGAACTCGCAAATGGATGGCTTTTGTTTATCAACTGATAGTTTGATCATCGACCACAAATTCTCTATTGGGCTAAAGTTGGCAAATTCCCGTGCCAAGGACTCAAAAGTTCGATGTTATTTTCAGCCAAGAACTTTGTTATTGCTTTTACTTAATGACAAGGTGCTTGATCATGCTGAAAAATACAGTTATCACCCCAAATCTAGTCCTGAATTGTTGGGAAAAGGGGCTGATGAAGCACGTTTTGGTACCATTTTCAATGCATAACAGTGTTATTGGGCAAAAATGTTAGCGGTCCAGATCCGGATATGTAGAATGTCCGGATGCTTCACCGTGGGCGCGATACATGACTCCTAAAAGCGCTCTCCTTTTTATTCTCCTAAAGAGGGATCTTCCAAAAGCCCCACACAAGCGGAAGGGAGTTTCATTTGAGAATATCCTTGTGCCACAATCTTCAATAGTTCATTCTTTATATTTCTTACAAAAGTGGAGCCTATCCGTAAGATTCTTTTTGATGCGATGAGACTTCTTGGCAGAAGCTATAAATTCTCCGCCTCACTGGGCTCGTTGATGCGTTTACATCTACTTCTTTGCAATCGTGAGCAAGCTTGGCAGGTGAGGATATCCGATCCTTAAGCAGAGACCTTATCAGAAGTAGGTCTTGGCGTTCATTTGAAGCGCTTGAGCGTCCAGATGACTTCTTCACATGAGTGTAACCAGTTCTTTTAAAGTCATTAATGATCATATTGATGGTACTCCTTGATGAAACATATTTTGCAATTATCTCTTTGCATTTTAGGCCAGTTTAGACCTTGAGCTTTGCCATTGCCCAAATTTTACCTGATCTCTTTGCACTCTTTCTCACTGTTCCGCGCGTCGAAACTCGTGGCGTTCCGTCCCCTTGTCGGTTCGCCATTAATTTATTGGTCCCTCCCCCATATATATATAATATGGTATTGATATAATGTAATGTCATACCACGACAATTCATTTAAGTCATATTTGTCATCATTTTACCCTTTTGATATAATAACAAATGTCCCAGCGACTGAAACTTACCTCCTACAGGAACAGGACCAAAACACGCTTTTGGATGTAGAGAAGGAATGCATTTTTAGTCGCGTGCGACTCTATATCTCACTATATCGGTGGGTCGTTGGGTCGGTGGGTCAGTCATTGATAGGTTGGTCCGTCGGTCTCCGTTTTGCATTTTATTGTTTTGGTAATAACATTGTAACTATTCTGCCAATTCTAACGAAATTTGGAACCCTTATGTTGTTTTAAATTTTATTTCGAATGATATAATTGCCAAGGTCCTTCCAAGGTAAGCCGGGGAATTATTTGTGAATAACTTGGTAACTATCTATCCAATTATAACGAAATTTGACACCCTTATTTTGTTTTGCACTCTATTTCAAGTGATACAATTGCCAAAGGTCCTCCCAAGGTTAGTCTAGGAATTATTAAATGTTTTCAAGGAGGTAAGGTCATAAATCAGAATAAATGAGAGCACGCGACTTTGGTCCGCAGACCTTGTTTTCTTATCATTTTTTAAATTCTGAATTTTAATAAACCGGCAATAATTTAAATATTAGAATAGTTATTCTTATTATTTAAAATTTAAAAATGAATAAAAAAATTAAAGTATATATTTGTCTCAAAACTTTTGGCCATGACTGTAATTCTAAATCTTGTTCATCTCTGAGCTCCAAATCTGATCGTGAAGTTCGGTCTGTCTAAGTCATTTATGACGCCGTTACTTCTTGCATTTCAAACCTCAAGAATCTTCGTGCAGTTTTGACACCAGAACTTTCCTGTGCATTTCGAACCTCAGAAACTCCACATGTATTTCTGACATTGAGGACTTCTTCGCGCATTTCTGAACCTAGACGGTACTCGTGCATTTTTTTTTCAATGATTATCCATTGAAGTCCTGAAGCCAGGAGTTCATCATGCCATTATGATCTCAAAAGTTCCTTGAGCATTTCTGATACAAGTGCTTCCTCTTTAAGTAGTGAAACCAGGACTTACTGGAGCATTTCTGACTCAAGGAGTCGCTTGGAAATTTCTGAAGCTAAGACTTCCGCGTGCTTTTGGAATCCCAGGATTTTCTCGTAAGCTTATAATAGCAAGGCCTTTTAGTAGTTATCTGATCTCAGGACTTCTTAGGGCAATTTTAACAACATGCCTCTCTCGTATATTTTGGACCCTAAGTCTTTCTCTTCGCAAGATCTTTTAGTAGTTTTCTGATCTCAGGACTTCTTAGGGCAATTTAAACAACAGGACTCTCTCGTATATTTTGGACCCTAAGTCTTCCTCTTAGCAAGATCTTTTAGTAGTTTCCTGATCTAAGGACTTCTTAGGGCAATTTTAACAACATGACTCTCGTATATTTTAGCCCTAAGTCTTCCTCTTAGCAAGATTTTTTAGTAGTTTCCTGATCTCAGGACTTCTTAGGGCAATTTTAACAACATGACTCTCTCATATATTTTTTACCCTAAGTCTTCCTCTTAGCAAGATCTTTTAGTAGTTTCCTGATCTGAGGACTTCTTAGGGCAATTTTAACAACATGACTCTCTCGTATATTTTGGACCCTAAGACTTCTTCTTGCATTTTTGACGCAGTAATTATATCTAGTAATACAAGGCCATGGCATGCTTGTGATGTTCTGAAACTAGGAATTCCTAATGAAGTTCTGGAACAGGACTTCCTCTTGAACTTATGAACCAGAGCTTCCCCGTGCAATTCTGACTCCAACTTCTCTCTGCATTTCTGACCCCAGGAAATCTCTGTGTAATTCTGACCCAAGGACTTCCCCGCGCATTTATAACCCCAGGACTTCCCAGTGCATTTCTGCCCATAAGACTTCCACGTCTATTTCTGACTCCATGACTACCCCCGTCCATTTCTGACCCCAGTACTTCTCCGTGCAATTCTAACCCAAGGACTTCGTCAGGCATTTCTGACTTCAGAAATTCCCTGTGCATTTCTAACCCGAGGACTTTCCCATGCAATTCTGACTCCAGGACTTCCCCAGTCCATATCAGGCAAGAGGGTTTCCCCATTCTTTTATGACTCAAGGACTCCTCCGTGCATTTCTGACTCCAGGACTTCCCAGGTATTTCTTACCCCAGGATATAGTCATGTATTTCTGATCCCAATACTTCCTCGTGCCTTAGTGACCCCAGAACCTCAATTAATGTTGTAAATAGCGGAACTTCTAACTGAGATCTCTTCCTCTGGGTATCAGAGCGCTGTTGGTCAGACGATTCGCGCGCTTTCACACCTACTAGAGCATATATTAATTAGTCTCCTCTGTCGGTTCCTCTGTTTATGAACACTTCATACATTTTTAAATACACTTAAATGTGAAATGTGGTAATACAGAGGACACACATGAAATTAACAAGAAAAGAAATGGAATTACTAACAATTACAGATTTAAACTTTCTGAACTTGTTCTAAGTATGCGATTTTATTCGAACTTAGATGAACTTTTCAAACTTTTAGATTTCATGCGAACTTGTTCGAACATGCCTACTTTAGTTGAGCTTGTATTAATTTACAAACATGTTAAAACTTGTACGAACTTTGCCCCTTTGCTCCATTTTCAGCATATGGATTAAGGGGGAATGTTGTTTTACACCATTTGTTTAAAGTTCTCTTATTTATTAATCAGCCCCCTTTGCTATCCCTACTCCTTGCTTAGTGCACCACCCTTGTCATAAGGCTCTTATGTTCATGATCATCTTTTTGATTGTTAATGAATGTTGTTCAAGTTGTTCCTTTAGGTTTAAATTCCCGCATTGTTTATTTTCCTTGATGTCCTTCTTACTTCAAGTCACTCCTATTTTTGCCTCCCTGGCATTGCACAAAATAATAGAACTTCTACTAACAACCCCATCCACCATCGATAAGGGTGGATAAAGTACCAACAAGTTGTCATTGGGAGAAAGAGGAGGGAGAAAAAGATGGGGCGATCCTATAAAAGGAAGTTTGCCATCTGACTAAGCCTTCAGTTTGTCGAGCTCTTTCGTATTGATCAGACGTTGGTATTTAGGCGGCTCTTTGTGGTTTCTTTAATATGAGTGTGTGGCGCTGTATTTGACCCTGTGTGAGTGTTTTGTATGCGGATGCCTGTTTCGGGGGAGGAGTTAAGTTTCCCCACGTCTAGGAACAGTAAGTATTGGAATACGCCTATGAAAAGTGGTTATTATTATGGTCTTTTTTGTCTACCTAAAATCAACTTTGGCGTAATTTTCATTAAACAGTTGTTACCTGATAACTTGGATGTGCCCATACGACTTGCATTCCAATTTAAACCCAATAAAAAGTAGGGGCTAAAAAAAGTGTATGGTGTGAAATTGTGAGGTTTCTACGGGGTTGACTAGAATAACTTCACGGGCACCAGAATGAACCTCCTAACTCGGCGTCAAGTGTCTGAAGTTCTCAAACAGTGGCTCTATGGTAGGGCGTTAGTACCCCTTGGATATTTGTGACGTTCACTTGACCTTCGACATTACCAGTATGGCTTGACTGGTACTCTCAAGTTCCTAGTTTTTGAGAGAACTAATACCATTCATTGGGTTACATCGAAGTGTTGAAACTAGTCAAATAATGAAGCCACCCCAGTGCCAAGATAACACCCCGGCCCATGCGGACTCAACCAAGGTGGACTACGTCTCATTTGGCTACATGAGAGAGTTGATAAGGTAACAACTACACATTTCCTTCGTATTTAATGACACTTTTTGAACTAAACTTCAGTCGTGGTAAACAAAATTATGGTTCATATGGTTCGTTGATTCAGATTATTAACCACACCGTTAACACGTTTCTCTGGTATCCTACTGGACAATCAAAACCTGTTCCCTAGTTCTTTATGATCCTTCTCGTACAAAAAATAAAGGTTAATAGCTTCTGGGATTTGCTCGAAAGTATATCGTCCTCAGGATCAATTACTGAGTGATGGATCTCGCTTCTCTGGTATCCTACTGGACAAGCAATACCCGTTTCTTAGTTCTTTATGATCCTTCTCGTACAAAAATATAAAGGTGAATAACTTCTGGGATTTGCTTTGAAGGATATCAACCTCAGGACCAAATACCGAGTGATCGATCTCGATTCTTCTCCTTAATAACAGTCGGAGGTTGCTATGATTTGCTGGCTTCCGTTCCTCAACTCCTCCTTTTGAGGATTCCCAGCAGGTTCTTGATCGGATTGGGATCTTGGGAGTTTCCAGGGCATTTACATTTTTGTCCCGTTTTTTGTTTATACGCGTATTCTATAGGGGGGGGGGGTACCTCGTAGTTCCCGCAAGATGGGGGCCCACTGCCCCTTATCACCTCTCTTTGTCAACTCTTCCCCACGCATGTCTACACCAGCCTCGTAGGTATAGACCGACAGGGGTCGTAATTTTGCCGGTGCCAGAAAAAACGGCCGAAGTTAGCCGGGCCGGGGGCCCGGGCGGTCTATACCCAAACAGGGAAAGTGTTTAACCCCCTTAAAAAACCCCACTAACAAGGTCATATCCCCGGGCGGACATGAGAAGGAGCAAGGAAGAACTACGGAAATGAGTGTATAGGAAACAGGATAATAACGATCGATAAAAGGATACAGTTTTGTAAACAGTCCCTAAAAGGGATGAAAACCAACGTGGGCATCACTCGTTATTGAATATAGGTCTTTAAAGGAAGTGGTAAAATTAGGGAACGTGAAAATTTAAGGAGGTAATTGGATTAAATACACAAATGAGGAATATACTTAAGGTAATAAGGACAGGGAAGGTTCGCAACTCTCCTATTCTCTTCCTTTACTCCCACTTTTTCTAAATGTAGGGATCGAATCTTACTTTTGATAAGTATTAGTAGTAGTTTACCAACCTGCCTTTATCCATGCGGATTCCAACGGGATAATGAAATATACATAAAGGTCAGTATGACAATCGGCGCCAGGGGCCGGCTCTCTTTGGGGAGAGGTGCCAGAAAGTGTTATGTTTTGAACATCAAACAGCGTGGGAGAGGGACCTGTTCCGCGTCAGAGGTACGTGGATATAGATACCCATCGGCAGGATTCTTTGGAACAGAGAGTGTATGTGTATGTGTGTGTTGTGCTGCGAAGACGAGAGAGGAAAGAAAACAGAGGCGTAATTGAATATGTGTGTGATGAGAAGTGTAAGAAGATCTACCCACTCGAATACAGGGCTGAGCGCACAGCGCCTCCATCAATTGGTAGCCAGATCTCTACAGGCGCTGACGTTTGTGTCCACTCATGCCGGGATCGAACCCGGTACCCCGCCATTAGTAGGCCAACACCGTATCCACTCGGCTAGCAACAGCTCTAGAGAAGTAATAATAATAGATCAAATTAGAACCCGGGTTTCTTTCTTCGAATTTGAAGCGCAATAGCAACAAGGCCGCATCATGCGGATAGTTAATAAGGATAAATCTGTAAAGAAATTGGTAAAATTAGTTGAAGTGAAAATAGTGGAATATAACCAGTTAGGTTAAACGATGGGTGTTGAGGTTGGTAGGGCACGCAATTCACTAGATGTCCCATGAATCGCCTTGCAATTTCGAACCTGAGTGAAAATGATGAAGGTGATAATTTGCACCAAATCCCTTCGTGGTGTTGGTTAAACAGATAGGCGGAGAAGAGGGAGGGGGGGGGGGATGTGCAGTCTGAACTTGCTCAGACGTGACCTAATTCGCAGTAAAATTTGCGTACCCTCCGGGCCCCAATGCCTGCAAGAGGATCTTCCGCTATATATCTTCCTTTAATTTGTAAAAAAAAAAAAATATCGCTAAAAGACTCCTTAAAGATGCCAGTCTTGCTTTAGCTACGGTTAGAGAAGTTAGACTATAGAGGAGAGGTATAGGAAGGAAAAAGGCCTATAGGAAAAGAAAGATAGATGTACGGCGAGGGACCGAGATACGAACCAACACAATCCGCGTCGCCGAGATACAAATGACGGGCTCCTCAGACCACTTGGATACGCGGCAACTTGGAAAGCTGCGTTGAAACCTGGATTATGAAGTATTCGCGTTCGTCCTCATTGCAGGTTTTCCTTGGGTATGATTTGGAGATCCCCCAAAGGGGTCCCGAAATAGGCAAAAAAAACTTCCAGGGCTTGAAAAACATAGGGTTCAAAGGGGAGAAAAACGGACCCATTATGATAATTATAATAATTCTCATTATTAAGCTATGGTTAAAGTGTTTTTATATTTAAGCGATCCATTCTGGCAGCAACTAACAAGGGCACAGCCCTCACCCCCTCCCAACTAAAAAAAAATACCAATAGACTAATTTAACAAACTAATCATCATCACTAACTCTATAATTTAAAAAGGGGATTTTTTTGAATTTTTGAATAATAATTTCATCTTAGTTTGGTTATGACTTATTTTTTTATCAAAGTTATTTCTAATCATTCTTTTATAATATCAAAAAACAAAATGGTGAAGTTCAGAAATAAATAAAAGTATCGAAATTTTTTTTTTTTTTAAACCCAAAGAATTACAAATGGTGAAGTTCAGAAAATTTATTTTTATATATCTTCTTCTATAACTATATTTTAGCAACGTGATATTTTGAAAATGGGGAAATTGAGTTTAGAGTTCCTTTTTTTAAAATTATTATAATTGGCAAAGTTCAGAAGATTTCTAAAAATTTAACTATGGTTGCTTTTTTTTAGATTTTAAATTTTAATCTTAGTAGCGAAGCGCAAGCTCCTTCCGTAGGGGATAGTGGCAAAGCCATTGCCTGGTTTAACAATAAAATAACTATAAAGGAACAAAATAACACCACAACATATGAGGACAAACTATAATCAAGTGGCATGCTTGGGTTAACCCAATATAGAAGGGGCCTAAGCACTCAATCAATAATTAAAGATTAACTAAATAGTACGAAGGGGCTCTCCCCCCCTTCCAAAACTATATGGCATCACAGGAAGCGAAGGAACCAAGCCATAGCACTAAGGAGAACCGTTAGCGATCGCACTCATCTTGGTACCGAAAAAGGTAGCGCGTACGAAATTCCCACATACTAGAACCTTCATGCAATACAATCTGGGGTAGCAATCAATCTCCGCAGAAAGGTTCAAAGGTGTGTGAAAGGGAAGTGGCAATGCTTAAATATATCGATAAATGGCAAAGAAGATTTAAAAAGATGGCTTTATTTCCCATCAAAGGGCTGTTCAAGATAGGAATATAGGCAACAAAAAGACTCGGAAAAGATGGCTATGAGAGACTTTATGGATGTGAGACTCATTCCTTCTGTGGGATGGATACTTTAGGCATTTATAGGGTAAATGGCTACACCTTAGGTGATTATGATGATATTTCTTTTATTAAGCAAGGGCAAAAAGGAAGTGGTAATGCTAATTTATAACGATGAGTGGCAGGAACCAATTGGTTCTCATGGACGAATGAAGCGAGGAGGTCGATCTTGGCCGCTTTTGTTAATTTGAACTCATCCTTCTTTCCTGTATTTTCTTTAGTCACTTGCGTGGCACTTGTGCCATTTGTGGGGTAATGGCATCAGCCGAAGAGGGTATCTCGCTATGCCCTTTATAATGGACGCTTGTTTTTGAAACTCAGAATAGGTTTTATTTGATTCTCTTATAAGAGAAAATCAACATGTGAATTTCCCCAAATTATTTCATTAAAAGAGGTTTATAGTAAAAATAGTGTAGTTAGGGGAAGTTAAAATGCTTAGAAGATACATTACCAAGAATCAGAATAAATTAAAATCAATTAAAGGTAAAAACGCATTTGAAAGAAAATGGTATCTGTAGGTATGGAAATTAGCTTATGATAATTACGTCTCAACATTGCTGCCTTTCATATAATGGACCAGGAGGGTTCATTGAGGCACTGGTGCCATATTAAATATTTTAGCAGCCGGTCTCGGAGTGCCATAGTATGCAACAAGTGTCTAATACTTTTCATTGGCAGCGCAATAAGTGTCGGGCAGTGCTTCCAGGCACTTCGACCGGCTCCCTCGCTTAGAAAGCATCGAGTTACCTCCCCTCCCACACACACACACACAGTGTGAGAAAAAGATATAGTCATTTAAAGTAATTTTACTTAATAATTTAATCAGTATTCTGTGGTACAACTCCACTGCTATAGAAAAAAGATCGGTATTGCTTTTATATTTTTTATCCTCTTTTTGAGGAGCACTAAAGAATTATTGGGTTGAGGAATAAGTTCTTGAGGTTTTATCAAATTTATTCATTACCATTAGCAATTTTAGAAAAACTTCACTTTTAATTGATAACAATATGCAATTTAATCAATAATGTATTCTCCGTTGTTATTTACTTCTTCCCAACGTTGAACTAGTTTTTCGATGCCTCTGCAATAAAAATATCTGGATTTTGACTCGAAGAATTCGTCTAACCAGGTTCTTAATTCCACACCAGTATCGAACGAAACACCGTGCAAATTGTTGGAGAGCGATCGAAACAGATGGAAATCCGATGGAGCCAAGTCTGGCGAATATTGAGGATGCGGCAGGATTTCCCATTGAGCATTTGGATGGCGTCTTTTGTCATATTGGCAATGTGAGGACGAGCATTGTCGTGTTGTAGAAGGACTCCATAACGTCGATGAGGTCGCTTTTCACGAATAACTTCGGCGAGTCGATACATTTGTTGAACGTAGAGTTCTGCATTGACAATCTCGTTGTTCGCAAGGAACTCAAAAAGAAAGATGCCTTCACAATCCCACCACACACACAGCATTGTTTTTCGTGGATGAAGTCCTTGCTTTAATCACGGAAGTGTTTTTTTATTGGGGCTAAGCCATTGTTTTCGATGGTTCATGTTGACATAAACACACCACTTTTCGTCGTGAGTGGGGATGTGGTGAAGAAATCTGTCCTTATATCCACGAGTAGCCTTGTGACGAGCAAGCAAACCTGCGGCAATCGTGGAGCGTTGAAGTTTGTTGCTTTCGCTCAAAGCGTGCGGAACCCCTGCACCGAGTTTTTTAACTTTCCCCATCGAATGAAGGTGATTCACTACAGTTTTCTGATCACACGCCAATTGTACAGCCAATTCTTTAGTCGATTGACGAGGATTTTCATGAAGAAGGTCGTTCAATCGATCTTCATCCAACTTAATGGGGCGAACAGAAAGTTCTTCGTTTTTGAAACATGAAAACCACCATTGAGCTGTCCTTTCTGATAAAGCATTTTCTCCGTACACAACACAAATATCGCGACGAGCTTTGGCTGCGTTTGTATTGTTCCCGTCTCGATTGAAAATGAATAACAACAAGTTTCGAAAATGCTCCTTTCTTTCAACTTGACATTCCATTTTGAGGGTACAGAACAAAAATTAAATTAACCCAACTTTTCAATTAACCACAATGACTTATTATTCAACTTCAAGACGTAGCCTAAGCAAAAGCCTAATAGTCTACGCTGTTAAGAGACGTAGCCTAACCTTTGCAAATTTTGCTCCCATTATTTATTATTGTTTCTTAATATGTGCACAAATAACGTCAACAAAACTTAAATCAACACAATATTAAAAAAAATGCAAGAACTTATTCCTTAACCTAATATGTTCATTATATTTAGCATTTATGTAATAAAATACTCCATTCTCTTGAATTATTTGCCATTTTATTAAAATAATTTAGTTGTATTTAAATATATTGTATGTGCATATTTATATAGATTTGCCGCCCCGTAAGGTGCGCGGCGATTTGCCATCCTGGCCGCCGTGCTGACGGGATCCAGCGCTCCGTCCGGCCCCAGCTTAGCCTCTCTTCCTTCCTTCAGATAGCCCGATTTCTCCCCTACCTCGTCGCTTTTCATACAACCTCTCCCACAACTTTCTCTGGTCAGCCTCTAATTTCACAGGGTAGAATGCTGACCTTCTTCTCAAGCCAACCACCCCGGATCGGGGCTGAGGGGGGGAGGGGACATTGTTCCCTAACCCCTCAGCTCCGGTTCGGGATGGGTTTTTTTTAACAACCTGCTTCATCCCCACCCACATCTTCCTCACATCCCTTTTCCTCTCCTCTTCACAACCTATATTTTTTACGCCGTGTCCAAGGTGGAGCCGCCATGCCGAAGGACTGCCAGGCCACCAGGCGGGAGGGGTGGTCCCGAATGGCGGCGCCTGGCTCTGCCGGGCTTGTAAGCACCTCTCGCAGTGCGGGCAACTGCGAGAGGTGATGAGCTATTGCGTCCCGTAATCAAAAGAGGGTCACCATGCCCATGTATGAAAAAAAACAAAAACCCCAACCCCCAACTTCCCCAAAAACATCTACGGAGCCGCCCTCGGGCAGCTCCACCGAGAAAATGGAGGTCCCCCCCCTTGTGCTTGCGCAAGGGACCCTCCATAATTCTTTAACCGGACAGGAGGCTTACTCCTCTCCTACGCCTACGGGTGTAGGGGACTCCCCCTCACCCCCTTCTCTGGAGGTGCTTTCGGGCACCTCCCTATCTCCAGCGGCAGTCCCTCCTTTGCTTTCTAAGGGGACTGCCAAGAAAGCCAGCAGGCAGCCCTTAGCCAGCCACTCCCCATCGAAGTGGCTCGGTAGGGCAAACCCCCTTAGGGGGGAGAGGGAAGCCAGGCCCCTTCGGTCGCTTCCCTCAAAAGACCTGCTGGCAAGAATTTTGAACCTTGCTGGGGTCAAGGCCTGTGCCTCCCCACACCACCTGACTAGTGACAATACTGCCAAGGGGACCTGCGATGTCCTGGGAGGGGATGGCCAACTGGAGGCCCCTCCTGTGATAGACATGGTCCTTGAGGAGACCCAGCCCCAGACGGTAGGGCCTTCCATGGGGGGGAATTCGGGCTCGGCGCCAAGCACCGAACCCGAATCCGCCCCTATGCAAGGTCCTCCTCAAATGGCTGAGGGCTCCGAGGCAGTAGAAGGAGGGGAGGGATCTCCTCCGACAGGTGCCCCTACGACAACCAGGACCTTCTCCATTTCGGAGAGGGACCTGGCTGAGGCTGGTCCATCTGGCCTGGGGACTTCTGCCGGCGGAGGTGAAAAGCGGGTTCATTCCCCGCCCTCCTCTCCTAAAAAGAAAAAGACTAAAAAGACTCAAAAGACGAAGAAGACTCGGGGCTCCTCTCCATCCGCGGGGGCTGCAAGGACGGATGGGTCTGCTGCCACTTTGGTAGGCGACCAAGCCAAGATCGGCACATCCGGCCCCTCTACCCCCTCGTGTGCGGAGCCCATGACTACGACTAAGACCAAGAATGCACAGGGCGGAGCCTCGATGACATCGGGGCCCCTGATTCAGAGGTTACCTGGCGTTTTCGAGCCCGCTGGCTTCAAACGCTTCCTCGTTATTCGCTCCACTGATGGCACCATGTTGTCCAAGGGCAACATGATCCATCAGAGGAGAGGATTAGCTAGTGCAATTGGTAGAGAGCCGAAGGTAACCCGTTTCTCGGACGGGAGCCTTCTGGCGAATGCGGCGAATCCCGCCGAGGCGGCCAAGATAAGTGCTCTTCGGACACTTCATGGCACCCCGGTGAGTGTGACGCCGCACTCTACCATGAACTTTGTGAAAGGAGTAGTTTATGCGAGGGAACTCGTTGACTACTCCATTGAGGACATCACCCTAGAGCTGGCCGACCATGGGGCGGTCAAGGTCGAGCGTGTGATGAGAAAACAGGGAGGGGCCTCAAGACCCACCCCTACACTCTTCGTCACGTTCGACTGTGACAAGCTCCCTGAGTCGGTGCGTGCCGGTTGGTACCGCTACCGCGTGAAGGCATTCGTGCCACTGCCGCGGCGGTGCTATTACTGCCACCGCTTCGGCCATACGAATCGATCATGTAGACGTGCAAAATCGGGGTCACCCGAAGTCTGTGTAAATTGCTCCAAGGTCGCACACGATAAGTCCAAATCGTGTGTGGCCAAGTGTGTCAATTGCGGAGAGCCGCACCCTGCTTCTTCGAAGCAATGTGGTGCATATCTCCTTGAGAAAGAAATCCTGGCCGTTCAGGCCCAGGATCGACTCTCATTCCGCGAGGCAAAGGACTTGGTCCTGGCGCGCCCGGCTCTGCCTGGGACGTCATATGCCTCAATAGAGAGAAAGGCACCCTCTGCTCCTGGCCCATCCAGGCCAACGAGCACGGTTGTTTCCGCGCCCATTCGGAGCCCTTCTGTGGGCTCTACCCAACCTGGGCGCTCTCCTGGTAAAGCTGGCGGCAAAAAGGGTTCATACCCTGCCCCGGCTAAAACCAGGGCTCCCCCCTCTTCCCCCAGCGTGACCGTTTCGCGTAAAGCGAAACGGCCACGCGCCTCCACCGAGTCGTTAGACTCACAGGAGGCAACACCCCTGAAGATGGTCGCTAGGCCATCTTCCGGGGTTCCTAAAGCTGTTCCCCGAAAGGAGGACAGCAACAAAGGAGCTTCGGCCCCTTTGCCCACGCCCCGAGGTGGAGCGAGTGGCTCGGAGACGGTGGTTCCTCGAAAAGAGGGCCCCCCGCCTCCGAAGCCGCAACGCCCGCCTAAAGTTTCGAGGCGGAGGGAGGAAAAGACTCGCATGGCGAGCCCAACCTCCCCCAATAAGTCCTCGAAGGCGACAGCGCCTTCAGCGCTTTGCCGGCCAACAGCGCCCGGGGTTCTGCCCCCGGGAAGCGTACGGCCATTCCCGTGAGGGTCTTCAATTCGAGGAGGGCCCCCGCGTCTCCTCCGAGCTAGGCCTGGAGGGCATATTCCTTTAATGGAATTGCCGTGGACTCCGGGCCAACTGGGAGGAGCTGCGGAGGCTCGCCTCATCCCGTTCCCCGTTAGCTATTTTTTTGCAGGAGACCATGCTAGGCGCGTGCCCCCTGCCTGCCCTCCCGGGGTATAAGGGTCTTGCGACCCAACCACCGCGGGACGGCCGGGCTGGGGGATGCGCGGTTTACACCCGGCATGATGTCTCCGTTCTTCCTTTCTCTTTAGATACCTCCTTTCAGGCAGTGGCTGTGCAGCTGCACCTGGATAGGAGGTATACTATCATTTCTGCGTACATTCCACCGTCAGCTGACTTCGACGCGGGGGACTTTCGCCGCGTCGTGGCACGGTTGCCGAGGCCCTATCTCTTGCTTGGAGATCTGAACGGCAGGCATCCTCTCTGGGGAGATTACACCATAAATCCCAGGGGACAAGTCCTTGCCGATCTGATCGAAGAGCTTGAGATGGGTGTCCTAAACGTGGATGAGTTTACGCATCACTGTCCGAGAACCGCTTCATTTTCTTGCCTTGACCTATCTTTGTGCTCTTCGGATGCACAGCCTGATTTTGATTGGGGTTTGGTCGATGACCTCCATGGTAGTGATCACTTTCCCATTCAAATATCATTTTCAGGGCAACTGCCGCCTGAGAGACCACCTCGGTGGTGCTTGGCGCGGGCGCGGTGGCCTGCATTTCAGGAAATGACTGAATTCTCTATCTCAGTCAAGGAGTTTAGGTCGGTAGATGAGGCCGTCGAGTTCTTCTCCGGCAACCTCATCGCCGTGGGCCTGACTACTATTCCTAGGACGTCTGGCCGTTTTGCACGCCGACCACTCCCATGGTGGTCGGCCGAGTGTGAGACGGCCCTCAAACAGAAGCGTTATGCCTACATGCGCTATAAGCGCCGCCCGAACGATTTCACCGTCGCTGAATTTCGTCGGGCTAGGGCTAGGTTCCGGTATATTTCGAAGCACGCCCGCCGCTCTTCTTGGCGGGCATACGTGTCTTCACTTAACGGGAAGACCCCTTTAGCTGAGGTGTGGAAGCGAGTCAAAAGGATTCGGGGCAAGTTCTCGCAGGACCCCCCTCCCGTTCTCCAGGAGAATGGGACCGCAATCTCGGACCCCGCGTCCGTGGCGGAATCCTTAGCGACCGCTTTTTCCGCATTCTCTAGCCGTGATGCTGCTCCGCCAGCATTCAATGCACGTCGTGATGTCGCGGAAGGCCGCCGGCTGGACTTTACCTCCAGAGGCGGAGAACCCTTCAACGACAAGTTTACTGTGAGTGAGTTGCGTTCCGCTCTCGCTTCGTGCGCGGACACCGCCCATGGTCCGGACGATGTCCCGTACGCCATGCTTCGACACCTGGGTGAGCGAGGCATGGCCTTTCTATTAGATTTGTTCAACAGGATCTGGGTGGAAGGTCTCCTCCCAGACTCCTGGCGAATCGCTACTGTGCTCGCCTTTCGCAAGCCGGGGAGAGATCACTCTACTCCGACCGGTTTCCGCCCAATCTCTCTAACCTCTTGCGTGTGCAAGTTGATGGAGAAATTGGTAAATGTTAGATTAGCCTATTTCCTGGACAGCGGAGGCCATCTGTCTTCTGCACAGTGCGGCTTCCGTAAGTTCCACTCCACGTCGGATGCTCTGCTCCGACTGGAAAATGCCGTCTGCGAGGCTTTCCTTCGTAGACAGCACTACGCCACGGTGTTTTTTGATCTGGAGAAAGCCTATGATACCGCATGGCGATACGGTATCATGGAGACTCTCCACACGATGGGGGCGAGGGGACGCCTCCCAATGTTTATATCTGAATTTTTGCGAGATCGTCGATTCCGCGTACGGGTGGGGGGAGCCCTCTCCGGCCCAAAGGAGCAGGAAGAGGGTGTCCCGCAGGGAAGTGTCCTCAGTGTCACACTCTTTGCCCTGAGCATCAACGGCATCACCTCGGTGCTGCCGGAAGATGTTCTCGCTACGCTCTACGTGGACGACCTTTCGATCTCTTTTGGCGCGGCCCAGATGCCAACTCTGGAGTGTCGACTCCAACAGGCATTGAACCGCGTCTCTTGCTATGCCAAAGCGCACAGGTTTCGGTTTTCTTTGGCCAAGACTAAGGTGGTGCACTTCTGCCGCCATCCACGGCTTCACCTTGACCCAGATTTGTTTCTTAATGGGGTGCGCCTGGATGTGGTTGAGTCGCACCGTTTCCTTGGTCTTGTATTCGACCGACGCCTCACCTGGGAGGCTCACATTCGCAGCCTTAGGGTCTCTTGTACCCGCGCCATGGACATTCTCCGTTCCGTGACGTTCAGCGCTTGGGGCGCTGATAGGGCTACCGCCTTACTTTTTTATCGATCCTTTGTTCGCTCGAAGCTCGACTACGGATGCGAGTTTTATGCATCCGCAGCCGAGCGTTTATTGCGGAAGGTGGATTCGATCCACCACACCGGCCTTCGCCTTGCGACCGGTGCCTTCCGCACTTCCCCCATTGAGAGCCTGTTGGTCGATGCTGGGGAGATGCCACTCGCTCTGCGCCGCGTGCAGTGCATCACTCGCCTGTACGCGCGAGCCCGGCGCCTCCCCCAGTCGCCAACAGCTCTCACTGCATCCGCAGCTGATCTCGATGGTGCCTATGCCGCCGAGAGACGCCAGTCATACCCTAAGCCCTTTGGGTTTAGGGCCAGGAAACTCCTTCGAGAGGTAGATATAGCTCTCGGGCCGGTGGCGCCCCTGGTTCTGCCCAGGACGCCACCCTGGAGGGTACCACATTTGGCTATTTGTCGCCACGCCTCTGCTCCCAAAGCTTGTACTGCGCCGGGAGTATTGCGTTCGATCTTTTTGGAGCACACATCGTGTCACGCTGGTACCGTGCCAGTGTATACGGATGGCTCCAAGTCCCAAGAGGGGGTCGGCTTCCACGCCGTATCCCCTCTGTTTGAAGTCAGCGGGGCTCTACCAGGCGCTGCGTCTGTCTTCACGGCCGAGCTGGTGGCAATACACCACTCGGTACGGGAGATTACGCGACGTGCCCGGTTCGGAGACCGGATTGTGATTTATAGCGACTCACAAAGCGCCCTGAGTGCTCTCGGGGCATTGGAATCTCCGCATCCCCTGGTTCGCGAAATCCGTGACGCCACGGTTTTGGCGAGCCGGGCAGATGTCGAGATTATCTTCTGCTGGGTTCCTGGACATGTAGGAATTGCGGGGAATGAGCGCGCCGATGAGGGCGCCAAAGAGTCCGCGAGGACTCTGCGACCGGACCAGCGTTTCGCTCTTCCTCACACCGACTACATGGCAGGAATACGGGCAGCTCTTCGGACTGCTTGGCAAAGAAGATGGGAGACGGTCGAGGGGAACTTAAAGTTGCGTGCCATTGCGCCGCGACTGTTCCCATGAACCTATCCCCCAATGCCGCGGCGGCTTCAGGTTGCTTTCTGTCGTCTTCGAATCGGACACACTCGTGTGACGCATCGTTACTTGGTGGAGCGCTCGCATGTGCCCTATTGCAACGACTGCGTCGTCCCCCAGACTGTTCGGCATATTCTTGTCGAATGTCCCAGTCTGGGTGATCTTCGCGCACGATACCTGTCTCGGTACCGGGATGGGCGGGGTCGCTACCGCCTGTCCCTTGTACTCGGGACGAGTGCGTGCACCATGACTGGTGGACTTATTGACTTTTTGGGGGAGGCCGGCCTTCTCCCCTTTATTTAAGGTTCCTTTTTTTGTTATTGTTTTGTTTTAGATTGCACTCTCCTGCACCGGGGTGAGGGGGACCTCCCCCCGCTGCCGGAGATTGCTTCGATTGTTAAGTTTTTCAAATTTATATTGATTGTTAAGTTTTCATATTTTAACTTTAAAGTAGCCTAATTCTAGGCTGTCGTGTTTTTCGGCGACTTATGCCCAAGTGGGTAGTTGCCAGATGGGCTCTATAAAAAAAAAAAAAAAAAAAAAAAAAAAAAAATAGATTTGCCGTCCTGCCATAATTCAACCCAGTTTCAGCTAATACCATTTTCTTGTGATCTGCATTCAAAATTTTTGTTATAAATGTCCAAATCTAATTAGAGGAATGAGTTAAACAATAAAAGATAATATTAAAAATGTATAAAAATCCATCGATGAAGTAAAATACCAAAGAAATACTAAATTGATTTTTTTTTCATACTAGAAAAATGAATACCATAACTGTATACAGCACGAATATCATTTAAAAATGCAATGTAGATCACAAGCTTGTGATTTTTTACTCCTAAAATAAAAATTGTGATCTTTTAGGTCGGTGATAATTTATCGTCGGTATCTTGGCCATTAGGCGTGTGTATACGGGATTTCTTTTTATTTAGTTATTATGGGCTCAAGGTTGAAAGTGTATAAAGTATAAAAGATACTTTGTTTTATATACTAAACCAGTCGGAAGTAAAGATAAATAATATCAATTTTTAATGTAGATGACAAGCTATACCAGATACAATCATGTAGATCACATGCTATACCAGCACCAGAAAATTATATTGGTGCAAGCGGATTCATTCGATGGTTGTTAATGGTCCTGGACGAGTTACCACTGAGAAAGAAACAGTCAAACATCAGCGAAGACCTATATAAATAGGTGTGCTAAACAAAACCCAACGCTAGTTTGTGGTTGATGAACTAGAAAAGTTTTATAGTTTGATACACAAGGGTTTATACCCCGTTGTGATTATTGGGATCACAAATCTCGACTAGAAACTGCACATATCAGTCTCCTTGTCCCGTGCAATCCAAATGAGCTATCTTAATCACAGCCAAGTATTAATGTAAAAGCTTAATGCTGAATAATAACTAAAATACCATAAATACAGTAGTCCATTTTTGTTTTGTTTTTAGATAATGAACTATAACCCCCATGTCCATGCAGTTAGATAAGGGTAATAGTAAGAATTCATCAATCCGCTAGAAAAGTCTCCTAGAGTTCCTCAACTCTCTTCAGGAGCGCCATCCATAAGAGTGCGTTAGCATCTATTTCTCTAAAAATTTCAAGAAGCCTTTTGTACGAGTTGGCGTTTGAAAATTTAACAGAAAACAAGAAAATAACACATGTTCTTGCGGCTCTTCACCCATCTATTTTTTTTTATAATAAACTAGCTGTCAATGTACTCTATCGCGCATAACATTGGCATACAACTCGATACCGGGGGTAATTATCCTTTCGCTGTTTTTTAGTTTGCTCTCAAGGAACTATAGACGTTTAACCTAACCTAACTTACCCTAAGATTATTAATGAATATTACATTACATTTATAAGTTAAGGGAACTTCAAGCAACTCTGTTATTAAATATTAAAGTTAGTACATATAATATACTGAAGAAAGATATTTCAGAAACTTAATTTTCGCAATAAACCTTTTATCCAAGAGAAAAGGCAATATGAGAAAATGGTTTTCATATTCTAATTAAATGACTAAACCAATGCAAAGGGACGATAACAATAATATTATAGTGAAAAAAAGGAAGAAAAATAGATACATATAAATTATTAATTTTTTTAGACAAAAGATAAACTTGAGGTGAACTGTGTGATACCTGTGTGAGAGGATATAAATCTACTTAAAGAAGGGCTAGAAGGAAGGTGAGGCTAGATGGAAGGTCGAAAAGAAATTAATTAAAGCTAACGCGACAATCTGTCGCCTGATATTGACATTTCAGCGATAGAAAAATTAAGTTGGATCCAAGTCTATTCGATGGCTCTTGTTTTTAATGAGATCTGGTTAAAGAGGACATTGGGTGTATTTCCGGAACTTTGTGTTCGTATATGCGTTTGTTAAGATATCCTCTTCCCAACCTACTTAAAATGTATTGTTAATAAATTCTTCTCCAACCGTCTTTTCATTTTGGATTTTTTTTTATGGAATGCCCCAAATTTCTTCTTTACTAGAAAGATGTCCGTCTCTTATAATGGACGATTGATATCTTCTAGCTTTTGATGTCCACTGATGTGATAGAATTTTCTTTCGAAATCATTGAATCTTTCGATCAATTATTTTCTCTTTTTATATTTTATTCCCCAATTGTCACTTAGTATTATCATATACTGCCTACGAATTGTTAGGTGTTTTATTAGTTTTAGTGACGTGTTTTCTCTACGTTTTTCATTAATATTTGTCTAATGTAATATGTTTTGTGTACTTTCATGATCCATTTTAATGCTTTAATTCAATATATTCAATTCTTTTCTTATTGCTTAATTTTCTCTTTGCCTTATTTAAACTTTCAATGGCTTCGTATATTTAGCTGTTATTGACCTGGAGGGACTCGAATTTGGGTGAAAGAAAGCGTCCAAAACAGTACAACTCTCTCACACACACACACACACATGAGCGAGAGTGTCATTGAACGGGTGTTAATCGACTTGTTTATTCGCTCTTGCTTACCCCCTCCCCCTCCCCGATCTCTCCCAACTCACTCAAAATCAAAACATTTTTTAAATGAATCAGACTGATACAGGGTTATCTGAGTGAAGCTAAAGAGTTTTTTTAGTTGCCTGCACGTGACCTATAAGTGACTGTCGGTTCGTAGGTCGGTCGGTCGGTAACCATTTTACTTTTCAATGAGTTTGTTTTGCAATAACATTGTAACTATTCAGCCGATTCTAACGAAATTTAAAACCCTTATGTTGTTTTACATTCTTTTTCGAACGATATAATTGCCAAGGTCCTCCCAAGGTTAGTCCTGGAATTATTTGGCCATAACATCTTAACTATTCAGCCGATTCTAACGAAATTTGAAACTCTTATGTTGTTTTACATTCTCTTTCGAGTGGTATAATTATCAATGTCCTCCTAAGGTTAGTCCTGGAATTATTTGGCCATAACATCTTAAGTATTCGACCGATTCTAACGAAATTTAAAAACCCTTATGTTGTTTTACATTCTATTTCTGATGCCTCTCCACCAGCCTCCTCTCGGACAGTCCCTTTTCTCTGAGGTCGCGAGTGATTTCGTCCATCCACCTTCGTTTTGTCCTTCCTCTTCCCCTCTACTGCACCTCAATTTCCATGACACTCTTGCACACAGATTCTCCCTCTCTTCTCATTACAATTCCATACAATTTCTGTCTTTTCTTCTGTGCTTTCTTCGATGTTTCTACAACTTTCTTTGTTCTTCTTATATTTTCATTCCTGATCTTATCCAACTTTGTTATTCAACACAGCCATCTCAGCATCCTCATCTCTGCTACATCCAGTTTATTCCTCTGAGTTTTGTTTATCGCTCATGTCTCAGCTCCATAAATGAAGGCTGATACCAACTTTTAGGTTTTCCTGTCAGACTGTAGCCTCAGTGATTTGTGCATCCGAATCACCATCCTCTACCATCATCGATCCTAAGTATTTAAACCTATTCATTCTTTTCAGTTCATCTCCTTGCATCCTAATTGCTGAGTCTATATCTTCCTTAAACCACATTTAGTCCGTCTTGTTCCCGCTGATCTTGAGCCCTCTATTTTTCAAAGCGATTCTCCATTGTTCTATTCTTCTTTCCACCTCTTACCTACTTGTGCTCAAAGAACGATATGATCCGCAAAAAGCATGCACAACTGAAGCTGATCCTAAATTTCTTGAGCCAACACATCCATGATAAGGTCAAAGAGATATGGGCTTAAAGAGGTTCCCTGATGTAAACCTACTCCCGCTGGAACCCAATCCGTCAATCTTATGCTGCTTCTAACCTTAGTTCTCGTTCCTGCATACATATCCTTTATAGTTTTGCATATTTTTCTGGCACTCCATTGACCCTGATGCATCTCCACATATCCTGTGTGGGACTCAATCATGCGCTTTCTCCAGGTCTATTAGAACAACAGGCAGGCCTTTGTCTTTTTCTGGGTGCTTTTCTATAACCTGCCTCAATTCAAATATTGCATCATTCGGTTCTCTCCCTTGCATAAAGCTAAACTGGTTCTCTTCTATAGATGTTTCTACCCTAAGCCTTCTCTCGATGATTCTCTCCCAAATCTTCATGGTATGGCACAATAATTTTATCTCTCGATTGTTTCAACAGTCCTGGACGTCCCCCTTTTCCTTATAAATAAGCATAATAACACTATTCCTCTATTTCTTAGGCATTTCTTCCTGGTCATGGATCTTTATAATTAGATCCCACAAAAGGTCTATCCCCTTTTCTTTAAAGCACTTCCACAACTTTACTGGTATCCCATCCGAGCACAATGATTTGCCATTTTTAATCTTCATGAGCGCGAGCCCTACTTCTACTCTACTTAATCTTAGTATTAAGCCTTCATTTGGGGCACCATCCCTAAAGACTACCCTAAAATTCTCATTCAGTACGTTTTTGAAATAATCCCTCAACCTTTCCTTGATCTTGGTCATTCAAGACCAAACCATGTTCATCCTTTACCTACTTCATCTGAGGAGCATCCTTGGTTGACTTGTTTCTGTCCTTCTCTGTTCTATAGATCTTTCTCTCTACGCCTAGTATTTCCGAGGCATTATAGACTTCGTCCAGTGCACATGCTTTTGTTGTTGCTGCGGCTTTCTTTGCTTCCTGGTTCCTAAGCTGGTAACTCTCTCGGTCTTTTTGCCTCCCCGAAGTATCCAAATTTATCCTTATCACATTCCTTGATTTCATTACTTCCCGCACCTCGTCATTCCACGATTACGTCTCATTTTATCCTTCCTTCTGAATTTTCCAATACTTCTTGCCCAACTTTCAGAATCAACCGACTGTTTTCCATCAACTACTCCTGTACACGCCCTGTTGGTTTTACTGCCTGCAGGACCTTCTCCTTGAATTGATGTTTCAAAAGTGGCTCCTTCATTTTCCACCACTTGATTTTCGGTGTTACCTGATTTTTCGGTCTTTTCCTATTGCTCCTTACCTCCAAATCAATCACCATAACTATATGTTGTGCCACCACACTTTGCCAATTTATGACCATACAAGTTATTACTTTTATTTAGATGACATCGTCTACACATGAGGAAGTCTATTTGACTTTCTTTTCCTCCGCTCCTATTAATCACAAACTGGGTTTTCCTATTTTCAAAGAAAATGTTGACTATTCCAAGATTAAAAACCACTGCAAAGTCCACAAGGTTCTCTCCTTCCTCAATACTCTCTCCCATACCCCAACGACCGTACACCCTTTGAATAACTTGTCTAGGTATTTCTTCCATGTCCATTCAGGTCTACACTACCTACAGTTTTTCTCCTTTTGTTGTTGCATTAGCCTCCTGATCTAGCTATCCCCAAAAGATATCCTTTGCTTCTTCTTCACAGCTAACATGAGGAGCATATGCACATACTAAGCAGTCTCTTCGAGGCCTAAATTCACACTCATCACTATATCGCTTTTCCATTCACGCTCACTATGCTTATCTATGAAGTCTTTGGCTAGCCCAATCCAAACGCGGTTTCTGCGTTCTTTGTTGGCTTCACTGTAGAACAACTTGCCCCTATAAGTTCTTTCTTCTTATCCCCCTTCCATTTCATCTTCTGCACTCACAACACTGCAACCTTCCTCCTCTCCATCGGGTCAACCAATTCTCCTTCTTTCTCACTCACACATTGACTAGCTTCTATAGCCAAGCCCGTTTCCCACCTGGTAGCTTTTGCTCATTTCTCACCGGTGCTAGGCGAGGCAAATGCACGTAGCATACGGGGTACGTACGCCCTGGCAATATTCGAGACTTGACTTCATCATTTTTGGGGGGTTTTTGAATCTCTTAAAGGCATGTTAATTGATGTGTCCACAAATTCGCCTGCCCGTGTTCTTCTCCGGGAAGTGGGGTTGTTTCTCTCGAATAACACTCCCCTGCTCCGTGGAATGCACTGGCTGCCCATTCAATCAAGAATCACCTCTAAGGTCCTCCTTCTTACATATAAAATCCTAAACACCGCATTTCCCTCCCACCTGTCTTCCGCATTGAGCCTCTCCCTGCCCTTGAGAACCATTCGTTCTGTATCTCCCTCTTATCTTCTCAATCTTCTGTGTTCCTTGGGTGACTGTGAATTCTCTATATTTGCTTTTATACTGTAGGGTAAACTGCCTTGTGTTGTACCCCCTTCTCCTGTTGCCTTTAAGCGTGCCTTGAAGAGGCACTTCTTCGCTCAATCCTTTCTTTGGTCGGTAGACGTGCGTCATTCTGTGAGGGCCATTGGCCTTGAAAGTCTCCATACAACCTTCTCCGCTCTTATTAATAATCTCTAAAGGAAAATGTTTATCCCTTTTATTCGCGATAAATGAACGAAAACCTTTCTTTTAGTAGTATAGTGGTGCTCAAAGAAGCGTTTAAAATCTAGTAAAATTCTATCATTCGACCTGGAAGCATCCCATCTTCGAGACAAAAAAAAATGAAAGAATCGTCTTTCCAGGTGAAGATTTTTAAAATTCTGAAAATAAATTGAAAAATAGGATCCTCCCGATAAGTTTTTTAAAGACATTCGTGTAGAACATTGTGGTGTGAAGGTTCATTCCTTAGAACTAGAATTTCGCACTCCACACCGTGTTCAAATATCTCAAACATATCATTTCAAACAAAGGTGCCCGATAACTAAACAGCCTCATTCCAGACATATTTAACTTACCACTATTATAGAGGCGAGAAGAACCCTATTTAAATGGACCTACGCAGGTTAAGAGCGTCTTGGATCCTATGTACACATGTCTATGTTCTCGTTAGTCAACCAACGGACTTGACTAAAGAAAGGAAGGGAACATCAGACAACCCTATTTGGGTAAGCCATTTCTCTCCATATGCGGGATTAACCCTCACCCGTCATGGTCCGGTTTTGCTAAGGGGAGAGTGGCAAACTAGAGAGATATGATCTAGTAGACTTGCGGCAAAAATTGCCGATTTAGCACCTCTAGCCACTAGGTGGCGCCACCTGGTGGTCAACTTATATCATATTTGAACTCAGTAACCTCAATTACCTCTGGTAGCATAGGTTTTAGCTGGCTACATTGAGCCAGGGACTCTTTGCGGACAGAAGATGAACACAACACGAGAGACGAGAAAGACGCAAAAACGGATCGGCCTCTAAGTCAGGTACTTCATCTCTCCCTCTCTTAGCAATTTTCTCGATAGTCTCTAAATAGTATAGACCGCTTCTAGAGATCCAGTAATGCTAGGACCTCACGGAAGACTGTGACGGCTAATGGGAAGGTTACGAACTTCTGTAATCTATTTGTAAGCTGCTACGATAGACTTTACCCTAATTGTTACTATCCATTTCAACACTTTAAATAGAAAGAAAGTGCTTAGATTTTCGTTCTTTTGGAATTCACAGCGTTTGATAGATTAAGAGAATCGGCTGTCCGTGGAAAAAAACTGCCTAGGGATAAGAAACAGAAAAGATGTGATAGGGATAATAAAGAATGAAAATTAACGAAGGCCTTTCCCTCAGTATGGTTATATAAAATAGGTTTGCAAAGAAAGGCCTTGTGGGAGGACAAAATATGTGAAAGGTACATAGACTGAGAAGATTATGGACTAGGACGTCCCACTACCCCAGTTCTCTAACAAGGGCACGTTAATCAGTAGGCTAAACATATGGAGCTATTCCATTTTATCCTTCTATCCCCATCTATCAGAAGTCGGTCTCCTGACATCAACTTGTGCTCTCCTACTGAACTTTTCCTTTCCACCCTATTCCATCTTCTCCTCCTATCCTCCTTCCTCGGCCCCCTCCGTTCTTTCTCCCTCTGGCCCCAACGAAGGTGGTGGGCCGAGGGGAGGAGGGCGCCGGGGATATTTTTTTTGAAATATAGGACCCCATCTGACGAATGCCTACTTGGGGCATGAGTCGCCGTACTCACCAGAGCCTTATTCTAGGCTATATTAAAAAAAAAATAAGGATATATAAATAAATAACAACGACTAAAAACAAAAAACACAAGAAGGAAAACAAAGCAAAAAAGCAACAAGGAAGCGGGCTCTGGCGTCGGAGGTAGGCCCGCCTTTTCCCGGTGCAGGAGCATGCAACCTATAAAAACAATCAAATAGAGTAGAGGAGGCCAGCCTCCTCCAAAAAGTCGTAATGTCCGCAAGTCGGTGTACAAGAACCCGTCCCGAGTACAAGGGACAAGGGGTAGCGACCATACTTATCCTGGTACCGAGACAAGTAACCTGCGCGAAGACTTGAACATTCAACAAGAATGTGTCGAACAGTTTCGGGGAAAACGCAGTCTTCACACTATGGCGCAGGCAAGAGCTCCATCAAATGACGGTGGGTCCTGAGAGTGTGTCCAATTCAAGACGACAGAAAGCAACCTGAAATCATCGTGGCATTAAAGCTAGGTCCATGGGAACAGTCGCCGCGCAATGGCACGCAACTTTAAGTTCCCCTCGGCCGTTTTCCATCTTCTTTGCCAAGCAGCCGTATTCCTGCCACATAATCGATGTGGGGAGGAGAAAAATGCTGTACTGGTCGCCCAGGCCTCGTGGACTCTTTGGCTTTCTCATCGGCGTGCTCATTCCACGCAATTCCTACATGTCCAGTAACCCAGCAGAAGATAATCTCGACAATTGCCCGGCTCGCCAAAACAGTAGCGTCACGGATATCGTGAACCAGGGGATGCAGAGATTTCAATGGCCCAAGAACACTTAGGGAGCTTTGTGAGTCGCTATAAATTACAATCCGTTCTCCGAACCGGGCACGTCGCGTTATCTCCCATACCGAGCGTTGTATTGCAACCAGCTCGGCCGTGGAGTCAGCCGCAGCGCCTAGCAGAGTCTAGCTGAATTCAAACGGAGGGAATACTGCGTGGAAACTGCCCCCTCTTGTGACTTGGAGCCATCCAAATATACTAGCATGGTTCAGCGTGAAACGAAGTGACCTCAAAAAGGCCAAATGCAATACTCCCGGCGCTGTAGAAGCTTTGGGATCAGAGGTGTGGCGAAAAATAGTCAAAGTTAGTACCCTCCAGGGTGGCATCCTGGGCAGAACCAAGAGCGCCACCATCTCGAGAGCTATACCTAGCTATCGAAGGAGCTTCCTAGCCCTAAACCTAAGAGCTTAGGGTATGACTAGCGTCACTTGGCGGCATAGGCACCGTCGATATCAGATAAGAATACAGTGAGAGCTGTTGGCGACTGAGGAAGGCGCCTGGATCGTGCGTACAGGCAAATTATGCACTGTGCACGGCACATAACGAGTGGCATCTCACAAACATTGACAATTAGGCTCTCAATGGGGGAAGTGCGGAAGGTACCGGTCGCCAAGCGAAGGCCGGTGTTGTGGATTGAGTCCACCTTCCGCAATACACTCTGATCTGCGGATGCCTAAACCTCGCATCCGTAGTCGAGCTTCGAACAAACAAAGGATCGATAAAAAAGTAAGGCGGTAGCAATATTAAAGCTACAAGCGCTGAACAAGAGACAAAATATCTTACAAGAGACCCTAAGGCTGAGAATATGAGCCTCCCAGGAAAGGCCTCGTTTAAATACATACAAACCCAAGGAAACGCTGCGAGTCTACTACTTTCCAGGTGAACCCCATTTAGAAACAAATCTAGGACAGAGGGCAACAGCGGATGGCAGCAAAATTGCACTACCTTAGTCTTGGCTAAGATAAACCGAAACCTGTGCACTTTAGCATAACGAGAGACGCGGTTCAATGCTGGTTGGGGTCGACGCTCTAGAGTTGGCATCTGGGCCGCGCCAAAAGAGATCGAAAGGTCATCCACGTGAAGCGTAGCAAGAAAATCTTCCGGGAGCACCGAGGTGAGGCCATAAATGCTCATGGCAAAGAGTGTGACACGAAAAACACCTCCCTGTGGGGCACCCTCTTCCTGCTCCATTCGGCCGGAGAGGGCTCCCTCCACCCATACGCGAAATCGACGATCTCACAAAAATTCAGATATAAAGATTTGGATGCATCCCCTCGCCCCCATCGTGTGTAGTCTCTATGACATCGTATCGCCATGCGGTATCATAGGTCTTCTCTAGGTTGAACACCGTGACGTAGTGCTATCTACGAAGGAAGGCCTCGCAGACGGCATTATCCAGTCGGAACAGAGCATCACACGTTGAGTGGAACTTGCGCAAGCCGCATTGTGCAGAAGACAGATGGCCTCCGCTGTCCGGAAAGAAGGATTATCTAACATTTACCAATTTCTCCATCAACTTGCACACGCACGGGGTTAGAGAGATTGGTCGGAAAAAGACCGAGGTAGAGTGATCTCTCCCTGGTTTGCGAAAAGCTAGCACAGTAGCGCTTCGCCAGGAGTCTGGGAAGATACCCTCTATAAAGATCATGTTGAACAAATCTAACACAAATGCCATGCCTCACTTACCCAAGTGTCAAAGCATAGCGTACGGGACGTCGTCTGGAGAATGGGCAGTGTCCGCGGACGAAGCGAGAGCGAAACGCAACTCATTCAAAGCTAACCTGTCGTGAAGGGTTCTCCGCCTCTGGAAGTAAAGTCCAGTCGGCGGCCTTCCGCGACATCACGATGCACATTAAATGCTGGTGGAGCAGCATACCGGCTAGAGAATGCGGAGAAAGCGGTCGCGAGGGATTCCGCCACGGACACGGGGTTTGAGATTGTAATCCCATTCTCTTGGAGAACGGGAAGGAGGTCTTGCGAGAACTCCCGCCGAATCCTTTTGACTTGCTTCCACACTTCTGCTAGAGGGGTCTTTCTGTTAAGTGAACACGTGTATGCCCACCAAGAAGAGCGTCGGGCGTGCTTAGAAATATACCGGAACCTAGCCCTAGCTCGACGAAATTCACCGAAAAGGAAGTCGTCCTGGCTGCGCTTATAGTGCATGCAGGCATAACACTTCTGTTTGAGGGCCGTATCACACTCGGCTGACTACAACAGGAGTAGTCGGCGTTAAAAACGGCATTACCTTCTAGGAATAGTAGTTAGGCCCACGACGATGAGGTTGCCGGAGAAGAACTCAACGGCCTCATCTAATGACCTAAACTTCTCAACTGAGACAGAGAAATTAGTCATTTCCTGAAATGCGGACCACCAAGCCCTCGCCAAACACCACCGGGGCTGGCTTTCAGGCGGCAGTGGCCCAGAAAATGACACTTGAATAGGAAAGTGATCACTACTATAGAGGTCATCGACCACCCCCCACCCAAAATCAAGCTGTGCATCCGGAGAGCACAAATATAGATCGAGACAGAAAAATAAAGCGGTTCTCTGGCAGTGATGCGTAAACACATCCACATTTAGGAGACCTATCTCCTTCACTCGTCGATCAGGTCGACAAGGATTTGACCTCTGGGATTAATCGAGTAGTTTCCCCAGAGGGGTGTCTACCGTTCAGCTCTCCGAGCAAAGGAAAGTTCCTCTGCAACCGTGTCATGACGAGGCGAAAGTCCCCTTCGTCGAAGTTGGCGGACGGTGGATTTTACGCGGAAATAACAGTATACCTCCTATACAGGTGAAGCTGCACAGCTACTGCCTGAAATGAAGTATCTAAAGCGAAGAGAATAACCGAGATATCATGGCCAGTGTGAATCGCCCACCTTCCCACCCGTCCCCTATCCCGTGGTGGTGGGGTCGCAAACCTTTATACCCCGGAAGGGTGGGCAGGGGGCACACGCCTCCGCAGCTCCTCCACCTGGGCCGGAGTCCGCGGCAATTCCAATAAAGGAATATGCCGTCAAGGCCTAGCTTGGAGGAGATGCGGGCGCTCTTCCAAGAGAAGACCCTCACGGGGATGGCCGTACCATTCATGGAGGCAGAACTCCCGGCGTTGCTGGCCTGGCCATGCGCTGAAGGCGCTGTCGCCTTCGAGGACTTATTGAGGAAGGTTGGGCTTGCCATGCGAGTCTTTTCCTCCCTCCGCTTCAAAACCTTAGGCGAGTGGGGCGGCTTCGGAGGCAGGGGTCCCTCTTTTTAGAGGCACAACCGTCTCCAAGCCATCTCGCCTACCACTGGGTGTAGGCGAAGGAGCTGATCTTCTTTAGTGCTGTTTTCCTTTCGGGGGACAGCTTTTGGAACCCCGAAAGATGGCTTCACGGACAACTTTATGGGTGTTGCCTCCTGCGAGTCTAACGACTCGGTGGAGGCGCGCAGCCCTTTCGCCTTAACTGAAACGGTCACGCTGGGGGAAGGGAAGCGAGCCCTGTTTTAGCCAGGGCTGGTTGTGAGCCATTTGTGTCGCCAGATTTACCAGGGAAGCACCCAGTGTTTGTGGAACCCGCAGAAGCGTTCCGAATGGGTGCGGAAACGACCGTCCTCGTAGGCCTGGAAGGGCCTATGAGGCATATGACGTCCTAGGATGCGCCGGGCGCACTAGGACCAAGTCCTTAGCCTCGCGAAATGAGAGACGATGCTGATCCTGAACGGCCAGGATTTCCTTCTCAAGGAGATACGCACCACATTGCTTCGAAGAAGCGGGGTGCGGCTCTTCGCAATTGACACACTTGGCCACACATGATTTGGACTTATCGTGTGCGGCCTCGAAGCAACTTCACAGACTTCGGGTAACCTCGATTTTGCGCGTCTACAGGGGTGATTTGTATGACCGAAGTGCTGGTAGTAGTAGTACCTGTGCGACAGTGACACGAATGCCTTCACGTGGTAACGATTACAACCGGCACGCACCAATTCAGGGAGTTTGTCACATTCAAACGTGGCGAAGAATTTATGGGTGGATCTCGAGGCCACTCCCTGTTTTCTCATCACACGTTCCACCTTGACCACCCCATCCTCAGCCAGTTTTAAGGTGATGTCATCTATGGAGTAGTCCACGAGTTCCTTTGCATAAACTACTCCTTTCACGAGGTTCATGGTAGAGTGCCGCGTCACACTCTAAGGCCTGTCCTCAAGTGTCTCAAGGGCACTTATTATGCTTGCTTAGTAGGGATTCGACACATTTGCGAAAAGGCTCCCGTCCGAGAAACGGGTTACCTACGGCTCTCTATCAATCACACTAGCTAGAGCTCTCCTCTCCTCTGATGGATCATGTTGCCCTTAGCCAACATGCTGCTATCAGTGGAGTGAATAAAAAAGAACCCTTTGAAGCCAGTGGGCTAGAAAAATGCCAGGAAGCATCTGAATGAAGGGCCCCGACGTAATCGAGGCTCCGCTCTTCGCAGCTCTGGTCTTCGTCTGGGACTCCAGACCCTGGGAAGAAACGGGGCCGGACGGGCCGATCTTGGCTTGGTCGCTTACCAAAATGGCAGCAGACCCGTCCGTACCTGCGGCTCCCGCGGATGGAGAGGAGCCTTTAGTCTGTTTTGTCTTTTTCTTTTTAGGAGAGGAGGGCGAGGAGAGAAACTGCTTCTCTCCTCTACCGGTAGGAGCCCCCCCATGGAAGATCCTATCGTATGGGTCCAGGTCCCATCAGAGTCGATGTCCATGAGGTGACAAGGACCTCAATGTGTGTCCCCCCCCCCGAGACATCACAGGTCCCATTACCTTCGGTCATATTTTCTTTGGCCCGCGAACCGGCATCCTTTGGGGAAGAGAGGGAGCCAGGTACAGTGACCCTCTCTAAGCTCATTATGCGCACTTGCGGGTCTTTGGAAGGCATGGGCCGATAGGCCCTGCCTTCCCTCGCCCCCCTTAAGGGGGTTGGCTCTATCGCGCCGTTCCCACCGGGAGCGGTTAATTATGGGCCACCTTGGAAAGCAAAGGGACGGGGGTGTGCTGCCGCTAGAAGAAGCGCCTCACCCAAGGGCGACTCCATAGAAGGGGGTTAGTGTGACTCCCCTCCACCCGTATGCAAAGAAGATGAGTAAACCTCCTTTCCGGTACAAGAATTTTGAAGGGTCGCCTGTGCAAGCACAGTGGGGGGAGAACCTCCATTTTTTGGTGTGGAGCTGCCTGAGGGTGGCTGCGACAATGCTCGAAGGGAAAGTAGAGAGGGAGTATTATTATTATTTTAAAATCATAATTGGGCATGGTGACCCCTTTTATAGCACGGGATGAAAACGCTCATCACCCCGCGCAGTAGCCCGCTCTGCAAGGGGTGAACACGGGGCCGGCAGAAACCCTTTGAGGATGATCCTCCCGCCTAGTGACCTGGCAGCCAATCAGCATAGTGGGTCCACCTTGGGCACGGCATAAAAATTGATTGAGATAGAAGGGAGAATGAAAGGGGATGTGAGGAAGGTTTGGGCGGGGATAAAGCAGGTTGTTAAAAAAAACATCACCCTAGGCCGGAGCTCAGGGGGGTGGGAACGTTGTCCCATCCCCACTCAGCCCCGATCCGGGATAGGTGGATGAGAGGAAGCTGGTCGGCGTCTATTCTGTGAAATTAGAGGCCGACAAGAGAAAGTTGTGGGGAAAATGATGAGGTAGGGTAAGAAGACAGGCTGTCAGAAAGAAGGAGAGGAAGCTAAGCTGGGTCCGCACGGGGCGCGGAGTCCCATTCAGCACGACGGCTAGGAAGGCAAATCGCTGCGGCCCTTAAGGGTCGACCAGGGCCCCTCTCTCTTCCTGCCCCCCAAGGGGAGAGGGACTGTGGCCGATACAACTATCATCTTCCTCCCCCTCCCCCAAAAAATAATCAGGGGAAGGAAGATTTTGACCTCGATGGTTTTTTTTATTTATTAATTCATTAGTTCCGTCAATTAAATTTACTTTAGAACAAGAAGAAAATAAGAGCTTTCCTTTCCTAGATGTTCTAATAATTAGACAACCAGACAGGTTTAAGTTTTCTATTTTCAGGAAATCGAAAAATAATTTATCCTATGTCCATTTTTACTCAGGTCATTCTAAAAATATTAAAATATCAGTATTTTCTCCCATGTATCTTAGGGCACTTAGGGTATGTAGTACTGAATATATAGACCAAGAACTTACAAAAATTGAAGAGATTGCCTTCAATCTGTGTTACCCGAAATAGTTTTTGGAAAACTGCTTGTAAAAAGCTAAAAAATATTCTATAACCGCAAGTTAAGGAAAACAGAACTTTTACACAACATATTATTTTTACCTTAGCATGAGAATTTCTTGTATGTAGTACAAATATTAAAACTACTTGATATAAATGTAATTTTTAAATACAATTATACATTAAAAAATATGTTAATAAAACACAGCCCAAGGAACGATAATAATGTAATATATAATATACCTTGTTTGGATTGTAATTTATTCTATGTAGGTCAAACTTCTAAAAATATCTCTGTAAGAATTAAGCAACATCAAAATGCTGTATCTAAGAGATATACATACAAATAATTCCTTGGCCGTCCACAGACTTAAGATGAGTCACCAGATTAACGGGTCAAAAGCAGATACCATAATGCAAATAAATGATTTTATTAGCAGAAATATCTGAATTGTTCCTAATCTCCAGCACAAAGGAGAGAACCGTAAATATTAGCCCCGTTTGTTTTCTTTAGATCCAGTCCCATCTTTCTTTCTCAAATCAAACTTATCAGTGGTCCTAAGAAATCTGACCTTATAGGGAAAACATTGCTTTGTATGAATACGGTGTCTCTCTATTTTATAAGCCATTGTGAGCTTGGACATGTTAAGGTAACGAAAGTACAAACTCCAATCTTTCTTTCTCCCTACGTGGTACAACCAAATATTTATACTTATTCACGTGTTACCTCTCGTGATTTTTTCTCATATATATATATATATATATATATATATATATATATATATATATATATATATATATATGGATCTTATTAATAGCCCATCAAAGGGAAACTGGTATCACAACATCGAAAAATGCTGAGGAATTTATTACGTGACTCATGTTGTGACATCAGTTTTCCTTTCTTAAGCTGTTAATAAGATCCATTGTATATCACGTGTCATGTGATTTTCCATTATATATATATATATATATATATATATATATATATATATATATATATATATATATATATATATATATATATATATATATATATATATATATATATATATATATATATTCAGTATAAATGAGAAAGCTGCATTTAAGATGTTCATTATAATATTTGAACTCCTTGATACCGACGTTTCGGGTAGGAACCCATTTTCAAGCATATAACATCAAAATATACTAACAGGAAATTTTCAGAATTGTTATCAGATATTTCTAAATGAATCACAGGAAACAAAGAAAGAAAATACAATAAATTATAGCCGCCCCTCTCGTAAATCTCTTCATGTGTAACTTAGAAGAGAAAGCACTTAACAAATGCCCATTGCAATTCCGTCCTATCTTCTACAGGAGATACGTAAACGACACGATCGTTCTTTTCGTCTCCAAAAGTTCATCTGATAAATTCCTCCAGTACATAAACCAATTAGATCCAAATATTAAATTCACTCAAGAAAAGGAAGAAAACAACTCAATTCCTTTCCTAGACCTACTAATAACACGCCCCAAAAGACGGTTTATCTACTTCCATTAACCGTGTTTATAGGTGTAATGAAAGTGGAAATGAGCTTGTGGCCGAGTTCAAAGTGGGGTTTGTAAATCTGATGAAAAGATATTCAAGTGTGCGAAGTGTGGATTTCAATTTTTGATGTGTCTTTAATTCAAAAATTGTTTAAGTTGGGTTTATGGTGTGGATGTCTGGATTTGTAATGTAATCGGATAGGTGAGAATTCGGGATTAGTGAGTGGGGGTTCAATTCTGTGGCTGGTGCCTAGATGTGCACCAATACGTGCATTTAGTGTGCGCTGTGCTGTGTCGATCACAAATATACTCGTATCTCGGAATTACATCTCGAGCAGGTGAATTCATATAAAAATGGAGGATCGAAGCACCGTTGGCATTTTGTCTTTAATGTTGAAAAAATGCCGAATTTTGCGTATGTTTTGAAAAATGGGTATAATATGTGTGGCAGGAAAGGAATTTTTAAGGATGGGTGAGAGTTTGGCCCAGATAAGTAAAGTGAGGGGTCCTATATATGGGCGAGGTACAAAAACCTTCTCTTTAGGGACGTTTGCATGAAAGGTCTTTCGGGTTAGATATTTTATGGATAAAATTTTGAAGAGTTCGGTCGTATTGTAAAAAATTCCTATGTTTGTATATTTTTTGTATGTTATATCCTTGAAAATGTGTTCGTATCCGAAACGTCGGCACCAATGAGTTAAAATATTATAATAAACATCCTAAATGCAGCCTTCTCATTTATCCTGAAAATACGTATACACCTAGCAACGTGCAATCCATCTGCCCTCTTAATATATATATATATATATATATATATATATATATATATATATATATCCAACCAAAAGGATATCTGGCAATCCTTTTCAAAGCTACCAATTGACCATCAAAAGGAAGCGGTGTTGCCAAACAAACGGCTCGTAAATATGGTTGATTAAATGTTTTAAAAACCCGCAAATATCAATTTGTTTACCGAAAAATGGTTGTATTACGCAAGATGACTGTAATTATAATTAGAGATCGTCATTTGAATATTGTTTGCTCCTACGTATGACGCCTATCTGTTAAAAATGCCACAAAAACGATGTTTAAATTACATTTTTTTATTCATTCGATGAAAATATAGAGATTGAAGAAAGTCCTTAGGATTAGTGAATAATTAAAGGAAATGGGGGAATCTTAATTGCGGCCGAATTAGCAGAATGAATTGTAAAGGAAATAGAAAAGTTGAACAGCACCTCCACAACGCCAGCTATTAGCACTTTTGTTACTACTACTATTAGTGTTATTGTTACTACTGTTACTGTTATTAATACTATTAATTTTACAATTGCTTTTATTACTACTACATCTAAAAGGAAAATATCAGGAAGAGAACCGAAATATGAAGAATCCCCTTAAAAGTTAACGAAGGAAATCATTATTTTTGACCTTGTGAGTGAAGCCTGGCACCGGCTTTCCCATTTGCGTTTCCATTAACTTCACCGAACCTAAAGACCATTTATTACACTTCGTGAAAGGCATAATTATGAATTCACATATAATTAGTGTTTTTTACAGTGTCTAAAGTGAAAAAAATATCAGTACATTAAAAACTATTTAATTCTAATTAGCATTTCTCTTCAAAGTGCATAATTTGAGAGGTATGTGTTACTAAAATATTCCTCGTATTTAATTAATATATTTAGAATAATAATTTCGGTAATAAAACATAAAATCCAATTTCTTTCCTTGTGAACTTCCAGAGTAAATTGTATACATTAAACGTTCTATAGATTAACGCCACACCAGAGGTGGAATCAAAACAAAAGCAATGAGTCTTAATGCCATACAGTTTATCCCAACAGGGCCAGTAGTACCTCTAAACTTTGTGTCCAGAACTGGATACATTTGATATCCAGAAACAGGTACTACCTCATCCAAAGTAGCCATGCGGGCAGGGGTACCAAGTGTATATAGATCACTACACCTGGAACTGTAGGAGCGGCAAGTCCTCCCGACTCGAGTGTCAATAAGGAAAGCCTGGTTGACTACGCTTACTTAAACCCTCTGACAAGGCCTGGGGAAGGTGGGGTGCTTTTACTGTCCATCTATCCACTCAATTTTTGTGACACTGTACCCCCCCCCCCCCTTACTTCTTATATCTAAGTTTACGAGCATGACCAGCTACATCATGCCATGTCATAAGAGAGGCTATGAAACCTCTATAAATAACACCCTTTAACGCCCGCAGATTGCAACTGACCATGACTTCTAGGGCCTTGGGGTGGTGGGAATCGCTAAGGCATGGACTCTATTTATGAACCCGCGACCAGTGACCTCCCTGGAGGCCGGTGTGTTTGTCCCCAAATTCTCCCGATAGAGTTCTGCTTGTCGGCAAAACGACGTATCCTGAACCAGTGGGTTTCAGGCATAGAGTCCCCGTTCGGGATTCAGCCTAACGTCTAGGTATTTACCAGGATCAAGCAGCCACTCGGTAGAAAACACAATTGAGCTAAAGTCCGCCCCTGCCCAGCTCATTCCCTGGTAACAGGTGCACCCAAGAAGTCAAGAGAAGAAAATGGTCCTCCTCCTTATGGTAGAACTGCGCAGAGCCTAAGAATTTTCCCCATTTCCCCGAAGGATCGGGCTGAAGCTGGCCCTTACCAACCTCGCGGCTCCTTATGATGTGGGTGAAAAACTGGTGCATTACCCGCACATTCTCTATAAAGAAGAAAAAAAGACTAAAGGTTTCTCTACTTCCTGGGGAATTCCTGGGAGGGATCAGACTCCTGCCGAGTCTAAACTTGGCCAAGTAAAAAATTGCACGTCCGGCATCAGGGCGCCATCGGACGGAAAGGGTAACTCCCCAAAGCTGAAAGATATTAATGTAAACGGAGCCTTAATAACATTAAAGTCCCTCATCGAGAGGTTTCTAGGCGTTTTCGATCTTGCCGGCTTCAAACGCTTCCTGGTTATTTGATCTACTGATAGGAGCATGCTGTCAACAGGACAGATGCTTCATCAGTGTCCGGCTCTCGCCAAGATGCTTGATTGAGAATCAAAGGTTGCGGGTTTTCAGAAGTGACCCATTTTGTTAATGAGACGGAACCTGCCCAGACGGCCAATGTGGTTGCTTTCCGAACACTCGATGGTTCGCCTGTACAGGGGACGCTTTACTCTACACCTTGATAAAACAACGTTAATAGCTTAGTAGGGAACGTTAGGATTTCTCAGTTCTCTCTAAATAAATTTGGATGAAACCTTTGCCAGCTGGTCTGCAGAATATGGCAAAGCTAATGTTGTTTTCATTATGATGTGTTACGTCCTTCATTTTTTTATTTCAGATTTGTCATTTTTGGGGTGAACCATTCAAAGACCCGCGATCGAAACTCCCAAAGTCCGCAATTTTTACGAAGAAAATTCACGAAGAAAACGGAAATCAAGGAAAACGCTTTAAGGACCACTCAAGAAGACTCAAGATAAAAAAATGGATCGCCTCAAGAAAGAAAAACGGAAGAAAACGACTTCAAGGGCTAACTCATCTCAACTCATCAAATCATCAAGCAGCAAGAAGAAATCATCACGTCAAGTTAATTGGAAGATGCATCAAGAAAGGAAGGATACGAAGATCAAGAATTAACCCAGCCAACTTAAAGAAGAAGGAATCTCAGCCAATAAGAATACTAAGAGTCAGATAAATGGAAGACAAATGTTTCAAGGGGCAACTTCAGTAGAGAAGTAATAAATAGATTCGAATATAGAAATCTCAAGATGAATGATATTAATAAATAAATAATAAGAATAAGGCCCCCCATATCTTTACCAGAAAACCATAATTTTAATACACGATTGATGGATATAATGGCCTCAAAAGCCCTATTATGCATGGAATCTGTCAAGTTCTTAATAGTAGCAGTTTGACTTACCTCTACTGTAGCTTTGTTGATCACCCATAGACTTTTTTAGACGAAAATTGACGTCAATCGGCATAAACATCTTGGTTAATGATGGACCATAAATTTTCGATTGGGGTGAGATTCAGAGAGGCTGGCGGCCACACCTTCAACTTTTCAATTCGCCTCCAGAATCACTCGTCCATTGACTTATTGAGAAGTGGGCTACAAATCTCTACTATACCCGCAGCTTGTGCTTCAGTGAGGTCATATGGATCGAATCTGGGCTTCTTGTGAACAAAATACATTTGATGCAATCGGTTCAGCACAGTCTAATGGGATGTCGCTCCAACAACTTTCGCAAGATCACGGCTACTTGCAGAAGGGTCAACTTTCAATGCTGCCATTGAAACATCGCTGTCAAAGGTTGATGGTCGGCCGGAACGTGGTTGATTGTTGAAGTTAAGATCCCTGGAGTTGAAACGTCTGTACCACCTCGAGGCCTTCGCTTGACTGACCCTGAAGTGTCCTTCAGTAACGCAAATTTCCTTCACAGCAACTCTTGTAGAAAGTTTTTGCTTGTGACAGTAGCGAATCAAAACTCTAATTCAATTTTCTTCCAAACTCATTTTTGTCAGTTGGGGCTGACACAAAAAGAAATATGTATATTGTGCAGGATCAACAAACAACAGCCGCGTAAGAAGGCTGGTAGTCAAATGAGTAAGTCTAACCTAACCCAATTTCGGCGTGGTTCCATAAACTTTGTTGTTTTCTCTCCGCTTCCTAAGTGAGTCAGGACTTTCTGTCCAACATATTAATTACGGAGTCTCAGGTGACTAATGTATACAAAGCTATTATTGAAGGTGGTTATGATTCAGGAGGCTAAAGATTTAGGGCATCTCAGAAGGCTTGTTAGTTTAACGTTGCCTTCGAGGAGTTTCAATCTCAAGGTATAGATATTATGCCCTCTTTGCTATCTAATGACTACAGGTTATCCTTGAAGATCAAATATTTTAGACGACTCAGGTACTTTTGAGATCGATACTTTCATTGGTAGTCTTAGATCTGAAATTGTACAGCAGCCTTTGAGATGCTCATGAGTGCAATGCTGTATCTGAGTATTTTAGATTATACAGTTTAATTTTGAGTTTAAATCTGTGCCTTTTCTTAGAGACTTCGATCTACAGACCTTTCAGATTCCCTATGAGTACAATGCTGCCTTTGAGGGTCTGAAATATGAAGATCTAAAGTATAGCCTTTTAGGTGGCTTATGAATTCGATCGTTCTTCAGTGGTTTTAGATGTCTTAGATCTAAAGGTCTAAGATTTACGAGGGGCGGTCAATAAGTTTTGCGAATCGGTAGGGCAAAACAGAGGAAGGGGGATGGCTGTTTGTGGGGGTGTTAGGACAAGTTATGAGAAGTCAAGACCTGCAGCCGCACGCTCCTGCCTCGTCTATTTAAGAAGCAGTAGCTGATCGCAGATCGTCAGTCACAAATTTTTTAACAATGGAGAAGGTTGAGCACCGTGCAGTGATCAAACTTTTGACCAAGGAGGTCAAGAATACAAATGAGATCCATGAACGCATGGTTGAAGTGTACACTGACACCGCCCCTTCCTCTGCAACCACGGTCGTGAGTTCCTTGAAGATGACCCCCGTCTAGGACGCCCGTCAGACGTGTCCAACGAGGACAATGTGGCCCGTGTGGAGAGGAGGATCCTCGAAAATGGACGGGTGAAGGTCGAAGAAATCGAGCAAGAACTTGGAATATCCCATGGAAGTGTTATCAACATCATCCACGACAATTTGGCCATGACCAAGACCTCTGTCCGTTGGGTCCCTAGAAACATCACGCCCCATGATCGACTTCAACGTCGTCAAAGTTTACAAGGCCAGAGTTGCACAAGCTGCCCTGCGCGAGTGCGGATTCGAGGAGCTCAACCATCCCCCCTACAGTCAAGATCTAACCCCTAGCCACTACTTTTTATTCCGCCAGCTCAAGGTTGCACTGCGTGGACGCCGGTTTGGGGACGACGAAGATGTCCAGCTAGCCGTCCATGAGTGGATTGAACAGCAGTTGGGAATTAGAAGCCTCAATGACAAGTGGCGCAAGTACATTGAATTCGAGGGTAGTTATATTGAAAAATAATAAACGACTTTTCCTCATATCTCGTTTCCTTATATCTGAATTCCAAAACTTATTGACCGCCCCTCGTACGTCATCTCAGATGGCTTATCATTCCAAAGAGTTTTGATGGTCTTCGATTTGGAGGTCTAAGATTTAATTCCCTCACCTCAAGTGGCTTCTGATTTAAAAAATGTTTTGAGGGTCTTAGATCTCGAGGTCTAATATTTAAGGCTTCTAATGTGGCATGAGTTCAGAGTAGCTTTCTGGGCCTTCGATTTGAAGGTCTAATATAAAAGGCCTCTCAGGTGGCTTATGAGCCCAAATTTGCTCTTTTTGAGGGACATCGATCTGCCTCTCTAATATTTAAGGACTCTCCGATGCCTTTTGATTCCAATGGGTCTGCAATCTGAATTCTAATGGTTACGTCCTCTTGGGCATCTTGCGAGTTCGACCATTCTTCTCTGGTCTTAGATCTGAACGTGTACATTTTGCCTCTCAGATGCCCTATGAACCTAATGTTGGTTGCCTTCGAGGGTCTTCAATCTGAAGGTTTAATATTTACCACCTCTTAGGTGGCTTATGAATGCAAAGTTGTATTTGAGTGTCTTCGATCTGAAGGCCTTGTATTTATGACCTGTCGGGTCAATTATACGCCAAAATACGATATTAGCTTTATTATTTCGATCCGGCCTCTCTTGGTCTTAAATCTGTAGGTTTGGCTACGGTCTCTTAGATGGCTTACAATTACAATGTTTCCTTTGATGGGTCTTCGTTCTGAAGGTCTATTATATTTAAGGCCTTTCAGGAGGCTTATGAATTCAAAGAGTTTTGAGAGTCTTCGATCTGAAGGGCAAAGATTTAACGACCTCTCAGATGGGTCATAAATGCAACGAACATCACTTTAGTCTGTCTCCGATCTAAGGGTCTAATAGTTACGGCCCTTCCACATGCTTTATGATTCTAATGCTGTATTTGAGGCTCTGCGATCTGAAAGTCAGAGATTTAGGACCTCTGAAGCGGGTAATGAGTTCGATCCTTATTTTGTGGTCTTAGATCTGAATGTGTATTTACGGCACTTCAAATGACTTTTGAGTGCAATGCTGCCTTTAAAGGTCCATGATCTGAAGCTCTAAGATTAATGATTTCTTAGGTAGCTTATGAGTTTGATCCTGACATATGAGTCTATGCTACTTTTGAGGATCTTTGATCTAAAGGTCATATATTTATTGCCTCTCAGGTGGCTTATGAGTGAAGGTTTTGAGGGTCTTCAATCTGAAGAGCTGCGAAGAAGCCTCATCTTCCTAAGAAGAATCTCAATGATAGGCTCCACTTTTGTAGGAAATATAAAGACTGTGGTAAAGTGATATTTCTGAAACAGTTTTGCATTCGGAAAAATTATAATAAATTATAATATATATATAGTAAGGTGACACAGGTTTGAACACTTAATTTTTTAATATTTCTGAAATATTTCATATTTCGTGCTTTCGTCTGGTTATAAACTCACAAGAAACTTACTAAAGATATATTTAACAGAAGAAATACATATAACAGAGATTTGGTGAGTTAATTTAGATGTATTCTTACGATCGTTGTCGTGCTGAAATATCCATTGATGTCGGCCATAGAATTTGTTCGCACTTGAGAGCAGCTTTTCCTCCAGCATCTTTCAATACGTGGCACCATCCATTTCCCTATCAATGATGTGATTGCTCCTGTTCCCTGTGCAGCAAAGCAGCCCTAAACCATGAGACTACCTCCTCGTGTTTCACGCTTTGTATGGTATGCTTCAAAAGTGACGAGCATCATTTTGGCTGAAAAGTTTTGTTGTAGTCTCATGTGGCCATATAACTGTTTCAAAATTCACTTCCATTTTCATGATGTTATGTAGCAAATTTGAAACGGTTCGTTACATGAAATTTTGCGGAGACTGAAACAATGCAGATCATTACGATGGAGGTCTCTAATAATATGTTTTTATTTACTTTACTTTACTCTCTGACGATCTCCAGATAACTATGTAAAACTTTTATAGTAATCATTAAATTATTCGTTAGCTTTCGAAGATTGTAACGCTGAGACCGATGGGTAATCTTGAGAGGACCGTCAGTTCCATTTAAGTTGGAGGTCATTCCTTACTCACGAAGCTTTCAGATTATAGAGCTTACATTTGCATAAGGCACTTCAATTTGCTTAGAAATAATCCTATAGGATAATCAATATGGCTAAAATGGAAGTATTATTTGCCGTCGAATAGCTTGAATAACTTCTTTGACCTTCGGCATTGCTCAAAGCAAACATCCTTTTTCTATGGATTCTTATCAATGAATGACAGTGCTAATTTTCGGCAGTTTACGTTTCGTTTCTATGAAACTCTCGAATTTATAAGATTTATTTTATTTAATATCATTATTCTCGCATGTTATTAGAGTGGTTGAACTTTTTTTCTCCTGCAATTAACAATTGTTTATTAGCAATTGTTATATGCAAATAAAAATCTGCCATGTGTATTTTTTTTGTTAAATATGTTTACTGCGTTTTCTGTTAGTTTTATAACCAGAGTAAAGCACGAAATATTTCAGAACATTGAAAATTTTAGTATACAAATACAAGGTGGATACAGCTGTGTGTGGGGGGTTTTAACCCCCCTTTAAGCCTCAAAATAAATTTCATTTAGCTAAAAAAAATGAGCAATAGGTGTCAATTTAGGATTTATGCCGTTCGTCTAGCAATATGCCTTGCCAATTTCCAGTTCAGAACTTTTATTCTTTTGAGATTTTACAGTATTTGTCACTAATGGTCTAAGTGGATTATTACGAATAAGAATCGTTCTATGTTTCTCAGATTTGTCGAATGTTTGCGTGCTTTTTTTTTCACTGTCTAATTTTCTTGTCCATTAGCTAAAAATGTTTAGATGAATTGATCATGACCTTTATGAAGAGACATGGCCCTTATGAAGATCCTGCGAAGCTTCCATCGTAATGTTGTTTTTCTACCTTTATCCTTCAACATGCTCCCATGAAGAATCACAAGCTCTCCTAAGAATATATAATATTCTACCTGTTCTAAGCTTTGTTGTTCAATTCATCATCATCGTTATAAACCATATTCTTACAACATTGTGTTGGCGTTCATCAAAACTACGAAAAGCTTCTGTGGGTGGCTTTTCAGGTCAGCCCCCTCCCTTTATTCTGATTTAGTCGCTTTTAGTGACACAGGCGGGAAAACGATATGGATAGTTTTCAGCCCCAAACATAGGCTACAGTGGTCGTCGTCTAAACTAAAAAATTAGTGGACAGCTATGAAAAATAACGTTGGAAAGGCTTGTACAGAAAGAAGAAACAAAAGGTAAAATGAATATAAAACACCTAGAAGAAATACAGCCCAGGTAATCTCTGTACAGTTTAAGATTACCGACGGCACTGGCGCCGCGATAGCGTGTCACTCTCTACATAAAAAGTGTAATAGCCTACACATGGGACCCCATTTCCCGGCATTGCCTTTCTTGCATTCAAACTTTTGAATTTGCTGAAAAACGATTGACCATTATTTTCGTCTTTGAAATGTTCATTTCCAGTCCAACTTTGAGACTGGCTTGCGATAATTCCATTATAATTAAGGATAATTTTTCTGGGTTTGATTGTAGCTTGTTTAAATGCTCCCATATACTAATAGTACCACGGTTCTATGCATTGGCTAAAACATTTAACTATCTTAGTACTCCACCCTTGGGAAACAACAGTGAAGAGAGTTTTCGTTTATTATATCGTCTCTGTCAATGCACCAATATATGTTGAAAGTGGGTTACCGGGATTGATGGCAGAGGATAGAACTGGGTTTGTCAATGACATTTAGATGAGATCCCAATGGGTGACTCCATCCAGGCTAACATATCTAGCTCGTTCCCACATCAGACCCGCGTAGCTTTTTAACCTAGGACGGAGCTGGGTTTATCAATGGGATTCAGATGGGATTCACATGGGTAAACTTGACGTTCTAGTCCACACGGGTTCCATATAGGTAACCTAGATAGGTCCCAGTTGGGAGATTAACATGAACCTACATGAGTCCCATGTGGGACCTAATTAGGTTTGTTCACAAGTATGTGACTTCACGGCGGCGAGAAGGTGAGTCTCAAACTCTTGAATTGTAAGTGATGTAGTGTGTAGCGTGCTGAAAAATAAAAGTGTCAGGTATATAAACTGTTTGAATTAATTCATATGAGCCTCAAGATGGCCGAGTGGGTCAAGATGTCCGTGGGGTCTCAACGACCCGGGGAAGCTGTTTGCAACTGGCTGAACACTCCATTCATTTCTTTATTTTTTTGCTTACTCTTCTTCCTACACACCTCTATTGACAATGGTGCCCAGACTTAAGTGGATGGCGGGCTGCTCCTTGGATAATGTTTCCAATCGGGGTTTGGGTTTCTTCATTTCTTCAAAATTTGCTTCGCTTCTATGAGAGGGGTTGTGTAGAGTGTCAGGAAGCACAAGCGAGCAGCGTGTAAACTTCACTTGAATGACTCTTTTTGGGCAGATTCATAATGGTCGATTGAGTTAAAGCGCCCACTACGATGGTCCAGGCCAGCGACACGAGGAAGCTGTTCGCAACACGTCACATGCTCCTTTCTTTCATTTTCCATCACACTTCTTCCAACATTTCTACTTAAAAGTAGATTGTTACTGTATTTTTTTCTATCAAAATGTATATATATATATATATATATATATATATAAGAAAAATTATTGCAAAAATACAATTAATTATGCGGTTAAAAGGCTATATTAGGCAGACACAGTCTTCATCCAAGCCATCGGGTGGAGCTCTTCTCACATACACGAGAAGGTAACACTTAAAATAGGCGTTCTCTCAGATAGCCAAAAAACTATCTTTCGATTGGCCTCTTCAAGAGTCACCCTTGCTTGTCGAAGAGAACGGAAAGTTTATTTTTATTTTATTCCGTCTCTGCCACGCCTTTTTAAATAAGAAAAATAAAAATAAACTTTCCATTCTCTTCGACGAGCAAGGGTGACTCTTCAAGAGTCCAATCGAAAGATAGTTTTTTAGGCTATCTGAGAGAACGCCTATTTAAAATGTTACCTTCTCGTGTATGTGAGAAGAGCTCCTTCCGATGGCTTTGATGAAGACTGTGTCTGACTAATATAGCCTTTTAACCATATATATATATATATATATGGATATGAGAAACTCACAAAGTAGCAAATTCTGTTAGAGACCATGGGATATTTCGCCTTGATCAATTTCTTTTGACAACTTTCTATTTTTCCCACTGTCTTCTTTAGTCCATCTTGTAAATGGTAGATAACTTCTTCTATGTTCATATCTCTTTTTAATAAATGCGTTTGGTAAAAACCAAACTTAAATTGCTAATTTTGGGATCTATTCGATCATCTTCGGAGCGTCTTTAGGCATCCTTTCCTCCTCTACCGATGACGTATGATGGAGTCTGAATCAGGTTGACTAAAAAAGAAAACGGTCTTTAGGGGATATTTATTCATCCTCGCTTGAAAGGAATGTCAAGGAAAACGGATCAATCCTGCGAGTGGAATTTTTAAAAGAAGTTTAATGTTCTATTCCAACTCGTAGCCTAGGTGTTGAGGGCCGGCTTTTCTTCGTTTATTAAGATGGCTTCTAAGATGTTCAGCCTAGCTTTACTTCCCTATTTTATTTTAAGTGTGGGTTTTTCAACCATAATATCTCTAGTTAGGCTGATGTTATGTGCGCTCTCCATATGATTTTTAGGCCCCCCATTTCGCAGGTTTATGGATAAACGCCTCGAAAGAGTGGTGGTTGTCATATTTTGAGTTATTATGAAGCTTCCAGTCTTCATGGGGGCAATTAAACTCGTAAACTATGCTGGTTGACTTTAAGTTCGAGGATTTTGGCAGCTGTTATTTTTCATAAGGACACTGTTAACTTTTGTCGTTTTATAATATATAATAAGCTGAATTTTGTCCATTCGATTCTTAACTTTGATGTTACGGTTAACAATCTCCTCGATGTTTTTTCGTCTATTTTATAGGCCGAAGACATCTGATTTCTGTAATATAGTTTGATGCTATTTAGTGCTTTCTGATTATTTTTCATTTTATCCATGTCTTTGAATTGCATACTTACAAATAATTGAAGTTGATTTTTCAATCATGCTGTTCGGGAAACCGTTGTTCACGAGGGTTTGTTTTATGCGGGAGATCTCTATGAATAAGTTCCAACGTGGAGCAGCATTTAAATGCTCGGCGGATATATGAGCCGATTACACCTTTTTTTGTACCTTTTAAGACATTCACCATCCGCGTTGAGGCATTTTTCCATGTCCGTACCTTTTCTGTATACGTTTTGTACCCCAACGTCCAGAAAAAATGAGTTTATTGCCCGTGCTCATTTGCTAAGTGAAGTTTAGCGCGGAGTTCTCCTCAAATTGCTATTTGATGTTCTTCAGATGTTCTTAATTTTGGACATTGATATAGATGTCGTCTACGTATCGGCTCAATTGATTTTAAGGGGCCGCTTCAAGTTTCCTCGTACTCGTCGAGTTATCTCCTGACAATTATTGATGTGTTTAGCCGATTTCCGTTTGTTTTTCCATGCCACGATATGTCATCCAAAGTTTTCATTGACTGCCTTACAAATCTTTTTTCGTTATTTGGTCTACCCGCATATATCCATTCGTACTGCGGTCTGTCATTCATTTCCAAGGAAGTGAAAGAATTTTTAATAGGTCTTGGTGTAAACAGCAGCCACGCCTCTCCATACAACCCGTGGAAATAGCTAGTGTGAACGCTATATTGGCATTATTTGGAATACTGTGAGGTTGGCTATTGAATCTCGAGGTTTGCCATTAAGTGCATGGCATGGTGTATTACCTGATGCCTTACAATGCCATACGTTCACTACTTTGTATGTATACAAATACCACACCGCATGAACGACGTTTTGCTTTTAAGAGATGTTCAGTCGGTGGTTCAGGCCTATTTTCTTGGCTAATTGAACCTCGAGGAGTTCTCCTCAAACGGTTTGGGAATCGCAGTAAATACGAACCAGCTGTGGACGTCGTTGATCAAATTGATGCTAGCTCTACACATGCTCTTGTGAAATTCCCTGATGGGAGAGAGAGCACTATTGCTCTGCGTAATTTAGCTCTATGCCCTAGGAATTTTCCACCTAATGATTACGAATCACGAAATCCAGGTTTCCTTTCCGATCCAGCTTCCCATTCCGGTTTCCCATCTATAACTACTAACTTTTCTCAAGTGAACGAAAAGATATTGGGAAATGAGCAAGAAAAAATGATCCAGACACAAGATCATGTTCATGATGCTGATAACAGTATGAATAGTCACGACAATATGACAGTGCAGTTGCCTGGCCGTAGAAGATCTGTAAGCGCTCATAAACCTGTACGTCGTTTAGATTTATAATCTTTTAGATTTCTAATTCATTTTTATGCCTTACTTTAACGTTCTTTATCTAATGTATTGTATATTTTGTAATTTTGTAAAGGAATGAATTCTTTTTATTGGTGGGAGTGTTATATGTTCCCCTTATTCATTTATATTTGTTCATATGTATTCATGTTACTAATATTTTGGTTTGTTTCTTTTCGTGATGTATTATGAATATAATTGATTAAACCCTATAAAAAGGGGTAGTTTGGCTATACCTTACTACTCATTCCTATCATTACAATGAAACCTTATAAGGCAGCTATGCTTACCACTAATCATAAGTATCTGACCACCCTCGAAATTTGTATTTTTAACATAAAATAACCATTTTTAATATTGACTTACTTTATATCAGGATTTTGTCATCTTTCATTGGACTTGATGACTTTTTGTAGATGCTTCGGCATAGATTTGATCAAGTTTTGACAAACTTCCACTGATATTTCGCTGCACCATACCTTTATGATGGCCTCTTTAAAATTTCGATAGAGCCAGTGTCTTGGCCTTCAACCTTATTTTTTATTATTAGCTATAAAATTTCTATGAAATTGAGATCTGGGCTATTACCAGACTAATCCAAAGTATTAAATTTATTGTCAGTAAGCTATTTTGTCACAATTTTAGCCTTGTGACAAGGTGCCCCACCATGCAGGAATGTTTCTGTCTCATGGATTGTCATTACCACTGGAAGTTTCTTCCGTAACATTGCTAAATACCGTGCGCCATTCATAGTTGTGTTCTTCGAAAGGAAATATATGCTTCCTCTCCCTTGCAAACTGAAACAACCCGAAATCATCACAATTGGAGGGTGTTTCATTGTCTTTTGCGTGTATTTAGAGTCCATTCTATTTGAGCCAATGGGCCAAAGAACCTTTTGAGGACAGCTTCTGAATGTTACAAATGTTGACTCATCGCTGAATAAAACATTTTTTTCCGCTTAACAGTCCAATGAATGTATTTTTTACAGAATGCGATACGTTTGTTACACATTTTTTCATTAATGAATAGTTTCTTTGCAGCATGGCGAGATGATAATCAGAGTTCTTTTTGTAGCCGCTCCTGGATAGTTCGTTCAGAATCATCAGATAATAAATTATTCATATTAAATTTTAATTCTTTCGCAGATATTGTTGGATTATTCACTACTAAACGTTTCATAAGCATGTCTGTTCACAAATTTGCTTTTCTCAGTCTTTAGCACGTGAAACCCATAAATTAACAGTACTTTGGGCTATGTTTAATTCATTAGCTATCTGTCTCTGAGATTTCCCACGTTTATGAAGAGCAACAATAGCACCTCGACAATCACTCTGGAGTTGTTTCTTAGCACGCATTAGAAATAGATTTTATTTAGACGACTTTCTGCAAAAAATCACAAAATAATAAAGAAGAAGCAGAAAACATGAAATGGGACAAATTTGACGCTCCCCCAAACGCAACGAATGCTACCACAATGCAAATTTAAGATTGCATTGGAAAGCTGTTATATCAGAGATATATGAAAGCTACCGGATGTCGATAGAACAAATATAAAGTGAATTATGCGTCTGTTAATATCATCGAAAATGATACAAATTTTGAGGGCGATCGGATACTTTTCGCGGGCACTGTATATATATATATATATATATATATATATATATATATATATATATATATATATATATATATATATATAGTGTTCGTATTTAAAATATAGCCTGTAAAATTAAAGATTTAGATTTTTTCATTTCCACCCTTTCAGCTTCAAAATAAATTCCATTCTGATACAAAATAGCAAGAAATACCCACCAAAAACATTTTCCAAATAAAGAAATAAATACTTCAAAATGGCTTTGCACACTTCAATTCTGTCAGAGACAGTCACGGTCAGGTTTGCCAAAGTTGTTAATATAGTAACAAATTTATCACTTTCTATCTTCTTTGTATTTCTGTTACTACCTTGACAGAAAGTTTTAACATTTGCTTATTTTTCATTGTTACGTTTGATAATTTTATAAATCAGTACAGATCAATTTTAGTCAGAGTAATTTTAGCACGCTTGCTCAGTAATCGTTGGGTCGGCAGTTCGAATCTCCGTCCGGATTATTTAAAAAAAAAAAGCTGACACTATTTACTAGGGAGGTTACCTCCGTGGCTGGGCATCACGGTGGGGACGGGTAAGTGGAGCTCGTATCCATGGCAGGTTGTCTATAGGTATGGTGTATTTTGACGTTATGTTTCCTTTTTATGTGAAGTGTGCGAAAAGGGGAAATTCTTCTCGATGTAGCAGGCTGGGTTATGTGATCAACGAACTTCCTTAGGATAAAGGAAAATATTGAGAGCTGGATTCTTTATTCCTTAGTAAACAGCTGGAACAAGCCTCGAAATGGCGAACAGAAATGATAACTTCTTTCTTCTTGAATAATAATGATTGCTAACCTCCTCTCCACAAAAATACACCTATATAAATAGTCATTCTATCTACTCATAATTCTACAAAATTCAACCAATCAGGATTGAGATACATTTAATTGTCATACTTATGTTCATTTTTGAAATAACAGACCTTAGTATTAACAAATTGATCAATCAGCTTTTAGCCAAGCACTGCAATAATTGTCCAATCAGCTTTTAGCCAAGCACTGCAATAATTGTCCAATCAGTTTCACGATAGATTTAAAAGGTTAATTACGCTCAAACCGTTTCGCGTGTAAACACGGCTTAAATCCTTTTTCCGAATCAGAGGAAAAATAGATTAGAGAAACTAGTTTTGGAAATAAATGAATACGGTAACTCAGCAGATCGCTATAGGAAACTCCGAAACCTTCGCTTGGAGGTTAAGTTTCTAATCAGTGAGAAATCCAAGACGATCTGGGACGGAATTATTGAAAGGATGAACACGGAAGGCGACTCCAGGAAGTTTTGGTTCCAGGTCAAGAGATTAAGCGGTACTCTTTCCATCAAGTCAAACATTGTCATCACATCTGACGGAATAAAGATCTCCGATGACCATACTATTGAACACCGATTCAGAGAACATGGGAAAAAGAAATTCAACATTACAAAAGGGACAAACGTGGACTTTGACATGGAATATGAGGAGGAAATCTTATCAAATTTGGAGGGGCGAGGGGCAGCTCTAACGTCTTTCCACTACGTGGGCATCACTTAACGTGTGGCAGAAGAAGGAAGACATTTTACCCAGATGAGTTTAGGGCAGACCTAAAAAGTTCCAACAGAAAGCTTCAGGGATTTCAGGTATCACTAGAGCGCATCTAATAAATTCCCCAGCAAACATCAATATATCAATACTGAATCTCTTCAATGTTTGCCTGAATGTTGGGTACTTTGCTGACATATTTAAAATAGCTAGAATGATTTTTCTTCTGAAGCCAGGGAAGCCTAAAGGTGAAATCAAGAGCTACAGGCTGATATCCCTACTAGGGTTCATAGGTAAGCTGTTCGAAAAACTGATCAACGACAGGCTGAGGGACTATCTGGACGCAAGGGACCGTTACAACGTGCATAATTATGGCTTCCGCAAAAACCTTGGAACGGAAACAGCCCTTGCCTTGATGACCGAATACATTGCTATAGCAATGTATTCTAAGAATGGAAACAGATATCACAAAACTGCGACTATCTTGAAGACCGGGAGGCAATTATAAAGATAAATGATTTGAAAGGACAGCCCTTTCTCATGAAAGCCGGGATACCTCAGAGAGGCTATCTAATCCCAACGCTATACACGTTATATACGTGTGATCTCCCCCCGTCTACCCAGGACTACGCCTTGTATGTTCAGATGGCTGACGACATATCACAAGTGATCACCAGTGACTATCGTAATTCAGCAGACATCGCGAACAGGACGGCAGGCGAAATAGATAACCTTAATATCTACGAAAATCGGAACAAGATACGTACTAATGTGCAGAAATTCAAAGTCCTTCCCATTGGACGTAATAAAACAGCCGATATACTAGTACGGGATGAATTCTAACCATATAACCATGAAGCTCAGACTCTTGGACTTAAAATCACAACGAGAGGGTATTACAAGCATCTTAAAGAGAAGTCGAGCAGGCCAAGAGAAATTTGCGATACCTCTACAGATTCAAGGGGCTCTCCCCTCCCCCCCAAAAAGAAAATTATATATGAGCTTGGTGAGACCGATCTTGCTGTACCCTATCATTCCCTTACACATGCCAAGCAAAGGTCAATTACAAAAGGCACAAGCGGTGCAGAACCAGGCACTGCGGCTCATTTTTAATGTCACTCTCCTGGACTACATCCCCTCCAGCACACTTCACAATCTCGCTGAGATCAAACCCCTAAACGTGACCCTACATAATAGGGCAAGGGCTATATGGAGGAAGATCTATGCATACATACCGGAAAGAGTACTTCAAAGCAATACGACCACCTGAACTCGACCAGCGTAATAGACACTACTAATGTGGATATGGCAGCAGCCAACTTCGTACGCAGGAGGATGTTGTGCCACTCTATCGTTAAATATACTCCGGAAAAACGCTAACAACCAGATAGGACAACCAGAGGAACTGCTTCATACATGATATCATGTGTCTTTTAAGAAAAAAAGAAGATCCGAAGTGTAAAAATTAAGCACAAAAAGAGAAAGAATAAATAATAACTAACAAATAAATAAAAGATCCAGGAAGGACACGCTTTATTTAAATTTGACGCATGTGAAACATACATGTATGAAAACGTCAAAAGTGAATAAGCTCTATAGACACAATTCAAGCAAACCCGAAAATGAAGGCTTGAATGCTTCTATTCTGTTCAATAGATAAATGAAAGACAAAAAGTAGCCCAAATGAAGATATTGCCAGACGTACTGGCACACAAACCCTTCTACTAAAATAACACCTTTTCTAACTATACTCTCTCCTACTATCCCACACACTTTTTTCATATCTTTTAAGTTCATTTTCATTTTTCCGAATGACGGCCCCGAATTTTTAAGCGCTCAATCAGAGCTCGGACCCAGCTACGCTATCGAATGTATATTCTCGGTAAAGGAGGTATAGGTTTGGTTAGGCTCTAAGTAGCATCGACTCAGGTGGCCCTCAGAGGTTTGTGTGAAATCTATCTGCGACATGGTCTTCGCTAGTTCAGAGATGAATTTCGAATCGGCTTTGGATGAAGAAGAGGCGACCAAGGACTTTGGGCAAAGAAGGGTCGTCCCTGTGACACAGGGTGAAAACCCCGAATCATTAGGCAAGGACCAGATGCCCAGAAAAATGATTGGTAAGGCCATCAACCAAACTTGTCGGTGAGCCATTATAGAATTCTTCAAAGTCCAATGCGACCTTTCTAAGATCCCGTTAGTTGTAGGTATGTACACCGTGGTTTGCAGGCTTGGAAACCAACGAGGGCCGATAATTCTTGGAAGAATTCGGACTCAAATTGTGCTCTTCTGTCGGTGATCACGTATAAGGGAACGCCAAACCTGGATATCAAGCCACCCAATAAGGCTAAAGCAACCGTTGCAGCACTGATGTCTTGAATCGGTATTGTTTCAATCCACCTGGTGGCTTTGTCTTGCATGGCAGCAGGTACCGGTTAGGAGAAGGGTATGACTGCCCATGAAGGGTGCACGGCAGGAGTGGACCAACTATATTTATGTGAACCGTCTCAAGCCTCGAAGTGGGCATACTAATAGGCAGGACTAGGGACTTAGTGTGGCGATTTACTTTATCAGATTGGCAGGAGAGGCCTTCACAAGTCCACGAACGTATATCTCTTTCCATATTGGCACAGAAATACCTCGCTTTTACCAACCGAAGCGATGCCTTAATCCCTGGATGTGATATATTATGAAGTTGCTTGAAAATAGCTGATCTGCAGGGTGAAGGAACAAACGTTCGTGGGTATTTAGATCTTACCTCATACCAGAGTTGGGAATCACCGGGAAAGGGAAATGCTTTCAGTCTAGATCGAGACGACTTCACTTCTTCGTCATGCTCTTGTGCTATTGCTGAAGAACGGAGATCAAATGAGTCCACCTAGACTGAATTGACATTCCTAGATAGGCAGTCAGCAACCACATTGTCCTCACCACGTACATAAGCTATGTTATTGACATACTCCAAGATTGCCGTCCAGTTCCGTTGGTGCCTATCCGTTTTTGCACGTAGTGGCGAGGAGAAGGCAGAGACTAGGGTTTGGTTATCGCATTGAGTGATCGAAAGTCACCCACAACTCTATAATCGCCTGAGGTCTTCTTCTGCACCATGTGAATGGGTGAAAACCATGAAGATTTCGACGGCCGCACCACACCTTTCAACAGAGTCTCGAAAGTTGCTTTGGAAATTTGTAGTTTCTCCATTGGAAGTGGCCTTGGGCGGGCGAAAGTTGGTGAGGTGCTATCCGTCTCAATGGTGTGGACAACGGAATTAATCGGTGAACTAATATCAACACACTTCGGGTTATATATAGTCGCATATTTGCGGAGAACTGTCCTGCAATTAGGTTGGAGATGCGAGAGGTCATTAATGATTAACGAGATCACTGGTTTGCTTGAGTGCTTCATTTTAGATACTAGGCTAGTCTGGTTATCAATTAGGATACCACAAGCACAGTCTACTAAGAGCAAGAAAATTGGCTCCTAATAATGGCGACGTAATATCTGCAACTACAAACGTCCATCTAAATGAACGTCGCAGGGTAAGGATGCCTATTTCCAGTTGAACTTCTCCATGCACTCTTATCTTCCCTCTATTAGCCGTCGCGATGGTAACACACGATTTTCGCATCACACATAATTGCACTATATTAAATGGAATTAAGGACACGATCGCGCCAGTCTCTATCAGAAATTCGCACTTCCTCTCATTAATACGGGCAGCGACAGGGAGAAGAGTCGGTACGCCGGTCGTCGCATTTACAGCGGCCTGCCGATCTCGTTTTCCGAGGGGGTTGGGGAAGACGGTCTAGACAATGGCTGCATTTGAAGGCTCTCACCTCGCTTTGGCCAACTGCACGACGGTTTACAGCACTTCGTAATCGACCCAAAGTAAAAGTGTGAACGGCACACCACTGGTTTTTTATTACGACGGAAGGGGCGTTTCCCTAACGGTACACCTTTTGAATAATTATTATTATTATAATTATTATGCACAAACCTAGATTGATTACCACCAGGATATACACCGCCGTCACTGAAGGCCAATTTTTAAATTGCACATTATTTACCGGCTTACGTCTTACATCTTGAAAAATTTAAAAGTATATAGTTAGAGTAGAGTGAAGAGTAATCATTAGGGTACAGTGGTGAAATGGAATGAGTAAGAGTTAGGGCAGGTTGCTGGGTGACCAGCCATCACTTGTATTCTTATCTTCAACTTTTATATCTTATCATTTGGTCCAAAGTGTAGGGGCTCTCACACTACTATTCTTCTTTAAGAATATCTTTTTGTCCTATTTGAATATTTCGCAGTTGTTAGTGACTTCTTTGCTCTGTTTGCAATTCTGTAGGGATTCTTATACTATTTATAAATTGGTACGGGATTAACTCCATTTAACGATTTTACGCTCCTAGAATTTTCTTTATTGTTCTCTCTATGTTCTATTGGGATCTCCATCTTCCTTTTTTCATCTTCGTCTAGAAGTATTTCTAGTTTATCCCATATTCTGACCGTTCTTTTATGTAGGGATACATTAATTGGATCCATCTCTATTTCATGGTGCAGATCTATCTGCCTCTTGTGTTCTCTCCTGCTTGTATTTGTAATTAATAGTACCCCGCTGTTTTGTTTTGTACGCTCTGTAATTTCACGTTATTGGTTTTATTTAGATTGCTGAGTGGAATTGCGGGATATATTAATATTGATTTACACAGAAGGTTGAAGATTTTGATTTTATTTTTTGTATTTAGGTTTTTTAACTGGTAAAGTTTCGCTAAGTTAGCTTTTGCTAATCTGATTCTCTCGGTAGTGTGTTTTTGATACCCGTTTGAAGTTATCTTTAGTCCTAGGACCTTGCCTTGCTTTTGGTATCTGTACCTATCTTAGTTTATTGTTACTCTTGATGTTTTCCTTCGTCCTATGGAAATAATGGTAAACTTGTTTATGTTTGTCCTTATCTTCCATTTTTTTTCCACGTTATTTATATTCTCGATTTCTGCAGCAGTGATTCCGGCTGCCATTGGCGGGTGCCTGTATGGACTATTAAGATGTCGTCTACGAATTGTACGTACATGGTGTCATCGTAGATTGGATTTGGAAGGTCCCCTGTATATATGCTATCTAACGTCGGACTGAGACATCCTCCTTGGGGAACGCCTTGATTGATTTCAAATTCGGGTCCCTGATATCCTTCTATGCTGATGAATGTTGTGCGGTCTGCTATATAGTCACATATGCATTTTGTTAGGATAGGTGGAAGTCCTAATGTCTTGACCTTGTATTTTAGGCCTATTCTCCAGAGCTTAGCAAAAGCCTTCTGCACATCTCTTAAAACCAGATCTGTGTATTTTATGTCATATTTGGCTTTGGCTATTGTTTCTACTATTCCGGCCAGTGCCGTCTCAGTACTTCTACCTTTCTTGAACCCGTGTGGTGGCTAGGAATTAGATCCTCGTCTTCTAGGTGTTGGCTCAATCACCTGCCGAACAATTTTTCAAGTAGTTTGGCCACGGTTTCTAGTAGAGTTATCGGCGTAAAGTTTTCTGGTTGGTCAGGGGGCTCGCCTGGTTTGGGCAAAAATACTATTTTCCCTCTTTTCAGGGCGTCGGGAAAATACCCGACGCTTATTGCCGCATTGAAGATTTTTACTATTCTGGCAAGAAATACATCTGGCACTCTTACGAGGTTTTCACAGGATATCCCTGAGTCTCCCGGAGCTCTTTGCTTGGCGTTGTTTAGAGTATTTTTTTAAATTTCTCAAGTGTTATTGGGTCTACTCCTTGTTCCATCATTACTGTATCAGAAGCAGAGTGATTGGGAGTTACTTCTCTTCTGTTTCTATCCATCTCTTCAACTATTCTAAGTTCATGGTCGCGGTCAAAATCTTCGTTTTCTTCAGGGGATATGTTGAAAAAGTTATACAAGTGTTCTCTAAACGTGGCCCCAATTTGTTCTGGTTCTAGCGCATCTTCTCCATTGTATTTGATGGCTATTTTGGTTATCGGCTTTTTATTTCCTCTCATCATGCTGATCTTTTGCCAAAATTTTGTAGGATTTAGTTCTGAGTCCATTCTGTCATAATTATTGTGTTCATTTCCGTCCTCACGTTGAGGAGGCGTTACCTATCACCTCTTTCTGGACCAACTTGCTCTATCTTTTCTCATAGGTTTAAATATCTATTTTCCAAATCTGCTAATTGCGGTGTATACCGATGGTTTGGCAATGTTCTAAACGTTATTCTGGGTATATGATTTTTGTCTGTATCTATCAGCTTTTTAATCATGTTGTTTAGTGCTTCATCTATCTCTTTTAGAGTTGCATCGTTTAGATTTGGTTGCTGGTAATTTGCTAAGTCTTAGGCGTAGCCACGCCAAGTTAGCCTTTTTAAAGCTTTTTCTGACTGGGCATTTTATTTGTATAGGGTCTGCGAACGATGTTACTACCACAATTTCGTGATCGCTGATGGTGGGTGGGCCTCTTTCTATCAAATAGTTATATTGGAATTTAGGGGAAGCTAGCACCATATCTGGTTTAGTTGCACTTCTTACGTTGATGTAGGTAGAGAATTCTGGTCCAATCAACTCAACTATGCCTCTTGCTATTAGCAAATCTACATTTCTTCCGCTGTTGTTAAAATAGGTTGTGTACCCTGAGGCTCTTGTTTGGGCGTTCAGATCTCCTAAGAATAATACTTGCTCATTTTGTCCAGATATCACCATGGAGTTATCTATAGGCACATATCCCCTCTTTAGGGGTTGGTACCCTGCCATAATTATTATATCTTCTGTTCCAGTCTTTACTTTGATGACTAAGTAGGCGTCATCTAATTCTTCCAATCTTGTAAATTTTATGTCATTTCGGACGGATATCGCTACTTCTTGGTAGTTTATAGAAGTCGGATGAGTACTATTCCTAGTTCCCCATATATCACGTTGAATAAAAGAGTGCGTTCCGGTTTTTGTGCTCCTTTTATGGTCCGCAAAGGGACTTTTTTCGTTCCTTCCATTATTCTAGTCGAGCTTCTTCCTTTTCTTCATTTAGCGTTCTAAGGTGAAAAAGTAAGGAAAAGGCGAGAAATCAGAAAGTTAGAAGGTGCTGCTGAAATCCAGTTATTCGTCTGGCTTATTCCGCTAGCGTGTCAGTCAACCCTACCAACCCACCTGATGCCTACCCCTAACAGTGTTTGCTCCACTCAAAAGGATCAACCGCTCATATGGGTAATAATCCGTGCCGGGCTAAGCTTCGGCCTGCGCCGAGTAAGCCGCCCGGTTCAGATATGGCTCCTGTCCTTATGAGTATCTATGGAGGCTAAGCTTCCCTAACCGACACGCCCTAAGAAGAGGTGGGATAGAGAAGCAATGGTATATGTTGATGGTCAAGTCTTAGTGGAGTGAAGTCTTGTCAATCAGTCTCAAAATATTCTTTCCTAGGAGGGAACGATGCACTGAGCTTCAATCAGTTATGAGGTTTGAATCACTGTCCGAAAATCTTCGTAAGAAAATTTACCAACATCTGCTATCAAAAAGCATTTACCGGCTGGTTGACACTAGGAGCACTTATATCAGGGAACGCACCATTATTAATATTTTCACTATTATTTATATTATAACACTGTGCCTTGTAAAACGGCATGAGTTCACCAGTCAGTTTTCCCAATTGGGCAAGAGTCAAATCCTTTTGCGTGGCGATGATGGGGGCGATGTTTGGAGTTAAAGACTGGATGAACTTGTGTCTCACCAAGTCCTTCCCTACTCCAGCTGTCTTCCGTAGCTCTTCGAGATTTACCGAACGTCATCCGGTCAGTCAGCGGAGAAGACGCCATTAACTTCTCGAAGAGCTCAGGTTTCGTCCTCTCAAAAAGTCCCAAGACTTTTGTTCGTAGTAGCGAGTAATTTTGCGACGAGAGGACCACAGCTGGGAGACGATCGACTCTTTCGGGAGGCAACTCAGCCAGAATATGGTAAAATTTGGTTTCTTCTCGTTGTATTCTTGAGATGTGGAATTGCGCCTCCACGATTTTGAACCATCCTGCGACTGCTGCTTCATTAAACACAAGAGGTCTGATGTTGATCGCCTTCGTGAGTTCCATTTCTTGGTGTAGAAGAAAATGAGCAGCTTGTTGCCAGCTTTGTGAATCCCTCTTGCCGTATGATCAAGTTTGGTTCAACGAAAAGGGGTCACCAGTTATAGGTATGGTGTATTTTAACGTTATGTGTCCCTTTTATGTGAAATGTACGAAAAGGGGAACTCTTCTGGATGTAGCAGGCTGGGATATGTGATCAACGAACTTCCTTAGGACAAAGGAAAATATTGAGCTGGATTATTTATTCCTTGGTAAACAACTGGAACAAGCCTCGAAATGGCGACCGGTAATGACAACTTCTTTCTTATTGAATAATAATGATTGCTAACCTTCTCTCTTTAATTTTAACTTTATTATTATAAAGATGAAAGCTTAGAGACCCCCCCACACTCTCGTGGGTTGAGGTACTAGAGAAATGGAAGGAATGAAAATTTTGTTAAAGGTTAAATACAGTAGAAGGTACACACTTGCCCAGAGGTCGGACTAGTCAATTCTTTACAAAAATTACAATTACATTTTTGCTAAATATTAAATTGATTATTGTATATTATTGTCGTGCCGTTGATTATTAAAATGTTTTTACAACAATAATTTACGTTATGTTATCATTTTCTTTCTACGAAACTCAGTTTCTACATAATTAATTTAAATTTTTTTTAATTTGCACAATGTTAATTTACATTACTATGTTTTTTATAAATTTCACATCTCTTAGTTTTATTGTTAACAATATATTCTCGCATTTATTCTTCGCTTTTATAAATTGTCATTGTTGATTTACATTAACAAAATATATATTTTAATTAACTATTAACTATTCTCCTTAGAAAATCACTCTTTTTGCTATCTTAGCCACTTAGGCTACCAATCGTAATTTTTCTTTTTACGATTAACTCTTTATGACGATTGCTTTAAATTGAATTATTTATGCTATTATTCATTGTCAGACTTCTCGTTATTAATTTGAACTTTAACCTTTATATTCACTGTTTTACCACTTTTGTAACTTTTGGGGTCTATTTCACTATGCTTTTAATTTGATCTTTAACGCTTATATTCACTGTTAGACGCTTTTGTACTTTTTTTCACTATGTCGAAGAATTCTGGGGGTATCTTTGTCCATTGCTGAGTGTCTTGTATCCGGACATGTTGACGACGCGGACGCATGTATCAGGAATGATGATTGCGTCATCCCACAACAGATCCTTAACTTCCTTTGGAGAGTCCGGTCCCTCAAGCGTCCATTTGTATTTCCCTTTGCGTACGCCCTGACTAGAAACCGAGTGTTAACGCTAGGGAGTACACAGACCGGTGTTCCGTACACCTCAAGGGACAGCTTTTCTCCGTCAAAGAAGAAACCTTATTCGAGGATTTCTCTTTTTTCAGTAAGTGGGACTCCTTGGATCAATGTGAACATAGTTTTCTCTTCTTGATTCTTAGTTTGCGCTTTTTCCACGATTTCTTCTTCTTCTATCTTTTCCTCCCTTGTTGGAACGTCTATCTTGTTTGTTATTCTTTTTCTTCTATCCTCTTTGTTTAATTTGGGGTTTTTGTCTGTGGTGGCTTCTTCGTCTGCGGACTCTTCTTTTTCCGTTTGGGTTTGTTCTTCTTTTTGGGGTTTTTCTTCCACGTGGGGACTGTCGGTGAGTTGGATTTTCAGGACGTCTTATGAGGCGGGATTAGGCTGGAAACACAGCTTTTGTTAGTCCCGTTCTTCTGCAGGAGGCAGTTTAATCCCTCCGAAAAAATGCCGAGATTTGCCAGGTTTGCCAAGTGAGCGAAAATAACCATGGCCATTATGTCGCTGCCCTTGCTTGGCATCACCAGCTTCGACGCCGTGATTCCATGTTTATGCTCTGTAGCCGTTGCTTCGGCGAACTACTTTGCCTTTTCCTACTTTTACATTTTGGACTTTTTTTTTCTTTGCCCAAATCACTTCTTTGCCGATGGGACACTTCATGAGAGTTCGAAGTTGTAGGTCACGATTTAACATTTCACTCGGTCATACACGCTTGTAACCCTACAAAGTCCCCTTATCGTTGCTGGAGTATCCATCGCTGGCATTCCTCATCTCACGCTCGTATGATTGCCGGTCAATTTTGGTCTCACATCTTTAAGGAAAGGACCCACAAGTGTGTCTTTCCTTGCTATTTTCAGAAAAATTAAGCACCCACCCTCTTGCTCCCGGTGCCGAGTGTCTGAACGGCCTACTAGAATAATCGCCTTTTACTAATGGACTTTCTCTTTATTGTCCCTTTTCTCATTGAATCATGGGTAATAGTCAGCATTGTTCCGTTGAGTCTTAAATAGATAAATAAGTCATCTTACTCTTTTTTAACAAGGAGTAGTGTGAAAAGCTATCATCAGTGTCCACGCCGGTCTTTTAGTTGAAATTTTATCATAGAAACGTTTTCATACGCTATTTTGGGATAGATTTCCTATCTTATTTCGACTTGATTGTTGAACTTAAGAGGCGAACGCATACTGATGCATGCAATAGATTTCCTTCAAGGGATAAACAAGTTACTTTCTCCTGGCTTTTCTATAACTTTCTATCGCAATTGCACTGCCATACGCACAACTTTTCGTTGATTTTCCCGATCTCACCCAGCTAGTTTTGAGGGATGAGCTTTTTACTGTCAGAGTTACTCACCACATTATTACTGATGGTCCTACGGCCCATTTCCCTTCCCGAATAAAAAGGAATTCGAGGAATTCCTGCGGTCCACCAATTGCAGCTGGTGACCCCTAGCCCATATTTCCGAAATTTTCGGAAGTGTGTTTGCCGTGAGGAGATTTTCGTAGCTTAACTGCCAATACTGTTAATGACCGCTATTCTCTGCTTAAAGTTTTAAAGTAGGAGACCCTAACTTGTGGCCAAAAGACCAATCCTAGAAAATAATTTGACTTTTCAAAATTTCTGTGTCATTATGCCATTGTTTCATTTGTGTTGAGTCGATCTTCGTCATCCACTCGTCATATAGCCGCATATTACACGTTACTCAGTTTAGTTTAGCACTATCGTATGATCAGGTAGTCCTTCCTGACCTTGGCTACTTTCCCTCGACGTGGGGCAAGGAGGCGACAAACAAATATAGGGACTGTCTCCCTTTTAAGTACGTGGGGATTAAAGGGGAGTGCTAATTCTAATATTGGCCGACTTGGATACTATTTCAACGGGCTTCGGGTAGGATATGTAGGATATAAATAAGTGAAACAGAATAAACTTTAATACTATACAAACAACAAATGAGATTAACAAGAATGATACACTTTAACTATTACGTTAATCGTCCCAAAAATGAAAATTGAAATGAATTTACAGATAATGATATTGTCTGAGCCGTACGAGGCATAGTAATTACCCGAGAGGGATCGGGAGGATACTACGAAGTGAGCTTTGCGGTCAGAGAGCGTCACGCCTCTTCGACGATGAAAAAGAAAATGTAATGGCTTATGATTTTCTGGAAGAGACCTCGAGTAGTCACTCGGAGGAGTATTCTTTTCGAAGAAACGTAGCTAAGCGCGTTATTCGTGACTGGGTTCTTCGCCCTTGACCTCCGTCGTTCCGAATAATGGTTTCTGCCTGCGAGCCCTAAGGGTGCCGTGTGTCACTCAAGAATTGCACGTCGTCCTTGGATGACTCCCATGACCTTTCAAAATGCTGCCTAAGTACTTTGGGAGTACTGCGTGAAGCTCGCTTGCGTGAAAGCGGCGTGGATACAGCTCGCGTCCAGAATGCTCTGAGAATACTCATTTGGCCATTCTCGGGCTGGGGAATATATGCGACTCCGCTGGAAGCTCTTTTGTTTGCTGATGGAAGCGATTCCAAATTTGTCCCCAAAGACAAGGCAGTGATGGTTTTAGTGCCATATCGCTAAATGGTGTCCGGTTCCAGTCTGACTTCGATATCGCTCTGAAAGTTTACCAAAAGGTTCTGATGGAATGTTCTTCCGCCGTGAGATACCCCCTTTCTTTTTATTTGTGCGACTCGCTTTCTCTCTCTCTCTCTCTCTCTTTCTCTCTCTCTTTCTCTGACAAGCACCATTGAAAATGAAATTGGTAAAAACTAAGCTTAAATCTCGACTTAGAGATGAACATTTACACCAACTTTTGAGAGTTGGTGTAACCAAAATGAAATTATATATTAGTAGGTTTCATGGAAAGTTTCACTTTCGAATTACGCTTTAGCATAGCATTTTTTTCTTATGAGAGTATAGCTTGTGTTATTATCTCACATTACTGTCAGTATTTAATGAGTATATTAAAATTTATTTGTATTTCAATCATGGAGTTGCTATTAAATACTTTGTTTAAATGTCGTCTAGAAATTAGAATCCAATGTTTTAATTAAAACAGAACAATTTATCTATGTTGCATCTGACGACTTTCTGTATAATTATTGAATATTATAAAATTCTAATAGTATAAATGTAATGGAAATATCAATAATATTAAAATGCAGCTCATCGTAATGTTTCTATTTTCAAATGGCCCGTTCATAATAAAAGATTAGGCAAAACTGTTTTAGAGTTTACCGCGATTTTTTATAGGAAGACCTGGAAAAAGAATACTAATAGATTAAAGTTGACCCAGGATCAAAACCACTAGCAGCCACCATTACACAATTTGGCCTATTTGAATGGGTTACGATGACCGCAGGCTCAAATCGCAGCTCATACTTTTCGCTTGTTCATAAATTTGGTGCGAAGAAGCTTTAATTTTGAATTCATAATTTTTTACAACATTTAGTGGTTAGTTCGAGTCAGGTGGAGTACCTTTGCCATCTACAGGCATGTTTACAGCCCCTACACAAGTTCTGGCTAGGATTTATTATGGCACTATTTTTGGTAATACAGTGATAAAATTTATCGTGAAAGCAAGGGTCTTTCAATAAGGTCGTTCGATTTTTAAATGTAAATAAAACAAGTTGTGTGTGATATATGCACTCAATTTATTTTAAATTTGAAAGTACATTTTATGGCATTAAGTGTGGAATATGACGTCGTTCAAATGTCTGCCGCGGCTTCGCTTGGTGGAACTTATTCGGGAGGCCCAATTTTCGATGACTTTGTTGCATAAATCTGGCTGAATTTGCTGGATGGTGTTTGTTATATTGACTTTGAGGACATCAACTGTTTGTGGATTATTGGCATAGACCTGCGATTTTAGGGAGCCCCAAAGAAAGTAGTCTAATGGCGTTAAATCGCATGATCTCGGTGGCCAGTTAACGGCGCTGCCACGCGAGATGACCCTGCCCTGAAATCACTGGTGCAAAATGTCTATCGTGGCGTGCGCAGTGTGGCACGTAGCGCCGTCCTGTTGGAACCACATAACCTCAGTATCCATATCAGGCATATAATCCAGTTGAGGCCACAAGAAGTTGCTTATCATCGATCTGTAGTTCTCGCCGTTGACGGTTATGGCAATCCCATCTTTGTTCTCAAAAAAATACGGACCTATGATTCCGTTAGAGAAAAGCCGCACCAAACAGGGTTTGGTTGGGATGCAATTGGTGCTGGTGTATCTCATGTAGATTTTTTTCTTCACAAATCCGACAATTTTGCTTGTTCACAAATCCATTCATCCAAAAATGGGCCTCGTCGCTGAAGATGATTTTTTTTGGGAAATTTGGGGCAACTTCCAACTGCTCTAGAGCTTAATCAGCGAACACACGGCGTTGTTTATGGCCGTTTACCTTAAGTTCCTGAGTAAGTTGAATTTTGTACGGGTGCAGACCAAAGTCCCTACGCATAATTCGTCAAACTGAAGTCGCAGAAAGGCCAAATTCTTGTGAACGACGAGAAATTGACTGTCTCGGATTTTTCCGTACACTCTAATTTACGGAAGCGATGTTTTCAGCAGACCTTGCGTTTCGGCTACGTACAGGTGTTGGCTGATTGTTGATCGACCCTTCTTTTGCCTCGAATTTGGCCACCAAGCGTCAAACAGTGGACTCGGCAGGACGATTGTGGCGAGGATAGAAATCACGTAATGCGCGGAAGGTTTGTCGAACGGAGCACTGATTTTGATAATAACATTTGATGATTTGCACGCGCTGTTCAACAATATAACCTTCCATCGTGACTTGCCAAGTACTACTAAACAGTTCACAGTGAGGTTGCCAGATGTCGCTTTAACAGCATGGCCACTATCGCCTGACAAAGCTCGAGCGTCTTTTCCGACCTATGAGCTTAAAGCAATCACCGAACTTCATGTAAATGCGTGAATTCATGAAAATGACAAATTTAAATCGCGGTTTAAACTTAAATTGCACACATAGAATGGATCTTTAAATTATATTAGATGCTGTCGTGGTATTGTAGTTGTTGAGTTCCCTCCTATTTTCTTTGTCAGAGAGACATATTCAATGACTTCAGCGCGCCCGTTTGGCACTAGTAATAGATAGGAGAACAATACCTAGGCTAGCTAAGTGGACCTTTTAATTACCTTATTATTGAGAGTGCCACAGCGTTTAATCCGTTTTAAAGAAAGAGCCAGTCAAACACGTAAGGATCTAGTGAAACACCAAAAATTATCCAAAAATAAATATATATTTTTAAATTTACTATTAAACTCACATAATATTTACACTAGATTCAAAAGGGTTGATATAGTTATCTAGCTTTGAACTATGGCCTATTTCTTATGTGATTCCTTCTCAACGCAAAGAAGGTAGGCTCCACGTAAATAAACCAATTGCCAGTTTATAATTTTGGTAGACCTTTTTGTACAGCATTTATCCACAATATACGTTCCCCTATTTTTAACTAACAATATGACAGGCATTACTAAATATTATTTCTTCTTTAGTTAGCTTGGGTACAGTATTAAAATTCCTATTTAATCAAAACGAATGTAACTAGTTATTCTGACTTACATGAACTTGAAATGCCCAGAGGTTGACGGATGTCATTATGTTGGCTTTATCCCGCTTCGTTGAGTGGTAGAGGCCAATTGTAGTTTTTCCACGAGATGGGGGGTGGGGGGGGGCACGATGTCAAATTCTTCGGTTCTACGTTAAAAAGCGGAGGGAGAAGTTATACTCTCTGGCTCAAAGAGTGCACTTCTGGGTAGCTCTTGAAGCCTTTTTGTATCCTAGTCTTCTTCGAGGGGTTGTCCAACTGGATTTTTGGGTATACGAGGTGATTTTGAATGTACTTGAAAAATAGAACTTCTTTGGGTATTGATTTTTCTTCTCTCTCCGAAATTCCTGTTTGGCACTAGGAATGGTGGTCCAGCCAGGCTTCTTACTAAGCCTATGAAGGATACTTTGGTATGGCACCGATACAAAACGTGACGTTTCCTAAGTTGGAGAAGAATGATTTCGAAACTGGGTGAAGGACCGATCTCCTCGATCTGGTCCTCTATCGTCTCTCACCGAATAATCCTCTTTTTTTTCTTACGGAATTATTTATAGGCTGTCGACCGCCCCACCTTAGAAGGGGATGGGACGGGGTGAGGCTGCTGAGGGTTGTGCGAGTGATGAGGGGAGGGTGGCACCGCGGAGCCCAGGTTGGCTTCTTCTTCAGAGGCACCGACGCCCGTCTCAATATTTCTCCTAGGTGTCTTTTTTTTCAATCTGGCACCGCTTTTTGTGGCGCTTTAACTGAGGGCATCCGGACCTCGTAGGTAATCGGATCCTTTTGAGAGCTGCGTAATGGCCTTTAGTGGTTACTTTGGTAGAGCAGCTCGCTCCCGACTACCTATGCGGCGGGGAGATCAAAGCTTCGGCAGCTTGGCTGTTAGTCCGACAACTAACGTTCTCACGCCCCTCCTCTTTAGGTAGGTTACTCTCGCTGTCTCCGAAGAGATACTTTAACGTATATGTACACTTGGCCCTGTGGGTGCAGATAGGTTATAATTCCTCTTCATATGAGAATAATGCACTGTACACGCCGCAGAGAGCGAGTTGCATCTCTATAGCATCGACATGTAGGCTCTCAATGGGAGATATGCGGAAGGCACCGGTTGCCAGGCGAAGGCCGGTGTGGTGGATCGAGTCTACCTCCCGCAATACACTCTCAGCTGCGGATGAATAAAAGTCATATTCGTAGTCAAGCTTCACACCACCAAAGGATCGATAAAAAGTAAGGCAGTAGCCCTTTTAGCACCTCTGGTGCTGAACGTGAAGGAACAAAGAATATCCATGGCGCGGGTACAGGAGACCCTAAGGCTGCGAATATGAGCTTCCCAGGTGAGGGGTCGGTCAAATACAAGACCAAGGAAACCGTGTGAGTCCAACACTTCCAGGTGAACCCAGTTTAAAAACAAGTCCGGGTCAAGGTGAAGCCATGGTTGGCCAAGGAAAACCGAAGCCTGTGCGTTTCGGAATAGCGAGAGACGTGGCTCAATGCCTGTTGGAATCGACGATCCAGAGTTAGCATCTGGTCCCACCAAAAGAGATACAAATGTCGTTCACGTAGAGCACAAAAATTCAAGGATAAAGATCGGCAGGTGTTCCCTCGTCCCCATCTGATGGCGACTCTCCATTGTACCTATCATCATGCGCTATCATAGGCCTTCTCCAGATCGAAAATCACCGTGGCGTAGTGCTGTCTACGAAGGAAGGCCTCGCAGGCAGCATTTTCCAGTCGAAGCAGAGCATCCAACGTGGAGTGGAACTTGCGGAGGACAGGTGGCCTCCGCGGTCCAGAAAAAGGCTAATCTAACATTTACCAATTTCTCTATCAACTTACATACGCAGGAGGTTAGAGAAATTGGGCGAAAACCGACCGAGATAGAGTGATCGCTTCCCTGTTTGCGAAAAGCTAACACAGTAGCGATTCACCAGAGATCTGGGAGAATACTCTCTACTCAGAAACTTTTGAACAAATCTAACAGAAAGGCCATGCCTCGCTCACTCAGATGACAAAGCATGGCCTAATGGACATCGCCCATACCATGGGCGTTGTCCGCGCACGAAGCGAGAGCGGAACGCAACTCAATCAATGTAAATCTGTCGTTGAAGGGTTCTCAACCTCTGGAACTTAATTCCAGTTGGTGGCATTTCGCGACATCACGACGCACATTGAATGCTGGAAGAGCAGCATCCCGGCTAGAGAATGCAAGAAAAACTGTCGCAAAAGACCCCACCACGGACGCGGTGTCTAAGATTGCCGCGCCATTCTTGCGGAGAATAGGAGGGGGGGTTCCTGCGAGAACTTGCCATGAATCCTTTGACTCGCTTCCACAATTCTACTGTATGGGTCTTCCCGTTAAGTGAAGCCATATTCCCGAAAGGAAGAGTGGCCGGCGTGCTTCGAAACATACAGGAATATAACCCTAGCTTGAAGAAATTCACCGGTAGTGAAATGTTACGGGTGGCATTTATAACGCATGTAGGCATAACGTTTCTGTTTGAGGGCTGTCTCGCACTAAGGCTGACCAGTGACCGCTACGGGAGCGGTCGACGTGAAAACGGCCAGAATTTCTAGGAATAATATTTAGGCCCACGGCGATGAGGTTACTTTAGAACAACTCAACGGCCTCATCACCGACCTAAACTCCCACTGAGAGAGAGAATTCAGTCATTTCCTGAAATGTGGACCACCGCCTGAGAAGGCAGCAGCGGCCCGGATAACGATATTTGAATGGGAAAGTGATCACTACCATGGAGGTCATCGACTACCCCCCACCCAAAATCAGCCTGTACATTCAGAAAGTTGAGAGATAGAGCAAGACAGGAAAATACAGCGGTTCTCAGGCAGTGATGCGTAAACCCATTCACACTTAGTAGACCTATCTCCACCAACTCGTCGATCAGTTCGTCAGGAACCTGGCCACTGGGCTTGATTGAGTAGGCTTCCTAGAGGGGCTCTCTAATGTTCAAATACCAGAGCAAGAGAAAGGGCCTCAGCAACCGTGTCAAGAGGCGGCGGAAGTCCCCCGCCTCAAAGTCGGCTTACAATGAATTGTGCGCAAAAATACCAGTATTGCTCCTATCTAGGTATGGCTGCACAGCTACTGCCTAAAAGGAGGTTTTCAAAGAAAAGAGAAAAACAAAGACATCATGTTCGATGTAAATAGCACATCCTCCTTCCCGGCTCCCATACCCTTGGTGGTGGGGTCGCAATACCATTATACTCCAGGAGGATGGGCAGGGGGCACGCGCATAGCATGACCTCCTGCAAAAAGATTGCTAAGGTAAAACGAGAAGAGGCGAGCCTACACAGGTCCTCCCAGTTGGCCCGGAATCTGCGGCAATTTCGATGAAGGAATATACTCTCCAGGCTTAGCTCGGAGGAGATTCGGCAGCCATCTTCGAAGAGAAGACCCTCATGGGAATGGCCGTACCCTTCTCGGAGGCAGAACTCCGGGTGCCTTTGGCCTGAAAATGCCCTCAAAGCGCTGTCGCCATCGAGTACAGGGTGTCAGAGGGGAGAAGAGGCTAAGCTAAGGGAAGAAGGGGCACTGAAGCCCGTCATCAGGGCGGCCAGGCTAACAAATCGCCGTTTCCCTTACGGATGAGGTGCATAGAGCAAGGTACACAGAGAAATAAGGGTACACACAGAAAAAGGTGCAAATTGAGGAGAGGTAAACAGATAAAAAGGTACATACTGTTTATGTATGAGTGGTCTTCAAAAGGTTCCCTAAGAGATGGAATAAAATTCAAACCAAAATAACTATAAATTTTATATATTAACAGAAGCTTCATTGAGATCCAAACAGTTTTTCAAGCGATGCTACCCTTCATTTAAACAATTTCTGCAAAAGTGATGACAGAATTAATCTAAGTTAAAACAACTCTTTTTTTTAACATCATCAATAGGAGGCAAAAAAAGTGCCCTTCACGCATTTTTTTAAGGATGGAAACAAAAATAATCGGATAACTTAGCTCACATGCGATTATTTTGTTGGATGGTAATCATTTTACTTTTCAATGAGTTTTTTGGCAATAACATCCTAACTATTCGTCAGATTTTAACGAAATATAAAGACTCTTATGCTGTTTTACATTCTCTTTTGAATGATATAATTGTCAAGGCACTCGTTTTTCTCCTTTGATGATGTTATAAGAGGTTGTAAACTTGGTTTAATTCTTATTCCTCAGTTTTATAGAAATCATCGCTTGCAAAAGTGTTTTGACCTTAATGGAGCTTAAGCTGAAAGATAAAATGTATACCCTTTTTAAAATTTTATTCTATTTTTCTACAAACTTTTTGAAGACATATCGTGAAATTGCGGAGAACACTAGTGGTCAAGGAAGGTGGAGAAGAATTTGTTTTTTTAAAGGACGCGACACAAAAAAGGAAGCTTTGATTCGACAGCAAGAAAAATAATAATAAATTATCTATACAAATTTTAATGTGCATAAAATCTATTATGTCCAATCTATCTTTGATTTGCTGAACTCTGGTACTATTAATTACCAAGGACAAAGTTTTCCCCAAAGGCTCGTAAAAAAAAGTGTAGTTTGTAGGAGGGAAATTGCGATGATGGTACATACGAGTATCTCGATTAAGTAAAAGTAGACTTGCATTACTGACAGGTAGAGTGTCGTTGTATGACATTATATTACATCAATACCATATTATATCTATGGGGAGGGACCAATAACTTAGAGGCGAACCGAAAAGGGACGGAACACCACTAGTTTAGACGGGCTGAGTAGTGAGAAAGAGTGCAACGAGGTCAGGTAAATTATGGGCAATGGCAAAACTCAAGGTTATTTAAAGAGGCATGAACAAAAATATAATTTCACTTACATAAAAATAATGAGAGAATTGACGGGCAAAATTACATCAGATGAACGAGGGGGGTTATTGTAGTTATGAATCATACTATGAAGTTAAAATTATTGTGTTACGGGATGAGACTATTCAAATGGGGGAAATTAACGCAAATGGGTTACTGAGGGGGAAAAGGGCTTGGCTTACGGAGGATTCCGGGTGAGACGTCAGGGTGAGTCTTCACGGATGTCTTCGCTCGTGAATGGCCTCGAATTTTCTTGCCGAGGCTATTCTAGCCCGTGTAAAGGTACATCGTGGGGGACGCGGTTCGAGGCTACCGCTTCGAGAAGGGGGGGGGTAGGTTTAACAATTTAAGCCTAACAGAATCTTCTCCAACACATGGAACTTCCGGGCTGGAAAAGAAATTCCACGTGGAATTCCCTCACATAGAGTCTGTTTGAAATAAACTAAACCACTCCACTCTCTTTCACTAGCTATTACTAGCCAAGTGGATATGGCGTTGGTCCGCTAACGTCCCGGTACCGGGTTCGATTCCGGCATGAGCGGACACAAACATCAGCGCACGTAGAAATCTGGCTATCAATTGGTGGACGCGCTGTGCGCTCAGCCCTGTACTGCGGTGGGTAGATTTTATACTTCTCATCACACACATAGCCAATTACAACAACTGCTTTCTTTCCGCTCCCGTCTTCGCAGCACAGCACGCAAACACACATACACACTCTCTTTGTTCCAAAGAATCCTTCCGATGGGTATCTATACCCACATACCTCTGACGCGAAACAAGTTCCTCTACCCCGGGGTGACGAAGGCTCCCCACCTTAACGCTGTTTGGTGTCCAAAAACTTAATACTTCCTGGCATCTCGCCCCAAAGAGGACCGGCACCTTGGTGCTCTCGGACTCACCAGCGATTGTTATACTGACCTTTATGTTATTTTATTATTCAGTCGGGATCAGCTCGGGAAAAGGTAAGTTGGCAAACTACTACTACTATCTTTCTCTATCCAATATGGCAAAAAGCCTGAGGGTGAAGATGTGAGAACGGAATGGAGCTCAAAGCATCAAAAGTGGAGCTTACCTGTAGCTGTCGGAGCGAGACTGCCTTTATGAAATAAAAAAGAAAGAAGTTTAGGGAATAGTTAGAGAGTGAAGATCTATGAAAGCTATATAACTCGAGAAATAAACAAAGGAGTATTAATGGGTGCGCTCGAACCGGGAGCATCTTTATGGAATAAACCCTCACGCTCCACTCCCTTTGCAGCATCAACTATGGCGAGAAGTCCGGAGGCGTCCCAAACTGCACAGCTGTCTCGCTGCCCTCCGTGAGTGACCGATCTATGGATTTAGTCCGGCTGCAGTGGTCTGCGTACGAGGTGATTCTCCCTCTCCTCATCGCTACAGGGGTGATTACCAACGTCATCGATCTTGTGGTACTCTCAAGGCCTTCTATGAGAGGTGCTTCCTATCGGTAAGTTTAGTTTAAGACTTGGATAAAGAGGGGACACCTAGATTTAGGTTTGTGGTTCTAGGTGTCAGGGTTTATTCACTTAGTGTGGGTAGAAGGTTGGTAGGTTTGGGTCTAAAGAGGGGTTATGCATATCACAGGGTCTGAAGGGATGATCATTGATAAGACAACCCAGAGTGGTTCTGGGTGATAAAGGGTTCTTGCCATTATCGATCTTGTCCAATTAGTTCTCGTTATTCTCTATTTTATCGGTGTAGTTTTTGTAATATTATATCCTGATAGTGTAATTCTAGTCACCCTAGATGTTCTTGGTGTAGTTGTTGTGATTCTCGATCCTTTCGGTGTGGTTCTTTGCCATCTTCGATCTTATCGGTGTAGTTCTTGGCATTGTTAATTTTGGGAAGTTCTTGGGATCGTCGACTTTGTCGGGGTAGTTCTTGCAATTCTAGAACTTGTCAATGAAATACTTGTAATCGTTGATCTTTTCGCTGTAGTTTTGTTTATCCCCGATATCATAGGTTTGGTCTTGTGATCATAGAATTTGTTGGTGTATTTCTTGTCATCATTGAAGTTGTAGTTTTTTATCATGGTCGATCTTGTGATTTTCAATTCTTTCGGCGTGGTTCTTTGCCATCTTCCATCTTATTAGCGAAGTTCTTGGTATTTTTAATTTTGTGTAGTTCTTGTGATCATCAATATTGTCGAAGTAGTTCTTTTTATCGTCGACCTTGTTGAGGTAGCTCTTGTAATTCTAGAACTTGTCAAAGGAATACTTTTAATCGTTGATCTTATCGGCTTAGTTTTTTTTTGCCTCGATCTCATAGGCGTTCCTTTGATCATAGAACTATTTGGTGTAGTTTTTGTCATGATTGAAGTTGTCGTTATAGTTCTTATCATAATCGATCTTGTTATTGTGGTTAATACCATCCTCGATTCTGTAGGTTCTTCTTAAATCCTTTTAAATGGGCGTGGCAGTTCTCACGATCTTTGATCTGCTCGGCTATTTTTTCTCATCTTCGATAATTTGATTCGGGTGTATTTTTTGGCATTGTTTAACTCTGGCAAAAGACTTTGGCAGAGGTTACGTGATCATTATTTATTTGTTTTGTACAAGATATCTCAAAAGTTTGTTCACATATTTTTCTGAAATTTTGTGGCGAGGTGAATTTGGGTTAATTTGGTTAAATTTATGTGAAGATCCAGATCCAGATAGGAATTCTAGCTGATATTGTAGTTGTAGTCCTTCTTATACTGGAACTTGTTGCTGTAGCTCTTGTGATCATCTGGGTGGTGTAGTTATTTTAATCCTGAACCTTGACGGTGTAGTTTTTTTTATCAGCCTCGAACTTGCTGGCATTCTTTTTCCTTGGTTATATCTAGGTAGTCTTTGTCCTCCTAGAACTTGTCAGACATATTTTCGACGTAGTTCTTCTCATTCGTGCTCTTTTCGGTTTAGTTCTTGTCAGTGTCGAACGTGTTGTAATTCTTGTCATCGTCGATTTTGATAGTGTAGTTATTCTGCTCAGGAAATTGTAGTGGGGTAATTATTCCATCATCTATCTTGTCGGATAAATTCTTGTCAAAGCTTATCTCATCAGGGTAGTTCTTGTTATTCTCGATGTTTTTATTGCAGTTATTGTCACTGCCGAACTTGACAGTGTAGCTCTTTTCATCTTGGATCTTGTCGGTGTAGTTCTTGTTAGCTTCGACTTTGTTGTCATCTTTGATATTTGGGGCCTAGTACTTGTCACATTCGATATTTTGCGTCTATAGCTTGTCTTCTTTGATATTTATGACTTAGGATTTGTCATATTCTATGGTTTTGGCCTAGAACAGGTCATCTGCAATATTTTGGGCCTAGGACTTGTCATCTAAGATATTTGGGGTCTGGGATTGTCATCTCCAATATTTTCCCCTAGAACATGTCATCTTTAATATTTAAGGCCTAAGACATGTCATCTTGGATATTTTGGCCTAGGACGTGCCATCTTCGATATTTTGGATCTACGACTTGTCATACTGATATTTTGGACCTAGGAATTGTCATCCTAATATATTGGACCTAGGACTTGTCATCATGTCAATGAAGTTATTGTGACACTGATCTTTTTGGCGTAAGTCTTGTATTTAACGATATAATCTGGTATAGTTCTTGCCATCATTGATATTGTCAGTATAATTTTTGCCATCGTTAATCTTGCCATGTACTTTTTGTCACCCTCCATCCTGTAGGAATAGTTCTTTTCATCATGGATGTTGTGATTCTTATTATCCTAGGTGGATTTCTTGGCATTCTCGAATGGATAGGTGGGTTTTGGGAGAATTGTGACCCCTTTGGGTTCGTAGCAGTATATTTAGTATCCTCTTCTAGTACTCAGGTGTTGTGCCTCTTTCTAAAATTCATTTCACCTAACTTTACCGATTTCTGTACAGTTCTCCAATCAAGCCTTTCGAAAATTTCAACCGAAGACTTCATTTATTATTAAGTACAAGAATAAATATTTTCAACACTATGTATGGAAACATTTAAACATTATTCATCTGCCACAACTTGTATTAAATTCATCCTCTATCTAAAGTCACATATGACTTCCTCGGTTCGAACCTTTCATTAAAGTGTAGTTCCCAACTTCGGTATGAAAGCGATGACCTGACCACCAGGCGCCTAACAGCTCTTTGCAACCCTCCCACACTACTTTCTCTCCTCACCACTTTTATTTCTGTCTATCTACCCACACACCCTTTTTTCCCCTACACACACGCATACAAACCCACTTAACTGGTGGGAACTGGTAGTAAAACTCAAATAAAAATAACCTCCCCCGCCACACCACTTCATTAGACCCCCTTCCACGCCCTTGGTTCTCCACTCGCTAACCCTTGACCTTTCATAATGGCCCGGCGGAATCAGAGATGCCGGGGGAAGGGGTCACTCATTCACTGGTGGAAACTCGAGTTATGCGAGTTTCCGAATCAGGTGCAACGCCCCTGAGGGTCTTATATTCCTTCATTACTAAGACTCGAGGGTTCCTTGAACGTGAAACCTACCCATACATGACGGGTTGTTTTTCGCTATTGGTTTGGCCACCGAATACTGTCATTTTTTAGGTCTTTTACAGGGGGTAGGGATTCGAACCCCGGGGTTGCCACATTGGACCTAAATAGGGACCGAATGAGGACTCTATTTGGGGGGGTAAAGACCCCCGACACCTTCATATAGTTCATTCGCGACCAAGATCCTTTGTGGGGTACGACCATAACTCGAATGATGGAGGAAAAATAGGAATAATTGTGGGAGAATTTCACTTAGAGGGGAAAAAATCAGTAGGGATCAGAAAAAATTGGGAGAGTTCGTATAATGAAGACAAGAACTCAAAAGTACAAGTTCTTAATCAAGGTGAGAATCAGGGAGAAGTCAAAGGGGTCTGTTGTATTGGCAGATTAAATCGTACAAAAAATTTGAGAGGGTTTAACGCCCTCTTTCACCCGAAGTTGGGACTAGTCAGATGTGGGAAAGAGCACTAAGGAGAAGGGTTAGAGGATGCAAAGATCAATAAAGAATATAAATAAAAGAGCGTAAAATATATGAAAATTAGATAAAGAATATAAATAAAAGGTTGTAATAAAACTAAATAACAATTGACAGAGAATAGAAAAAAAGGCAGAGTAAAAGATGGAAAAGTGAGAAAGGATAAAACGAAAAAGTGACAAACGGGAAGAAAAGTATAAATAAGGAAAATAAAAGGGCGTAAAAAAGATGAAAAAAAAGGATAAGGTATAAAATTTGAAAGGCGTAGAAAAGGACTAAAAAAGAGATATTGAATAACAGAATAAATAGATGTAGAAAAAGGATGATAAAGGGAGGAATTAATGGAAAGAAAAGGGCGTAGATAAGATCAGGGAACCAAGTAGATTATTTTAGCAATTCACCTAAATTCTACTGAGGCTCAGAAGATGCATTTTAAGCTTCCAGCGAACAGATTCGTACTTACCGTCACGCAAATTGTTGTTGTTGTTATGGTTTCTTTTTACCACCGTTTACCACCATTTGCTTCATATTGCAGTGGCAATAAACCATTCTAAATGGATTCCCAACCATCTCATCTAAGCAATGCTTCCTTTTTACCGACCATTTGATGAGTATTATAGTAGAAGAGTTTAGTTGGTTAGTCACCTGAATATATAGGGGTGGGGAAAGGGGGGCACCTGTACATAAATGAGTAGAGGAGATTGCTATACATAGTATTATGATATAATAAATTTTTACTTGAGTATCTTCACACCCGATTATTTTGGACAGGTACTTGGCGCGCCTGGCTCTGTCCGATCTACTTTACCTCCTCTTCAACATTCCGTTCTGCTTCGAGGATTTCGCGGACATCTCCAGAAACTTCCCGGTGTCCAAAACGAGCGCCATCTACTACTCCCACTTGGCCGTTCCAATAGTCAACACCTTTCTGACCATGAGCATTTACATCGTGGTGTGGCTTTCGTACGATCGCTGCATCGCCGTTTGTAGCCCGCACAAATTCTCCGCCCGACAGCGCCTGGAGGTAGTCAAAGTACGTTGCGGAATTTCTCTCGCTTTGACCCTTCTTGTCTACATCCCAACACCGCTGAGACAAACATTCGACTGCGGAGAAGAAGGATGTTGCGTGTTCGACAGCACCGTCATGTCTAGTAGATGGTACATTACCTACGAATTTATACGAGAGTTTTATTCTAGATTCATTCCAGCTCTCGCTATTACTGGGTTTAATGTCGCGATTATCATTACTTTACATCAAGTGAAGAAAGCTCGTAGAGATCGAGAACAACCCGATGTTATTAACGAGGCTCGCCAAGATCGTGAAAGACGTCTTGTTTTTCTACTTTTGGCTATTACGGTCTTCTTCTATGTGTCGACATTGCCAAGTGCGCTTTATAAAATCATTAACAACCATACCTTACGGTTTGTTCCGTATTTTAGAGTTGTAGCGGATATTTTGGAAGTGTCCGGTCATGTGTTTAATTTTGTTCTTTATTTCCTGTTTAGTCCTGAATTCCGGAAAACTCTAATTTCCCTTCACAGGCATGACAATAACATAGCAATGACATCGTCGATAGTTCAGCCTTAGAGTGTGTGGTTTGTGTTAAAATAGAATCAATTAAGACACCGATTCAGCAAAGAAGGACCAGTTTTAAATTAATTAATATGACCAAAAATATTTTTATATTATGATAAACTAATACATTTTTGTCCTTATTTTTTTTATATCAATGTCATTGACCTACTCCGCCAGTCTTGGAATAAAAGCCTATTCGTTTTTGGACTGTATACCAAGACGCGCGTACATGGGTGGAGCCCCTTCCTCACTAGGCGTGCCAAAATCGGGTGAATATTTGTTTTGTAAAATTTCGTCTCCTATTCGTGATTTTGAAGAAAATATTTTTTAAGTTTCACATAACAAAGGCATGATAATAAAAGTTAATACTGGTGCTGTACGTTAGTAGTCTGATAAAGTTGCATGTTTATTATCATATTTTCATCGCTGTCGCTCGCCATAAATAAAATGTAATTAATTAAGGTGAAATCTTAAGCCTGAGGAAGAATTTGAGATTCTAATTACTTAAAGGTTTCCTGCGCTGCGTGTGCCAAAAAGATCTACAAGCGTGTCACTTTGGGCACGAGTATCACAAGCCTTGGCTCTCTTGGCTTCGTTATCACGTAAGTCTAGGGAGCCGTATTATATTAATTATTAAGTTTGGGAGCCCATATCATTAATCAATAGAGGGGAGACTGGGAATGCTTGAGGAACAGCAGAAGGAAGGATAAAAAGAATTAGAAAAGGAAGAGGATAAACAGGTGAACTAAATCCTACAAGCGAACTCGGCAGTGTTATAAAGGGTGAATGCTCACTTTTACAAGTCCTCAAGGAAAAGTAGTGAACAAGGTAGCACAGAATTAAAAAACAGAAGAAAAATATACTCGTTTTGAAACTTTTATGTTTAATCCTACAAATTTCATTTTATCTGAGTGAAACTTTTCATTAATGCAATCTTTTATTCACACCTCATCCTTAAGGTCTTGGGAATTTGACGTTCAAGCTCGCATATGTAAAACTAAGGTGGTCTCTTGTACCAATTTTAAGCAGTTATGCACCCTAACTCATTGCTTTTTATTTTCGTAGCTTCAAACCAAATAAAGATAAGTAATTCAAGGGAAATTATAAATATAAAATAAGTAGGGCTATAAGTTGTAGGGTCGGACACGGATCGTACTGCTAGTAGTTATTCAGTAATCAAAACTAAAGTTTTAAAGTTAGCAGAAATCCTAAATCCCGAACAGGTAGTTCACATAAATACCTTTATTTTCCACATACAGAACTTTGAAATATGTTTGGTTTACCAGTTCAGATTTATGGTATCATTTTTTAACAAAGTGTGTTTGTACAGATCGTGACGATCTACATAGGCCACGCTTCTTACACCCTTGGTACCATTTTATGTAATTTTCTTTTCATATGCCACTACTGAAATTAAAGGATCTACTACTAGTAAATGATACACAAATGTTATGAAAAATATAAAATAAAAAAAATAGTTAGAATTATTATTTTACAACATTTTTCCATAAATATGAAAAATAATATATAAAAATAATAAATTTATTAATTTTATAGAACATTTTTGAGCAAGTAATGCACAGCCCTCATTGTTTATCATTGCATAAATATATGAATAACCTCATTAGGCAATGTAAAATTCCCATCTTACTGCAATAATGTAACTGGAAAATTGAAGTTTATAAAATTGAATACAAAATAGCCTACAAAATGATAAATGCCAAAAAATAGAATAAAAATTAGCTTACAATACGATAAATTAAGAAATTACTTAATACACTTAGCACATACTTTATATAGGTAAATATTGCATATAACGTAAAATAATGTTAGACAATAACACAAATAACATCATTTAACACTGATACAAATGGTCAACTTTGCATTTTAATATCTTTTATTTTATTCATTTTTGGTCGCTTTTTCACATTGAAGAAACAAAACAATCTTACATGATCAGCATACAATAGTTTCAAAACGAAATCTTTATTAATATAGTTTTTACGAATTTAAAAAAGTTTGTACGGACCGTGTACTACGCGCCGTTTTATGTAAACTGTAAACACAGAAAATCCAACGCTGGTCACCGTTATGAAATCACTTATTTTCCTTCACAAGGATCATACTAACCATGGAAACTCCTAACAAACATAATCATGCAATATTCACGAACACTGTGGACTATAATGTAACTCGTAAAAATTACATCAGAAACGTAAATTATAAAAAAAAACTTACATAGCAAACAAAAAGACGTCGGAGCTCCGCGGGAAGAGGGAGGTGACGCCACATAAGATCAATTTCCCTTTCCCCACGGTAAACTGAATCCAACCCATATTTTTCTAAGAAGGCCTTTTGTACGGTCCATATATGGTCCGTCTCCACTTCACTCTACATGTTAGGATGGATGAAACTGCAAGTTACGAGCAAAAGAGCATTTTTATTCCAAAAATATGGTGGTAAAATGATCCAGGCAGATAACATAACAGACGTAAATGAGAAGATATATTGATATAAGTTACTCAACTACAAGGAGCTACAAGGAAAATAAGTACCCTGGAAGACCTTACAATCCATACAAGGAGGGTACATTTGGCGCAATCATCGAAGGTGTCCGTTGGCAACCACCTCGACGATCACTCGCGAGGATCTTAACGGCGATTTCGCAAGACTTTATCTAGTCTTTACTTGAACTGGTCAACAGATTCACTGTTGACAAATTCCGTCGGAAGTGCGTTTCAACTACCGCAGATACTGTAAGTGAAGAATTTTCCACACATATAACGGTGGTATCGCTTCAGTTCAAGTTTAAAGCCGTGATTTCTTGTTCTCCCCTCGCTGAGCTGGAAAATATCCCCGTAGTCCAGTCTGTCGAAGCCTCGAAGTATTTTAAACACTTTGATAAGCTGACCACGTAGTCTCCGGGTCTCCAGCGAGAATATATCTAATTCCCTTAATCTATCTCCATAACTTTTATGTCTGATAGAGGGAATCAGTTTGGTTGCCCTGGCTTGCACGCGTTCAAATCTCGCGATGTCCTTTCGAAATGAAGGACTCCAAAATTGTGCGGCATCCTCCAGGTGCGGTCGGAAGAGCGTGTTGTACAGACACAGTACAATCTCCTTGATCCGATATCCTAACTGTCGTTTTATATACCCCAACATCCTTTGGGCTTTCTTCTCCACCTCAATACACTGTTTCGAGAACTTGAGGTCACTCGTGATAGTTACATCCAAGTCCTTCTCAGTGTCACTCGATTCAAGAGCAGTGCCCTTAAGGATGTACTAAGGTTTGGGGCTTCGGTGGCCGATATGCATTACTTTGCATTTCCCCACGTTGAAAGGCATTTGCCACGTGTCCGACCACTCCCCAATCCTTTGAAGGTCCTCTTGGAGGCGGGCAGTGTTCCCCTTCTTTACCACATTGATACCAAGCTTGGTGTCGTCGGAAAATTTGCAGATTTTGGCAACCATGTCTCCGTCCATGTCGTTGACATAGATAATAAACAGTAGTGGTCCCAGGACGGAACCTTGAGGGACAACGCTAGATACGGGCGCCCATTTAGAGTCCCGTTCATTCACCACTACTCGTTGCCGTCTGTCACTTAGCCACCTCTCTATCCAACCTGCTACCTTGCCGCCTATGCCCTGCGCACGCACTTTCCGGAGAAGACGGCAGTGTGGTACCTTGTTATAGGCCTTTTGGAAGTCAAGGTACACAACATCCACCGCTTTATCCCGATCATGCTCACTGAACACGAAGTGGAAGAATTCCAAAAGGTTCGTCAAGCATGACCGTTTCTTTCGGAAGCCGTGCTGGGAACTCTTCAGTAGCAAGTTTGACTCTAAATAAGACGTTATCTTGTCAACTATCATGCTTTCCATGAGTTTACCGATAATCGAAGTCAAACTGATGGGTCGGTAGTTTGACGGATGGCTGAGGTCTCCTTTCTTGAAGATCGGAGTCACCTCCGCCTAACGCCAGTCTCTAGGAACGCATCTGGTCCGGATTGACATGTTAAAGATAGCGGTTGTTAAAATATTTTAGTACCTATTGGTATTTATACCTTTACTCTCAATTACGCACTTACATCTTCTGCCACAGGAGTATCACTAACCGAAGGCATTCTTCTGGTGTTAATTTTCTTCATAACTCTTGTAATATTTCCCAAAGTTCTTCGACGGTGTTTGGGCTTCTCTCCTTACTTCTCTCTCAAAGTGGCTTCCACAAATTCTCAATCAGCTTGAGATACGGGCTCTGAACAGGCCAGTCCATGCCACTTAATTTCTCCAGAACCAGACAATTTTCTTCACTAACTTTGTGTTGTGGCAAGGTGCATTACCCTGCATAAAAAAATGGCAGGTTAGGCAGCGGCGGCTCTCATATGGAGAACAGCATGTCCTTGCAGAAATTCTTTATACCTTTGTACATTCTGGTGCCCTGTAAACGAACAAGTGTGCACCTACCTTCGGCCGAAATTATGCCCACACATAACGCTTTATCAGCCAAATTTGACGCTGCTCTTCTTCACGCAGTACACTTATTAATCTTTCAACAGGTCTTCGACGGACGAACCTTGGTCATCTGAACCAAACAAATTGTACTTCGATTCATCCCTGAAGTGTACTTTTGACCATTGGTCTTCTGCCTAGACAACGTCATTGGTGGCGAAGGATAATCTAGAATTTTTGTTCCTAGAGCTGATTAATGGCCTGAGTGCTGGTGTGCAAGATTTTAAAGATCTTTAGGTCAGGCAGCGTTTTGCTTTTTTCTTGGAGACACTAATGCTCATAGTTTTATTGACTTCTTGTGAAATCCTGGCTGTTGTCTTGCATTGGTCCTTTTTGAGATACAGACGTTGACTTAATCATCTCTCTTTGAGGTTTTCCTAGGCCTACAGGTAGAAATTGCAATTATTTATGAGCCTGCAGGATCGTTACGTGATATAATATTATGTACGACACTTTTGAGAAGTTTAACCCTTTCAACTATGGCTCTGATGGAGAGATGATCCTGTTAACGTAGCTTAACAGATAGCTCCTGGACATATGCAGGTTTAGTGATTCCCCTAGGTATGTTTGCTGCTCGGAACTAGATAAGGTAATGAATGAAAGTGCTGAGAATTCATAGAAGTTTGTTACTACCCTAAATTAGTTAGTTGTTTCAAAGATAGAAGTACATAATAGGCAAAAATAAGCCTACAAAAATACTTTAAGTCTTAAAGCAAAAAATGAGACTGGATCGAACAATTCTTAAAAAAATTAACTATACAGAAATCAGGAAGCCTTTTAAAAAACAACTTGAGTACAATCTAAAACATATAATACAAATCTAACGCGAAAACCAATATAAAGAACAAATTACTAAAATATGAAACAACAAGTAATAATGGGCATACATGAAATAACAACACTAAACGATAAACGGGTAACCAAATCCAAAACAAATAAAATATGCTTAAAATAGTTTGAAGAATTATATTAGGAACTATGTATGTGATATCAATTGCTACCTTACACCTGATAGCTACTTCTCAATAAATAGAGATGAAGTCCTCCCCTCCCCAGTAAAGAAGCATTAAATTTTGCATGCACTTAATTACAAAATGTTTAAATGGAAGATTCCACTTGTATGGTGCAACTCTTCTGTCGTACATTTTCTAAAAGGTGAGAGGAAAGAATAAAGAAACTATAGGCCGCTCAGTCATTTATCAACAACATAAAAATTAGTTACCTAAGCCATAACCAACAGACTAACACAAACACTAGATTGCAATCAGCCCCCAACACAGTCAGGTTTCAGGAGTATATGTAGTACATATAATCATCGACACGTTGTACAACTATTGTTCCAGACAACAAATGAATACAAACTACCTCTCTACATGCCATTTCCAAACTATGACAGAACATTTGATTCGGTAAACACTGATACAACTCTAAGAACACTACAGAATCAAAGAATTAACATAAAACTACTGATATACTCTCTTCAATATGCAGACACACAACATCGTCATTTAGGTTGTACTCAGTCAGTAATAAAATATAAAAAAAGAGAAAAACAGATGTATAGAGTCTCCACAAAACTCCCTAAAACAGTGTTCGATGAGATTTTCAGGACCTTGAGGTAGGAACAAAAGGAAAAGAGAATAAATAGGGGATACTTAAGTCCCCTTCGCTTTAGTAAGGTAAAGTGCGACATAAGCAGTAGGGGAAAACGATTCCCTTTACTGCTACAGCAAAAATGAATGGTAAACTACCCAATTGATACCTTTCTTCTTAGGGCTGTTGTATTAGAATGGATGAGGACGTCCCTCAGGCCTGCCCGATGCAGTGTCAATGTGGCCACTCATTGCTATAATAAACACTGACCTTCGTATGATTTACGGATGACATGGTATTATTTGTTATGTCATCGTATTATTTGCGGATGACATGGTATTATCTGCTGATGACATGGTGTATTTGCGGATGACATAGCATTATTTGCGGATTACATCGATTATTTGCGGATGACATGGTATTATTTGATAATGACATCGCTTATTTGCAGATGAAATGGTATTATTTGCTGTGACATCATATTATTTGCGGAAGACATGGTATTATTGTCTGATGACAGCGAGTATTTGCGGATGACATGTTATTATTTGCAGAAAACATCGAGTATTTGTGGATGACATGGTATTATTTACTAGGACAACCTATTATTTGTGGATGAAATGGTATTATTTGCCTTGACATCATATTATTTGCGGATGACATGGTATTATTTGCTGATGACATCGATTATTTGCAGATGACATTGTATTATTTGCTGTGACATCATATTATTTGCGAATCACATAGTATTATAAGCTTATGACATCGAATATTTGCGGATGACATGGTATTATTTGCTGTGACATCATATTATTTGCAGATGACATGGTATTAATGGCTGATTGCATCGAGTATTTGCGGATGGCATGGTATTATTTGCAGATGACATGGTATTATTTGCTGATAACTTTATATGATTTAGGGCTTACATGGTATTATTTGCTGATGATATTGTATTATTTTCGGGTGGCATAGTAGTATTTTCATGACTAAGATTATTGGCGGATGACATGGTATTATTTGCAGTGGCATCATATTATTTTCGGATGACATGGTAGTATTTGCTGATGACATCATATGATTCAAGGATTACATGGTATTATTTGCTGATGTGATCGAGTATTTGCGAATGAACTCGCATTATTTGCCGTGGCATCATATTATTTGCGAATGGCATCGTATTATTTTCGGATGACATCATGCAATTTACGGATTACATGGTATTATTTGCTGATTACATCGATTATTTGCGGATGGCATGGTATTATTTGATGTGATATCATATCATTTGCGGATGACATCGTATTATTTGCTGGTGACATCATATTATTTAAGGATTACATGGTATTATTTGCTGATGACATCAATTATTAACGTATGACAAGGTATTATTTGCTGTGTCATTATATTTGCGTATGACATGGCATTATTTGCTGATGAAATCATATGATTGATTTTCGGATTACATTGTATTTTTTGTGGATGGAAGTGTATGATTTACCTATGGGATGGTATTAGTTGCTGATAACATAGATTATTTGCGGATGACACGATATTATTTACTGATGACGTATTATTTGCGGTTACTTCGTAATATTTTCGGAAAACATCCTATTATTTCTGATGACACCGCATTATTTATAGATGACATCATATTGCGCTATCCAACAAATTTTAACTTTGTCTCTGCTACTTGAGTAAAAGTTGTTGTAACAAACTAATTTTGGTGCGCTGAGTCCAGATCTGTGCTCAGATTTGTGCTCAGTTATGCAACTAGGCTATATGGCTCACTTTGTCCCCCTCGATCAATTAATGATACAATTATTACGAGTTTGAGAAATATGAGACGTTTCTGGGCAAAGGTTTGGAATCGGGTCACCCTATTTGGCATTATGTACGTCCTTTTGCAGATCTAGACAAGATATGTATTACATATAAAAGAGGTAGTACTCATCTAACTATAATTTTCTTCAAAAATGTTTGAGACTCTTGCTCTTGCGCTTGTACGTGGAGATAGGATCTCCCGTTGTAGGAACCAACAGTAGTCACCCATCATGTTTTGGTCGAAGCGGCCTTGATACCTGTTCTTCATCATTGCGTTATCTCGGTGGAACCTTTTCCCATGTTCGTCACTAATATCACCCATATTAGGTGGAAAGAAATATAGATGCGAATGCAAGAAATGCATCTTAAGAGACATCCGACACCCCATTCGTTGATAGGCATATAACAAGTTGTCCACTAGTTATTTATAGTTTTCAGCTCTATGATTACCAAGGAATTTCTGCACTACATAGACAAATGAATCTCATGCTGCCAACTCAAATGGAGTTAGTTTATTTCTGAACCCCCTGCTAGCTTTAAGTTTAGCATCGGTTTTCTTTGCACCAAATTTCTATTTAAGATACTGGAATCCATCAGAATCATGGGCCATCTTCTTCTTTATAGAAGGCAGCTAAGGTCTCATGGCGTTTACGGAAAGTAGATATTTTTGCACCGTCCTCTAGAAGATTCCATTGCTGTAGTCAGAAGCCCAACAGTTCTGCGTTCTCCTTTGACAATAACAAATCCCTCACCAAATCATTCAATCTTTCTTGATTTATTAACTGGATCTTCTTTTCCTTAGAATCATCCTCATACATTTCATTGTCATTGTTATCCTCCTCTTAAAGCGATGAATAATCTTCTTTAACTGCACTAACAGATGAAGAAACTAGGATTGGCATCTCCATATTATGGGAGACTGGTTTTATAGCTGACTTACAATCTAGATATAAAATTTTTGACTTATTCTTATTTGAGAATCCTGCAATATTTGTCATACAAGAGTAGCAATCAAAACCATGATTTGTTGGCTCACGTCACACCATTGGTACAGCAAAAGGTATACCCTTCCTTTTGCCATTTAACCATTGTGTGAGCCCCGTATAGCACACAGTACAAGATTTGTGAGGTGCCCAGGGCTTGTCTTCGTCACCAACTTTACAACCAAAATAATATTTGTATGCAGTTTTCACTCTTTTAGCTAATTTTTTCAGCTGGTTGCTTGGAGTATATCTTCCACAGATATAACAAAAGTTGTCTGGGCTATTTATACATCCTCGCCGATTCATGTTTTTAGCTTAGTTTGTATATATCCTGTTATATACTTTTGTACAATCTTATTTAATTTACAAATTAATTGAGAGATAAATCTGAGAGAAAAATACAATTAATCACTGTAAGTAAATACTGTTTCAACACCACTATTATAATGGCTAAATTTGACAACATGATAAAGCAAGAGTGTAACGCAGGAAGCAAACACACACAACTTATCCTCTCACTACGGTAGCCGAAGCAACACTACCCATATGTGTAACTAAAGAGTATGTGTGTAACTCAGGAACCTTACGTGCTAGAACAATTCTGATTACATATTCGGAATCGGCATACTCAATTTAGTATAAATCACAAGATAATACCCAAGTAGCAAAATCATTGTTGACGACATCGTATTATTTGTTTATGACATAATATTATTTCCGTATGACATCTCATGTATTAGGATGACATACTATTATTTGTTGATGACATCTTATTATTTGCTGAAGATATCTTATTGTTTTCTAATTACATCGTAATAATTTCAGATGACATCGCATTATGTGTGGATGACATCGCATTATTTTCGGATGATATTGTATTATTTGCTGATAATATCGTATAATTTGCTGAGACATCGTATTATATGCTAATGACATTATATTATTTTCTGATGAACTTGTGTTATTTACTGACGACATCGTATACCTTCCGGATGGCATTATATTATTTGCTGATGACATCGTATTATTTGCTAACTCCATCGTATTATTTGCTGATGACAGCGTATTTTTTGCTGATGAAATCGTACTATTTTTTGCTGACATCGTATTATTTGCTGTCGACATTGTAGAATTTTTGAATGACATCATATTATTTGTGGAAGACGTATTATTTATTGGTGACATCGTATTATTTGCTGATGGCATCGTATTTTGCTTATGAAATCATTTTATTTGCGGATGATATCGTGCTAACGTGCTCATTTCTTGCCTTGTAACTATAGCTCTGGCACCAATCGCTCCTGGTGGCGCCCGAGACTCAATGGGTAGATGGGCACGTATTCAAGATGATCAGGCAGTCTGCACAACGGAATCCTTCTTAGGGAGAAAGGATTGCCTGGTAGTTTGGTACATAGTTCATCTGACGTTGAAGACGTTTCCTCCTGGGGGTTCGATCGTAGTAGAAGGGCGTGTGACCCGAAGTGGTCACATCCACTCGACGTAGTGCTTCGTGTGGCCCTGAGTGGCGATAGCACCTGGAGTGTCTGGTTGCCCTCTTTGATGAAGACCTGATACAACACATTGGCGTAGAGCAAAAGGAGCTGCATGAATTTTAGTTTTATTCTAATTAGAAGATTTGCTCAGATGTCTCTCCGATCTAAAGCTCACAAGGGTTTTATACAAGAATTATATGAGAAGAGGTAGAGCTCATCTTCAAAGGGGTTTACCAATAGAATATTACTTAGCAGCAGCTATTGACTAATATAAGGAAAGTATTCCAATCCTATATGACGCCGGAGGAGTTTTCACAGGTTTTTATAGGGGTCTACCAATACTAATCTAAGAAGGGTAGGTCACTGTCCAGCACTGTCTGTTTATTTGCTACTTTTACAACCAGTGGGCGCTCATACACTTCTTTTACTCTATATTAAAATTGGGTGGCACTGGAAAGGTATGACGTCAAGCACAAAAGGATTTTGATCGTATAACAAATTCCTAAGCATTTTACTTTCAGAGAAATATTTAAGAAAAGGCAAATTTTTCAGCAGTGTCTTGGTTTTGCTGCTTACATGGCACGATTTGGAAAAAAAATGAAATACAGAACTTGGTCAGTAAATGAGAGAGTTGGATACAAAGAACAGTTGAACTTTGAAAAAAAAGTAAACTGTGAACTGCTGAGTGTTTAATTCGTATCTATTATCTATCGATATATCTATCTAAAATATGCAAATGCTTTTCAAAAGTATGAAAGTGAGAAGTGAGTTTCCGGTTTTATCTAACTATGCCACAGTTACTTTGTTGTTAAGGCACTTAACAATCGTATTATTTTCTGATTACATTGTATTACTTGCTGATGGCATTGTATGATTTACGAATGACATGGTATTATTTGCTGATGACATCAATTATTTGCGGATCGCATGGTATTATTCGCGGATGGCATTCTATGATTTAGGTATGGAATGAAATTATTTTCTGATGCCAACAATTAGTTGCGGAGGACATGGTATTATTTTCTTATAACATCATATTATTTGCGGATGACCGTATTATTTCTGATTAAATCGTATTATTTGTAGATTACATCGTATTATTAGCTGATTACTTGGTAATATTTGTGGATGACAACATATTATTTCCGTATGACGTATTATTTAGGATGACATACTATTATTTGCTGATGGCATCGTATCATTTCGAGATGACCGTATTATTTGCTTCAGGTCAAGAAGAATTATAGTGGCTGTTAAGAGAATTAACGCAAGCTATTCTTGCAGTTGACTCGAAGATTCCCTCCCCCCTTTTCAAAGAGGCAAATAATGATCAGTAAATCTTTAGAAGATTTAGCAATATGGATTGATGATCACATTTTAGATCAAGTACAATATTACATATAACACCAGGGAACACGTACTTTATTGAATGATATGTAACACTTGATTGTAAGTAATTTTTGTGCGCTGAAAACAAATTTCACCTCGGTTTGTCTTTATCAGGTCCTGATTCTTGTAAACAGCCCATGTGCCATTTTCCAGTTTTTTCAAAATTAGGATTCAAAATGAAGTCATGCGTTAACATTTATTTCTAATTTTCATGACTGCATGCAGTTTAAACTATTGTAAAATTACATTATAAGAATAGAAATAAGTTAAAATAAAACAAAACAAAGAGATATGAAGCTTTCAATCTGGTAAAAACTTTCTTTTATAGGACTTTCTAGAGCATTTGGTTGTTGACGGCAAGTTTCTTTTCAAGCACCAGCAGTAATCAGCCATCATGTGCAAATCCCAGCGTCCTTGATAACGTTCCACCATGATTTTAATATCTTGGTGGAATCTCTTTCCTTGTTCGTCACTTACAGCACCTAAATTACTTGGAAATTGGTTAAGATGACTATTCAAACGATCCATTTTTATGCTCATATTGCAACCTAGCTCTTTGTAGTCCTTAAAAGTTTTCTTACGACTTCTTCGTAGTTATTTGCCCTATAATTTCCTAAAAAGCATTTTATTATGTCCACGAATGAGAACCAAGCATTTCTTTCGCATTCATTTATGACATTAAGAAAACTGCTGTCATTAGTTAATGTTCTTATTTATGGACCTTCGAAAATTCCAGCTTTGATTTTTTTCATAACTTAAACTTGGGAATTTTCAAATTATTTGTTGGAAACACTCGCCGTTTGTATATAAAGATTTTGCATATTGTTTCATGAGACCTAGTTTGATATGCAGAAGAGGAAATTTGATTTTATCTCTGCTCACTAAAGGTGCATTAATTAAATTTTTATCTCTGACAGTAAGTGATATTCATGCTGTCCAGAGTTGTTTGTAATAATGTTCTGCCTTAGTTCTGCTGTCCCATAAGCTAAGGAAACAGGAAAATGCAGTATAACATGCTTGTTGCCCTAGCAGAAAATTGGCCATTTTTAAGTCAACACATATGATCCACTGGTGATCCCTACATTTGATAAGTTTAAAAACAGTTTCGATATGCTCATACTTTTCTTTTAATATTGTTTAGTGCCCAATTGGTATAGGGCTGTATAGATTGCCTTCATGGAGCAACGCATACTTAAGACTTCTTTAGAACTGTCTAAAAACAGACACGAATCACTTACATTGTAAGACTGAACCCTCATCTCCTTTAACAAGCCTGGTATGTCACAGCAATATACTAAACTTTGCTCTGTCCTAAAATATTTAAGAAGTTCCTTTTCTCTGTTTCTGTGAAATGAAATAAATGTGTTTGAACTAAGCATGTTTTTCTGTTTATGTCTTGAAGCTAACATTTCCGCAGCCTTTTTGGGGAAATTTAGATCTCTTACAAGATCATTTAACTCGGCCTGGTTAAACCTTTACTGATAACTTTCACTTATAACTACGCTGCGGAGGAATTAGGTGTCTGACTCCTTAGAGTTCATTACGATATTTTCAGAAACATCTTCAACTAATTCCTGAGATGGCAGACTCTTAAATTTTGGAAGGGGAATTTCATTTGAATGTAGCACAGGTCATATTGCGGTGTCGAAATTTGGGTACTCGATACAATATTCATTTTTCTTAGTGAAGCCCGAAGTCTTGACAAAGCAGAAGTAGCAATCCGTCTTGTGGTTAGTAGGCTCTCGCCACACCTGAAATGGAAAAACAATTGTTAAGCGTTAACAAAAGCAAATTTTATCAAAAATTGTTTATGTACCTAAGTTACAATTACACTTAGGTAATTTACAGTACACAAATAACTGAGTTACGTAGTTTTATGGAATGATAAACTTACCATCGTAACTTCAAAAGGTATTTTTGACTCTGAACCCTTCGTCCAATGTCGCAGTCTTTAAATGCATACAGTGCAGGCTTTATGTGGAACACATGATTTATCTTGATCCAGTTTTATGCCAAAATAAACTAAGTAAGCTTTTTTCACGAAGGCCGTTATATTTCCTCGTTGATGTGGAAGTGTAAAATTGCCACATATGTAGCAAAATGAATCAGGAGAGTTTTTGCACATGAACTTTCTAGTGCTTAAGGACATATTACTTGATTTTTTGTCAATTTGTAAAGGTATTCCAATTCCTTATTTTCAAAATCTGAAATATAAAAACAAACATTGGTTTAAATAGCTACTAATAGATAATTATAATTATAATGTGCAACTGCAAAAGACTTAGCAAGTATTGAGAAAATATCCTTTTTATGAATATGATGAAAGAGGAAGTGTGCTGAACAAAATCAGGACCTGATAGAGCAAACGGAGTAAAATTCGTGCTCAACGCACCCAAATTACGTAAAATTAACTGTCAAATCTGATTCAATAAACAAAAAGTTGAAATTTGTTCCCCAGTCATAATAGGATGACGAGAAATTAATTCCTTTTAAAAAAGAATATTAAAACTAGTTTTAATGTAAAAGTACATTTATTCATCGAATTAGATTCCATCATTAATGAAAATTGACAATAACCCCCCTCTCTCGTTTAGTTAAGCAGTAGTGTATTTCCTTCTTTAAGAATTCCTCCGGGTTTGAGGAAATCTAGGATTGTATATCCTTTTCCATCTCTTTCCGATCAAAGTAAACTTTGCCATTTTGTTTATGTTGGTAATGACCTAAATAAATGGTCTTCAGATGGCGCAAGGTCAGGTAAATATGGAGGACGAGGACGAAGTTCCTCAGCTAATGGATTCATTTGGAGGAGGAAGGGGGGTCCAACTTAGCGCGTGTTGTGGGTGGTAAAGTTTCGCTCCATCTTCAGAAGCGACTTGATCCTAGGCCTTAAAACGCAAGCTATTCAATTAACTTAATTTCCCAGTCTTAAGTGCGACTTGGATACTAAACATAAATGGTAGTTTGGAACTGAAGACTCCCCAGTGGTCATAAAATAAATACATGGATAAGAACACAGACACGGGGAAGAGGAAGATAAAGTAAAGGAATAAAAATTAAGTATAGATGGACAGGACTTCAGTGTTCAATGAAATGAAACAAGATAGCTTCCCTCAAAACCTTCTAAACTGTACACTTTTATACATAGAGACCATGAAGACAAAAGTGCGGTAGGTGAGTGGATGAACTTCGTTGATTGGCATGAATAACGGAGGAGAGTCAAGCCCTGGTCTGTAGCCAGTGGACGCTTCTTGGGAAAGCCTTTTCTCAGCCGTGGGATCAAACTAATTGATATATGATATATATATATATATATATATATATATATATATATATATATATATATATATATATATATATATATTTGTATATACCACGTAAGAAAAAGGAAAGATTGATTGGAGTTAATGCTTTCGTTGTCTTAACATTTTCAAACTCACAATGGCTTACAAAATAGAGACACACTTTATTTATACAAAGCAATGTTTTCCCTATAAGGTCAGATTTTTTATGTCTTCTGATAAGTCTGATTTGAGAAAGAAAGATAGGACTGGATATAAGGAAAACAAAATTTGGCTAATATTTATATTTCTCTTTTTTGTGTTGGAAATTAGGAATCATTCAAAGATATTTCTGCTAATAAAATCATTAACTGCTTCTTTTGACCTGTTAATCTGGTGACCCATCTTAAGCCTGTGGACGGCCAAAGTACTATTGGGATAGGATGGGTCACCAGATTAATGTGTTACCTCTCGTGAATTTTACCCATATGTATATATATATATATATATATATATATATATATATATATATATATATATATGCATGAAAGAAGAATGAAACCACAGTATTTTAGACTGATTATTTGCGAAACCACGTTTCGACGGAGAAACCTAGAAAGATGCCTAGCCTAAGAAGACAAATTTGCAAATCATAATGTAATTATCGGGGGGGGGGAGGGGCGGTATGGAACGGCATTTTTTAGCAAAGGCCGGATGAATCTTATACTTATCAAGGGATTAGTGTTGAATTTCTTTATGAGAGCTGATTCTATGTGGCGTCTAAGCATATAGTTGTGGGAATTTGAAATTATTTTGGCATTATCAATGCCGATGGAATGTATTACCAAACACTTGTTTGTCACGATATTTTTTCAAGGAAAATCTACTAACATATGCTTTTGAAGTCATCTTGCGCAAGTCAGGAACTACATAGAAACCCAGGATCTTAAAGCCACATGATCTGGGCACATACGCAAAAACTTCAGGAGCAATTATGGCAGAAAAAAAAAACAGATGGGTCAAATGGGTGCTTTATTATAAGCTGAGAAAACTTTGTGAAAAATGGCCGAATATAATGAGTAATAAACTTTATCAATGTTTCTTAGTTTCGGAGACACTTAGGAGATTATTCAAAATCTACAAGCCAAATAAGTTAAAAAATTAACAAGCGATACGTTCCTATAAACATAGAAGGACGGAAATGAGATTATAAATTGTATCATTGTCAATATCAGTGCCATGGCCGGTGAGTTGCCAATACTAAGCTTTCATTGTAGAAACATTTTATTTTTACATAAAAGAACTTTAGAAAGTTTTTGTTTGGTTTGTTGTTGTAGGTCGTTTGGTTAAAAAGTGACGCTTTTCATTGTGATAGTTATATAATTTCTTCAACTAGATGAACATGATCTAGTGAATCTGTAACGAAAATCAATCAAGATTATCAACTAGTTTAATTACTTTCAAGATGAAGATTTCAAAGACAAACTCGAAAAAAAATTAATTACCTCTGCCACCTGGTGGTCAACTTATATCATATTTGAACTCAGTGACATCAATTACCTCTGAGAGCATTGGTTTTAGCTAGCTACATTGAGCCAGCGACTCTTTACGGACAGAAGATGAACACAACACGAGACAGGCAAGCCCCATAGACACGCTTGCTTCGCTGCAGTCAAAATAACCGAACGAATAATTAAGTCTGCCACTCTGTCATCATACAGTTGCTTTTTATTTTTTTTCATAGGGTCGCTTTTATTAAAAAAATGGGAGATTTTATAATCAAAGAAAGACCAAATGGTAGGTACAGTTTTAGTTACAAATATCGGCGTCGCTGTTATTTTTAATCCGTTACCTCATCAATTAGGACTAGAAACCTCTAGTAATGGCAGGGTTACCAAATTTGGTTAGCTGCGTGGTGTGTCGGAGTAAGATTTTCACTCTTAAGACATGTCTCGTATATGTACACCTTATGCACACATGTACACGTATTTATATCTAACAGCTAATTTTAATTTTATAATGGAAGCTTAATGTTTGTTAAAAATCTACATAGCATTTATTGATGAAACTTCATGACATTACATAACAATATAATACTTATGCTACATGTCGCATGATGAGCCTTATTTCACCGACTTTTCTGTTGCCTGTTACAGCGTGTAAATTTTTTTTACAAAATATAATAATTATAATAAAGGTTTTATATGGCGCCCTTCAAGACCTTAAAGCCTTCGCAAGGCACCTGTCCATCGACTAGGAAAAGGTCTGACCGAAGAGGTGGGGTTTCAGAGCCCACATGAAAGCGGCAGGCGAGAAAGAAGAGCGGCGTATGTCAGCAGGCAGATAGTTCCACAGCTTAGGGGAAATTACCTAGAAGGCACGATCACCCATGCAGCAGAGACGAGAGCGTTGAACAGAAAGTAAGAGGGAACTTCCCGAGCGAAGGGCTCTTTGATGTCTGTACACAGCGAGTGTGTAGGATAGATAAGGTAAGTTGCGGTGTTTAAGATTTTAAATGTGGAGCTTAAATATTCGAAATTTAGTGGGCAGATAGTGCAGTTAGTGGAGCAGGGGTGTGATACAAGAGAACCGTCCTTGACGGAGGTGAACTAGAGCCGCAAAGTTCTGGACTAGTTGAAGGTGACGAATTGTAGTGTTAAGGGTTCCAGTAAGAATAAGCTTACAGTAATCAAGGCGAGAACTAACAAAGGCATTGTTGGCGATCTCTAAAGTGTTTGGGTCAAAGTGAAACCAGATACAACTGAGGCTACGGAGTAAGCAGGGAAACGATTTGCTGATATTAGCAACATGCGATTTGAAATATGAGTTCACTGTCAATGGAAACACCCAGGTTTCTAACCTTGTCAGAGAACGTGATCGGGGAACCACCCAGATTGGGAGGGAGCTACATTTTAACAGTAAGCGACATCTGGTGAGGTGCCCCTCAACAGAATCTTAGTTTTGTCATGGTTGAGTTTGAGGAAGTTATCCGATATCCATTCAGTAATCGCGTCATATGAAAATAAAAAAAAATAGTGACGGTCACTGTGAATGAGTGTGGGGAGGAGGAGAAAAATACCCGGTATTGCAAAAGTCCTGTTGCACTCGTTACAACGCTCTCAACAAAAGACATAATGATAGTTTATATGCAGTTATACACGTTTTCATTGTTTCAAAACATGGATATGTATTTAAATTGTAATAGCCATGTCAATCAATGTGGCCACCGTGGGCGGCGAGCACGCGCTCCACGCGAGACCTGAAGGCCGCACACACGTTGCGAAGGAAGTCCTTACTCATGCTGGCCCACACGCGGTGGACGGGAAACTTTAGCTCGTCAAAGTGCTGTGGTAAACCTTGCAGGCTTGCCCTCGAGATGCACTCACACGTTGTAATCAATATGATTGAGGTCGTTGACTGCGGCGGCTAAATGTCCTTCGACCAGAAGTTCATGTTAGACCCAGCCATTCTTGCACGGTCTTGGCCCGAGTGTACCGGGGCACCGGCATGTTGAAAGAGTTAGTCCGCCTCCTTCGTAATCTTTCTCACCCAAGGCAGGACTTTCGTGGCAAAGATGTCCCTGAAATCGGCCGCGGTGTGCCTGTAATCGGCCGCAAATCGCACATGCGGCATCTTCTCGCCATTCGAAACCACGACGCTGAGCATCATCACAAGGGCCAGGTGCTTGGTCATGGACACGTAGCAAAACTCGGAGAAGTCCTGGCCGAATCTTACCACGTGGTCGTTCTGTTTTTGATGGCCGGATCGACCGTGAAGCTTTTTTTAATGGGGAAAAAGCAGAATTCGATTGCCATGACCCTTAAAGTCGTTGATATGGCGACGACAGCAATCCCGACGTTGTTCTCGAATACGGTTGGTGAGCAGAGGCCTTTCCACGCACTTCGAGCTCTCGACGGCCCTGGACACGGTGGCCACAGAGATGTTCTTCTTCTTTGCAAGCGCAGTCATTTGACCTTCGGGGAACTTTCGAAAGCCTTTCTTACATCCAAACTCTTAACAGCTTCACGTTGTCTTGGACGAGGTCAATCTTTGAGGTTTTCCCATTTTTGAACCTCTCCGTGACTCTGTGGACGGTCATCCAGCTGAAGTTGAGCCGCTTGGTAATGTCGTACTTGTGGTGGCCGGAGTGCAGGAGAACAGATATATCGATTTGTTTCACTTTCATCTCAACACATGACCCATGTTGGAAAAGTAGTAATTTAAGTTTGTTGAACGGAACTTTTTCCATCACCCACGTAAGCCTCTCGAAAGATAAAAAAGCTGAGTGTAACAGAACTTTACAAAACCCAGTATTTGTATGTCATCAACATAGAAATGGGAGGAAAGACCTAGACGACGCAGAAGGAGGTCAACAAGAAGGATGTAGATACGAAATGTGAACGAGACAAGGACAGAGTCCTGAGGATCACCGTAGGATACAGCAGCTGGCCGAGATACCTCAATCCCGATGTGAACAGTATTAGTAAGATTTTACATATAAGAGCAAAACCAGTTTACAAAGCCTACAGAGAAATCCAGAAAGTCACTAAGGCGGCTGAGAAAACTGATTGGTCAACGGTATCAAATGCTGCCGAAAACGAGAAGCACCATGTTCTTCTGTGTTTGTTGGCCTGAAGTAACGTGTTGAACAACAAAGGGGTTGGTGTATCTGCGAAAGGAGGCATAACGAAGTGGAGCGTGAGTGTCTAGGCAGGAGGAGAGTGGCTGAGAAAAGGAGCAGGGAGATAAGTTGAAGTCATAAATGACTTAAGTTTGATTTTGCGCGAAAATACACTAAAGTCTGACAGACTACCCTTTGCTAAGTTAGCTTACTCACAGTTTTAATAAAGCAGGCTATCTGAATAAATAAATCAAGCAATTTTATAAATCGTTGGCTTGGGATATACTGGGTATCTATAACTGGGTTAAAATTTTGCCCCACTCAATCCGAAAATGACATCTGTTTCCTCTGATCAGGTCAGGTTTTTTGTGCTAAATTGATTTTTAAAAAAATCAGATTTTATAAATAAATCGATTACATTTTTGTGACATTTTGGGTTGAATTTTGTCAATATTTCTCACCCGAAATAGGTTTTTAAAATAAAAAATATCGTTTTTCTAACACAATTTAATGTTAAAAAATTGATCAGTGTATATTGAATAGTAGACAGTGATAAAAGTAAACTACATGTAAATTGTATATTAATTAGGTCATCATTGTTCAAAACATCTCCATGGACAATCCTGGAAAAGCGTGGCACAAGTAAGTGAAGCAGGCAGCATCCTTGTCCAGAGCCTTGGTAAGCTGTTTGTTCAAGCCGATCCTGATGTGCAGCGGTAGGAAGAATATCCTGTCTCTGTCCACCAGAGGGTTGTTTATGATGTTTCTTGCTCTTCCAGGCACCACTTTCTCACTTACACGTCTATCCTTCTTCTTGCAATACTGAGCTCGGTTCCTACTATCCCACAACTACAGAAAACACGGGTACTTAGTTAACCCAGACTGTTGTCCCAACAAACGTTCACCATATTCAGGTTAGCACAAATTAACCAATCATGCTAATCATAACAAATTTTATCCAGCGCGTACTTCACCGCTTTAAACTTTTCCTTCAGTGTAGTCGAGCCAACGAGGGGTACAGATGAAAACTAGTTACCGTTGTGTAGCAACGATCGCTTGCTGCTGTCAATGAACCGTCTCCATCTTTTGGTTGGTACTGTGTCATTCCAAGGTTGTGCAAAAGCTGCGAAATATCTGTATAGTACACAAGTCTATCTATTCAGAGAAAACCGGAAGTACCATGGGGGTTGTTGAGGTAGAAGGTGATGTGAGCAATGTCAGAGAGTTTATTTTTCCTTCAATCTGGATTCTAAATGTTTGGCAGACGACTTTGAAAAGATTAGATCGTGAACTGGATCATTGAGCGGACCATCATGCTAAAAAAAACGTTGTTCTTCTTCATTTTATTTAACACTGGAGGAATTTTTGTCTCTAATGTCAGGAAGTTTTCCAAAGACAGGTGCTGAATTTCATCAGAATAAGCTACAGGACGACGTGCTGATTGAAGATCAGGATACTTGAAACTGCTCTGGTTCTTTCTGTTGATCTCAGTCAAATCAAAAGCGCAGAAAGAGCAGCCAATGCCATGGTTTGCTGGTTCCCTTCAAACCATTGGAGTTCCAAAATTTTCAGACAATTCTTCTTGCACTTGGTGCAACGACGCTGATACTCGGTGCATGTCCTTCATTGCATGTGTGGGGAAAAAGCTTTATCCTGGTCACCAGGTTTCATACCAAAATAAGCATCGTAAGCACGCTTCATTAAGCTTGTCACTGGCTTCCTGTCAGTAACAGCGTTGTATTCTCAGCTTATTTTTACAAGATGCAAGATTTCCTGGACGAATCATTACATTCACCTGCAAAAGAAAAATACAAGTTAGTCAAATATCTCCGCAGGTAAACTCCTCAGAATTAATTTATTAAAAGAAATCAGAAACATTTTGGCATCATAGAAATATATAATACCGGTACATGTAAAAAAAAGTAAAAAACATCATTTGGCGATAAATGAAAAAAGTTGACTTGATTGAGCCAAAACAATGTGATTTTTCGATTCATGATATCAAACTTGTCCTAATTCAGCTGAGGAATACTAAGGTTAGTGTTGGCCAGTGTAATCTACATCTACTTACACAATAACTATTTACTCTAGTATGAGGCTAATTTGCTAATCTTATTATTTCGCAGTCTACCCATCTCAGAGTTCGGCAAACCGCCACGTCACACTTTTCTTATCTGAAGTTGGAACTTATGTTTCGACACCATTCTAAGCACCGCGGCAAATGACGCAATCAACGTAGCACAGGAAAGCTTTCTAGCGAAGCATAGTAGAGTCACAGACTGGTCGAACATCAGAGAAAATTGTTCTGACAACATAGAGCAGCCGTAACCTTATGCTGCGAAATCAAAATCTTTGTAATGATCTGTAAACTGTTTTAAATTATAGATTGAGCGTGAGATTTCTTGCTTGAGTATGAGAATGTGACTATAAAGCTGATAGCAAGTGCCTCACCAAGATGCACGAGAGTTGGCAGCTCTGTAATAATAGAATAAATAAGATAAAAAATACCAGAAATAAATAAGAACTGAACCTAGGAATCAAATTTAAATCCATTAACCTTTACCCAAATTTGTCTCGTTGTTTTGAGCAAAATTATATATTCCAATTAATAACACCTTTATAAATATCAAACAATAAACCAAAGAAAACGATTTTTAAGAGTTAAAAATTAGTTATATCCCGAAGTTTCAAATTGTGTCGAGAATTGGCAACCGTAGATCGATATTGCCGGTTTGAGTTCATATTTATAGGCTTCCACGGCAATAGCAAAAAATATCGAGCTTGAAATCGGATTCCTGTCAGTTCTCAACGTAATTGATTGGGAATCTCGCCTTTCCGGATTTCGGAAAAAGGGATTCGAGATTTTATTATTCATATTTGTAGTTTTTCCATGATGAACCATGAACACCGGATTGGCTAAAACTAGTCTTCTGTTACAGCAGAATTTAGGACTGATATCAGTGGTATTGAACCGTATTGCTCTATGTATGCCGGCTGCAGATCTGATACCCAAACCCACAAGGGTGGCACCCCCGATTAGCGATGGTTAAGTCCGCGCTAACCAACAAAAAGCCCGCCATACAATAACACCTCGTGAGGACCCCCTCCCCCCGCGGGTTCACGCATCATCATTCATCCTATATGGGAGCTCACGCTCATGGATGTAGAATTGCAAAGAAGAGGGAGTTCTCCCTTTCTTTTCACGAAGAAAGGGAGCACAAACCATTACCTCTTGAAGTAAAATAACTATAACCAACGAGTAGAGAGTATAAGGAGTCTATTGCCTAGAGGGGCCACTCTCTAAGAGATCGCCCAAGAAAATACAACTAGGATGCCTCTGCGAGCAATTGACATACAACCCAAGCCCAGTAGAGAAAAAGTATTCGGGGTTGTTTATGGCAAGCTGAGTATAGCCATGATAAGAATTCTGAAGGTGGCCTCAGGAAATGTCGCAATCTGTGAAAAAGAGAAAGACATTGAGGCTATCACCAAAGAAGAGGTAGTCGAGGTCTTCCGTGGAATTGGTATACAGCCCACCATACCACCACAACTCCTGGCCCACAGGAGCGTGGTATGCCGGCGACTCGACCCATGGATCGGCAACACTCGAAAGAAGAGATAAATTAAAAAAAAACAGAAGGGACAACAACGACTATACTCACGTTTTTAAAGTAGTCTTCGCTGAGACCACTATGGCCCAAAGGGCAAAAGAACATGGTCTACTCATGTTCAATGCCAAAGTAATCAAATTGAAAAAGGGAAATTTACTCCAGTTCAATTTTGCTTCAGATGCTACAGAATGGAACAACACGCAACAAAGACTGCAAAGAGCCACAGGAAAAGTATTCTAAATGCAGTGAAAAGGGGCACCATTAGAAAATGTGCAACAACAACTAAGAAAGGTGCGTAAACTGCGGGCGGGGACATAGGTCAATCGCCATGGCCTGTCCAGTAAAAAAGGAGGTAATTAAAAAGAAGCAGGAAATTAAGTAACAAGAGGAGACGCGTAGGTCCAAGATCAACTATGCAAAAGCAGTGAAGGCAGCGCTCACAGAAGTATATGCGAGGAAGACTTACCTAAAAATTCAAAATGAAAACTCAACCAAGATTCTGACTTGCATACTCCACGCGCACACCATGATTCTCACGCGAACAGAAACATTCGCAAAACAGCTAAGCCAAATGCTCGCGAAAAACGGAATGGAACAAATGTGGTTACCGGACAACCTACTTCCGGGGACCTCCTGCAATTGCAGATGGTGCTAAACCAGCAGACTGAGGAACAAGAAAGCACCAAAAGAGACGACACCAAAACAAGAAAAAAGACTAAAACAAAGAGAACAAAAGTAGCAGTAGAAGTGAAAACTCCTGCACAAAAACGAGAAGACAGCGGAGAGAATGAAAGAGCTGAGTCGGTTGCGTCTGATTCCTTGGAATACTCAGACTCATCAAGCAAAGAAGCTGCTCCTTAAACTAAGAACACAACCAAAGGAAAGAAACGCAAAAACAAGAAGATAGATGCAGACCAAATCAAACTCTCCATCTACTCGAGCGAGTAATTTCCCTTCCCCGAAGAAATAGAACACATAAAAATATTCCAAGGAATTAGGGCGAAAAGTTTTAAGTGGGAATTCGATGCTGAAATCGACACAGAACTTGTAGAGGAAGCCATGCTCCACCAAAACGTGACTCTACACGGTCGAACATGTGAGCAGGCTTCAAATGCGAAATTTAGGAAGAAAAAAAAACGGTAGGAAAAGAAACACAACTCAGAAACACTGAAAGAACAACATGGAAAGACTAAGCAACAGAATGATGGTTCTGACACTCAACGTGGACGGATGGGAGGGGAAAGCAAAGGCATATGGAAAAATCAGTGAGCTCGACCTTGACATCATACTCAAAACAGAGCACGGTATTGACACATTTGGTCAAATCAAAATACTGGGCTACAGAGTGATCATGAAGAATCATTCACAGGAGGGGTTTGATGAGGCTGCGATAACTGTCAAGAGGAATATCTCGTTCAGGCACCTGCCGGAACTGGACGAATCCTTTGCGGTGGTAGTACTCCACACATTTGTAGGAAACCTCGTGATAGACGCAGCTTATCAACCCCCTCGTCGATCCTACCTGCCCATAAACAACTTCTACACGCTATTTAGGAATCGCAGATTGGCATTCATAAGAGGCAATCTCACTGCCAAACTAACTTAGAATTGATTAGGGTAAGAAAAAAACATCCAGAGAATAGATCCGGATTTTCCAACCTACATCACTTCTATATCAGTAACGAAACCTGACATAATCTTAACTAGTGAAGGCTTTTATTTCAACTACCATAGCGAGCCGGGACCAGCAGTCCCCAGTAATCACATAGCGATACTTACCACCATCTCACTCTCTCCAATCCAACTACCAGTTACTCTCGGCAAAAACTACGCCTCGGCCGACTGAGAACGTTACAAGAGACAACTCAGTCAATACGCCCTAGCTGACCTAAGAGATGCAACCTTGGAGGAGATAGACGAAGAGTTATAGAGAAAAACTACGGCTATTCTAGAAGCAGACCGCCTGTATGTACTTAAGACTGGATATAAAACCCCTCCTTAAACCAGCAGGACAGAAGAAATGTAGGAGATCGCTCATGTATACAGGGAAGAGTATGAATAGGTAAGACAGGTAGGTCCAAATGGGAAAGAAGTTCGCTACTACGGCGCCTAAGCGCTGAGCTAAATGACCCTATCAACCTCCAGCAGGAGGAAATCTGGAACAACTTGATAGACAGAGTTGATAGCGAGCTGAACCCGGCGAAATTCTGATACCAAATCAAAAAATCAAAAGGACTAACTGAAAAATGAAGGATCGAATTAAATCAAACTGGAATTACATAGAAGATCCAGTTTTTATGGAGTATAGATTTAGAATGTATTGGAAAAATGTCTTCAGCATGACTCTAAAAGACACTGAAGAGTTCTCTCAGGAATTCGAAGGCCAACTGATTGAAAAACTGAATCAGATTATACACCGCACGCACCCACATCACCAAGTAGACGAAGGCAAAGAGATGGCAGACCGAGGCCGGCTCATAACACCTGAGGGGGTAATGGTCACTGTGAGGTCCTTTAAACAAAGGGCACCAGGCTGGACGAGCATTACTCAAAGCAGCTTGGTAAATGCCCCGCAGCCGATAATTCAGGGAATCACGAACATCTTCAATGTTTCCCTGAACACGGGACACTTCCTAGACGGCTTAAAGGTTGCTAAAATAATCTTTATACCCAAGAGGTAAGCTACCTGATCAACTGGTTAATTACAAGCCAATCTCCCTGCTTAAATTCGTGGCAAAAATACACGAGAAGCTCCTGGCTGACCGGCTTCAAGATCAATTAGCCGAGCGAGGAGCTCCCAACTCTCAGCAGCACGGGTTCTGCAGGAGACGAGAAGCCGAAACCACCCACGCCTTCCTAACAGAAAAACTCGCATGAAGCAAAGCTGAGCGGAAGTTTGTAGGCGTGGTGCTGCGGGAGGTACAGAAGGCCTCCGACAAGATTTGGCTGGGGGCGGGGGGGACTACAATTCAAAATCCTCAACCTTGAGCTAAACCCAATCCTGGAAAGAGTCCTTATGACTATATCATGGAGAGGATAGCCCAAATCGCGATTCGGGGCTACAAAGGACAAGAATTCGAGCTCAAGTCGGGAGTTCCACAAGACAGCTGTCTGAGGCCCTTGCTGTTCCTAGTGTACACAAAAAACCTCCCTGCTCCAGTGATGGACAATACGATGTATTTGCAATTCGAAGATATCACACAAATCGTCCTAAGTCCCATCAGGAACGGTGAGGTTCAAGCAGGGGCGACAGCTGCCGAAATCAAGAACATCAACCGATAAGAAAAAAGGTGGACAATTAAGACCAACCGCTAGAATTTCCAAATAATTCCGATGGACTGCCGGAAAGTAGACGACGTCCTTGTTGATGAGGAACTCTACCCGTACTCTAACCTGGAAAAAGTCCTGGGCTTACGACTAACCAAGACTGGATACAAGACCCACATAAACATCAGTCTCCCTAGCCAAAAGAGAGCTGAAGAAACTCTGCAGATTCCGAAGCCTCAATGTGCCGAACAAATAGAAACTTTACACTGTTTTGGTACACTCCGTGCTGGTGTACCCAGCGGTGATCACGCAGATGGTCAGCTGTACATATCACAGGACAATGCAGAGGGTACAGAATATAGCCACACTTAATATTGATGGCGCAAGAAAGATCGACCGTATCAGGTAGACAGTCCTACACGAAAGAGTGGGACTCAAGACAATCAATATGGAGATCCAGAGGTCAGGGAGAAAGACATGGGATAAGGTGGAGGAAGAAACACTCCCGAATATCGACAATAATGTTGACATACCTCAACGCTGACGTCACAAAGTAGAAGGAACATCACTGTTTCCCAGCGGAAGAAACTCTTCGAGGGAAGAAATAAGACCGATCTATACCTCAGAATGTAAAACCAAAAATAAAATCATAAAAAAGAGAAAGTGAAAATAAACAAGAGACAATAGGAGTAAATAAAAAGAGGCAAAGTGCCCCATTTAATATGACACAAAAACTAAAATTAGATAAAGATAAAAAAACAACAGAAGTTAATAAAATTAATAAAAAAGAGGCAAAGTGCCCAATTTAAATTGTTACAAAAACAAAAATAAGAGAAATATAAATCAACAGAAAAAGTTAAAAGCATAGATAAAAAATAGGTGAAGCGCCCAAATTAAATTTTAAACTAAAATAAGAAAAAGAATAATCAAACAACAAATATAAAAAAAAAATATAAAAAAGTCAAAATGCCCAACATTAAAACTATTAAAGCTATAAAAGTAATAAACAGCATAAAATAAAAAGAGGCAAAGTGCCCAAGTTTAAATTTAAACTAAAGTAAGATAAAGAATAAGGAAACAACAAAGATAACAAGCCTTATTTAAAGAGGCGAAATGCCCAACGACAAAAATACAATCAAAGATAAACGAAGACACAACCATTTAGCGAACTATGACTTGAAAGCCTTGAAAGACACCAAGGAGGAACCTACCTAAGAGTTATTCAAAGATTTAAAGCGATGGAAGAACATGGCCGTCATAGACGCTCATCAAAATTCTAGACGGAAGACAAAAAAACTACAACTAGAAAGAGAATAATATTAGTGATGCCCTCAACACCAAGACAACCTAGAAAACCACTTCATACCTATAAAACCTATCACACATTTCATCACTTTCATGAACTCAACTCATTTTAACTGCAGCCATTGTGTGTTATTTTACGTCCTTTGGTAAACGGCTCTTTAATTGTCAGGCCGTCAAGCAATGGACACAGAGCTAAGAACCAACCCAATGTGTCTGCTCCGCTTGTCCAAAACTCATTCTGAAGCACTCAACATGATACATCAAGTATACGGAGATGAGACAATTTTGCGCTATTGGTTATCGAGTGTTACAAGAAGTTCAAAGAGGAAAGCAAGGGCGTGAAAGACGACCCCTGGAGTGGAAATCCTTCAATGAGCAGAACTGAGGCCAACATTGAACGCGTGAGACACATGGTACGTGGTGATTGTTGACTGACTGTTGGAGAGATTGCAAGTGAGCAAGGCATGAAACGCGACAGCATCTTGAAGATTTTCGCCGAAGATTTGTGCATGCGGAAAGTTTGCGCAAAGATAGTTCCAAAGGATCGTATCATGCAGATTCCTCAGTCGTCTTGCAATCGAACAGCGATGGTTGTTTGAGTACGACCCGTAGTCCAGGCGCCAGAGAGTTCAGGTGAAGAGTACGCAGTCGCCGAGGTCGAAAAAAGCAAGACAATCGAAGTCCAAAGTCAAACTCATGTTGATCGTCCACAATAGGTTTTTACCACAGGTCCAGGCAATCAACCAGCATATCTGCTAATAGACCCTGCGGCGTTTGCTTTGTTCGGTGCGCGATAAGAAGCGAGATTTGTGGCAAAATAACTTATGGCTGCTGTAGATAGAGGGGAGTAGGAAAGGGGGCAAAGAAAAAAGAATAGCGTAGGTGAGTTGCGAACAGCTTCCCGCGTCGCTGGACCACTGTTAGCCAGCGGCGAATCCACTCCACCATCCTGAGTCCCCCAAAAGACTCATTCAAACGAAGCTTTTAAGCCACTCGCCTGCACTTCTTGGAGCGTATTTTGAAGAAATGAAGAGAGCCCGTTTGGAAATGTTATCCAAGGGCTAACGCTTCCCCTCCCGGGTCTGGGCACCATTGTAGATAGAGGGGAGTAGGAAAGGGGACAAAGAAAAAATAATAGCGTAGGCGAGTTGCGAACAGCTTCCCGCGTCGCTTTTAAGCCGCTCGCCTGCACTTCTCGTACGCTATACTGCTTCACCATGACAATGCTCTGGCTCATAACGCACAGAGCTAACGCCAGTTCTTGGATAAGAAAAACTACCGCGCTGTAGCAACTCCCACTCCCTACTCACCTGACCTGGCTCCATGCGATTTTTATCTTTTTCCTAAGTTCATAAGGGTCATCAAGAGGGACTCTCATTTTCTGGACTTGAAAGCCATCGAGATGGCCATTTCAACGGAGCTCCGGATAATCCCGGAAGAATCCTGTTAGAAGTGCATGGAAGCGTGGCGGAAAAGGATGGGAAAGTGTGCTAGACTCGAGAGGGATTATAATGTATATCTCTCATAAGCGAGAGGGAACGATGAATATAAATCAGTCATACCGCAAAGAAAGAGAAGATAAACGGAATAAGCTTTCTTCGGAAAAATGTTTTTTTTTTCATTCACGCACACACACACACACACACACACACACACACACACATATATATATATATATATATATATATATATATATATATATATATATATATATATATATATATATATATATATATTATAAAGTAGGCAGCAAAAGTATACAATACACTATTAGTAATGCAAATTTACATACTCGTACTTTTAGCTAACGTGGGTTAATGAAATTTACAACACATGCGGAACTTTATGTAATAAATACAATTTAACGATCATAAAATGACAATGGTGAACAGGAAAGACTTTATAAGGACAATACTAAATGGGACAACGCAATGGTTACAAACCATTCATATAAACATGGTTTAGTACTTGGTTGTATAGACCTTGTTGTCAATTACGGCCTGCAGGTCCTTTGGGTAGTGTCCTACGATATTTCTAAAGGTGCTTGGGCTGACTTGTTTCATTCCTCCAAACGCATTTTCTTCAAATCAGATAAGTTACGCGGATCTCGTTTCTGGACCATGAGTTTCAATTCCCACCACATATTTTCGATAGGATTAAGGTCAGGAGATTGACTTAGCCATTCCAAAATATTAATTCTACCTCTATGCATCTAATTCTTAGTTTGTTTTGCTGTATGCTTGGGGTGATTGTCGTGTTTAAATGCCCATCCGGGTTTCAAGTCCACCTAGTCAACACTAGATAAATTTATTTATAAATTCCTCTCTACATTTAGCCTATCATTCTTCCTTCGACTATCTCCATCCTTTTAATTCCTGATAAGAAAAAACAACTCCATGACATGATCGCTCCACCACCGAATTTGACTGTGGGGATCGTATTCCTTGGCGCCTAAACTACACACTTTTTCTTTCTCCAAGTCATGCAGATTGAATTTCAACTCCACTTGTTTCCAGATCTTTCTGCAGCTCTCTACGAGTAACCTGTGGCTAAGCACATGCTGTTCTAGCAAGTCTTTGAGCTGCACGTTCCGTTATCATCCGAGAGTGACTTGAACAATCCAAAGGATGAATCCAATTACGAGAATTACAGTTGTGTATTATGGTACCAACTATATTTAGAGGTACTTTAAACTGTACAAAAATCTTTCTGTACGAATGGCCACTCTAATGAAGGGCTGCAATGGATTTACGAAGATCTTGGCTAATTTGTTTGTTTTTTCCCCATGTTGAAAATGTTGACGGTACGACTCTCTTGTAAGGACTGAAGCAGTAGCCTTACGCGATGACTAAAGAAACCTCGCATTTAATTTAGAATATTCTAGAAATTAGGGAACAAATGAGGATTAGTTTTTAATGAAAGATTTTGCAGATGTAACTTATTTATGTGTATTTATATAAAGGTGTTGTAAACTTTAGCGTTGTCAAATATCCCTATTGTCCTTGTAAACTTTTTCCTGTTCATCATTTTGCTTTTCTGATAATTTCATTTATTTATTACATAAAAGTCCACATGCATTGTAAACTTTTGCGGCCATATATATATATATATATATATATATATATATATATATATATATATATATATATATATATATATATATATATATATATATATATATATATATATATATATATATATATATATATATATATATATATATATATATATTATATATATATATATATATATATATATATATATATATATATATATATATATATATATATATATATATATATATATATATATATATATGTAGGTTAAAGCCAGAACCAGTATTCGGAATATATATAATTTGGGACGGTTCGAACATTAGCTATGTTCATCTTCAGCCTATAATGGAGTGAAACAATATGAAAGCAAGCAATAAGTTTAAAGTTTGTTGAATTGGAGAGAAAATAATGCGACAATGTAATAATGAATAAATTTAGAGTTTAGTCCATTTTCAAGAAAACAATGCAAATAATTAGAAAGAAAAAAAATTGCAAAATTATAAAAACAAACAGAAAACAAAGCAAAAAATTAAAATGAAATAAATGAATGAACACTTACCAACTTGAGAGAAGGACAGTAATTGAAGGATGTAATATGTAGAAAGTTTGAACTGGAAAATGGTAGTTGTTTAAAATACTGAAATAGGGTTAACCAACTAATAGAATATTCTAATTATCGGGTTATAATAAAAATTAAATAAATACTTTAAATAAGTTATTTCTTCATGAAAAGCTAACCATTTTAAGAAAATATCTTAAGTTCTGAAAATTCTACTTTTAATGTTGATTAATTTAAAGTGACTAAGAGAGCTACTGAATAAATGAGTACCCAATTTGCTGGTTGTGGGTTTTTTATAAATAAAAGTATTAAAATTCGAACCTACTCGAGCAATGTTAACATCCAAGAAAGAGATTTTGTTTTTTGTTTCCATTTCGAACTTTATTTTTGGATGTTGTTGGTTAATAAAATTAAGAAATAAGGAAGCATGATCTTAGTACTTAAAAATCAGGAAACAATCATTAATGTATATTTTAAAGACAATTGGTCTGAATTATTAAGGACATCTTTCTAGCCACAGTGTTTTATAATCTACTAAAAGCTCAGGCAAAGGAGAGACTCAATGGAGAACCCATGGCCATGCCTTCACGTTGAAGGTAAAACTCGTTATTGAAAAGATAAATGGTATCACCAACAGCCACTTTTAAAAGCCCATGGAATAGTTTCTTAGATAAACCCAATATTTCACTAGTACTTTGAAAGAGAGAATCTTAAATAATATTAATAGTTTCTTGTACCGTGAGATTAGTAAATAACAATTCGATGTCGATTGTAGCTATAAAAGAAGAATGTTTCGTTTTATAAGAGAACGCAGATAGTTATTAATTTTATCCCCAATTTTTAGAATATACTTAAGGGAATCTGTATTGAGTTTGGAGAATTTGGAAAAAACCCGATAGCATAGTACTCATTTACGCATATAATTAACATGATTTAAAATGACTAAACCTTTGCCTTTATCAGGTTTACATACTATGATAGATTGATCTTTGCGTAAGTTGAACAGGACACTAAAAAGCATAAAATTAAAAACAAGATTGGGAACTTTGAAGCTATCTCACTTGTAATAAAACTTATTAGCTAAGCCTTTGATCTCCTTGACCAAATTGGGAGTAGATTTAATTGATGGAAGATTATTGAGTTGGAGACAAAGTTTTTTGAAGGCAAAGAAATAACGACAGAAGTAAAGAAAATTGGGTACTCATTTTTTCAGTAGCTCTCCTAGTCACTCTAAGTTAACCAGCATTAAAAGTAGAATTTACAGAGCTTACAATATTTGCTCAAACACGTTATCTTTCATGAAGAAATAACTTATTTAAAGGATTTCTTTCATTTCAATTATTACCCCAATTTTATTAACTGCGGCGAAGCAAGCAGGTCTATGGGTCATGCAAATCTCGTGTTGTGTTCATCTTATGTCCGCAACGAGTCGCTGGCTCAATGTAGCCAGCTAAAACCAATGCTACCAAAGGTAATTGAGGTCATTCAATTTAAATATGATAAAAGTTGACTACCAGGTGGCGCCACTTAGTGGTAAGAGGTGCTAAATCGGCCATTTTCACCGCAAGTTTACTAGATCATGTCCCTCTAGTTTTTAATAAGTTAGTGTCTAAATTTATCTCTAAAATATATTATATCCACGAATCATTATAACTACTTCAAAGAGCTGCCTTGTTCTCTTCTCACTGGATGTCTTAGATTGGTCTTCATAAGCGAGTTTTCTTCGTTTGGGGTTTCTTACCATATCTTCTATTCCCTATTTCTTTTCTTTTATTTTTCTCTCGAATGAATGGTACCAGCTAATGAATGGCTGGCTCGAATTTTTAGTTAAAACCCATATCAAACCCGTTCGAGTACCTGGTTTCTGTTTACGAACTATGTAGTTCCTTGAGATAAAGCCTTAGTGAAGTACGTATCATCTTTACCCCTGCTCACTATTCATCACCTTTTTTCCTTCGTTCTCTCTCTTTTACACCTTCTTTACAAATAAACATTCTGGAGAGATGCCTTCCTTGGTTTAGCTTTAAATTACAAGAAAGTGTGTATGTATATATAAGATAAAGTCAAAATAATTCAAACCAATTCACCTTAGTAGAAAAGACACGCAAGCAAAAACCATCGAGGGTACCTCAGCCAGAATGTTTTACCATTGATGTGGGTGCGTGATTAAGTTAGGAAAACTGAACATTTTAGAAGGTAGATACTTTTATGCCCGAGGAAAGAACGGAAATTGTTGATAGTTTTTAAAATCATATTTTTAGACCTCTTCTAACTGTATATTGGTTAATACGATGAGACAGTTATATTCAATGCATGTAATAAATTTAAATGGTGTATGGATTTACATGAGAGATTTGATTAAATCTCATCTAATGACTCTGATGAGTACCACACTAAATGGAACGATATGAGTATGAATGCATTCATAGTTGAAAGTTTGTGCCGAAACGCCAATTTTGTGGTTGCTGTGTGCCATTTAACATTGTTTAAGGGATAAAATAGTCAGAAGTTTGTTTGGGCGATAAATTTAACGATTTTGTCTAGATATTTGAACAGAACCAAGGTTACTTTATCTACTAATACAAACACTACGTTGATCCTTCAAACAGTTACGACCATATCAAGTGATAATTAATTCTTATTGATAAAAAATTGTCTTTGGCGAAGAATTTGCTCAAGATTGTAGTATTTTTTATTCAAGTTATGATAATAATTTAAGATAAACAAGGCAATGGCTTCGCTACTAAGATTAAAATTTAAAATCTAAAAAAAAGCAGCCATGGTTAAATTTTTATAAGTTTTCTGAATTTTGCCAATTATAATAATTTTAAAAAGGAGCTCAAAAGAAAATTTCTCCCCTTTCAAGATATCACTTTTCTAGAATATAGTTATAGAAGAAGATATATAAAAATAAATTTTCTGAACTTCACCATTTGTAATTCTTTGGGTTTTAAAATATTCACAAAATTTCGATACTTATAATTATTTGTAAACTTCACCATTTTGTTTTTTCATATTATAAAAGAATTATTAGAAATAATTTTGATAAAAAAAGATAAGTCATAACCAAACTAAGATGAAATTATTATTCAAATACTAAAAAAAATCCATTCCTTAAATTATAGTTAGTGATAATGATGATGATTATTAACATAGGTAGGTACCCTGTGTTGCCCGGGCTAAAAAGTCCTGTCGCAATTAAATACGGCTGAATATTGTTTGAAATTCTTATATTGTGGCACAAAAAATATCTTTCCTTGCTGATTATTATTATTATTATTTTGAGGTGAAGGCAGAGTAAGGAGAGTTGCACACTCTCCCTATAATATATCATATAATAGCATATAATATCATACAATATCATATAATAAAATTACAATGAGTAAACTTTTCACATCGTACGCTCGGCAGTTTACGCACATGCGTAAATCACCTTTTGTTATGAGCGAACATCGTTAGGCCTCAGGAACAGATCGAGCATCTTATAGGTACATATAGTATTCTCTAACACACAGTGTATCTTTACTACAACAAATACAGTTGTGTATGAATTACGAGAATGTCACCGACCGAAATCAGGAAGTGATCATTCTGAAGATGGACGGAATAAAACCTTTGCTACAAAAACACGACCGATGCGATACATCACCAAATCTGTATTTCTGTATTACCATTTCACCTAAGTAGTGGGAAGCTAAATGAAATGATCTGACCTAAATTCACTCAAAATTAAATATATTTTACAAGATATAAATCATTCGCTCAAATATTTGAAATTACATTGACTAAAATTGATTTAAATCAGAAATCCGTCTGCACTCTTATTTTTGTATATGAATTCTGGTAACTGCGATTTTTCAGTAAAAATTAAGAAGTTCCAGTAATAATTTTTGCTCCTTTCATCTCTTGCAATTCCCAGGAGCAAGAATTTCGCTCGGAAAATCCCTATTTACCGCCAATGATCGCCAGTCCGAGGTCTTTTTCCTTGCACAGGCATCAAGAATACTTATCCGGAGTAGACAGTACAAGATATTACACTTCAATTGTCTATTCTCGGACTTTATTCAACTTTTTTTCAAATACTTTATGCACGAAATTCTTTTGTTTCCCAAAAGTGATTTGCCAGATCTTCTCCTATGACGCCCCTTGATACCGGATAATCAAGGCGCGATCGAAGGGTTACTTTATCAGGTAAACATTCTATTGTACCATGTCAGCTCGGGGAAGCTAGTGGTCTAGTGGTACCATAAATGATTTTCAACTCGCTGGTCGCGAGTTTGAGTCCAACCACCCCTTGGCACTTTTCGCAATACAGTTTTGGCCGTAACAGAAGCGGTCTGTTGTATATTCGCAACGAATGGTCTCGCGTTTCTCAACAAATCCTACTGCACAAAGTATATAAAACCTGAGACCACGTCATAACTCTAAGCAGCTACGTTTGCACATCTGAGTCCTTTTTATTCACACGTGCGAACGTGTTAAAAGAGGATGAGACTAATTAAATATCATTACGTCATTTCAGTCATTTTTATTATTCTCCGTCCCTTGTCTCTCTTCTATCGTGATGCGAGAAACCACCTAGTAATCCAACGGATTGAACCATCTACCAACTACTCGTAGTTAGAAATCCAGTCCTGACCACTAGAACAAGGGTGTAGTTATTTGAAGAAGTAGATACCACGCCTTACACCACTAATTCCACGAGTTGAACACTGCAGAGAACGGACATCCCTTAGTCAACTTAGTGTAATGTGTAATTTGTAGTCCGAGGGCACTTACTACAAGAACAACTGTATAATATTTAACCTTAAAAATAAGGATATGAGAAATGAATGTAAATTCTACAGAATACTTTTAAGGACACTTGCTGTTATTTTCCGATTAATTGTACAGTTAAGTGAGAAATTAGCATAAGTTGTACAGTTAAGGGAGAAGTTAGCCTAAATTTTACAAGTAAGGGACAGATTAGCATAAATTGTACAGGTAAGGGGAAAATTAGCATAAATTGTATGGTTAAAGAAGAAGTTAGCATATATTTTAAAAGTAAGGGACAGATTAGCATAAAGTGTACAGGTAAGGGGAAAATTAGCATAAATTGTATAGTTAAAGAAGAAGTTAGCATATATTTTAAAAGTAAGGGACATATTAGCATAAATTGTACAGGTAAGGGGAAATTAGCATACATTGTAGATTTAAGGGTGAAGTTAGCATAATTTTTACAAGTAAGGGACAGATTAGCATAAATTATACAGGTAAGGGGGAAATTAGCATTGTACAGTTAAGAGAGAGGTTAGCATAACTTGTACAAGTAAGGGACAGATTAGCATAAATTGTACAGGTAAGGGCAAAATTAGCATAAATTGTATGGTTAAGGGAGATGTTAGCATAACATTTACAATGAAGGGAAAGATTAGAATAAATTGTACAGGTAAGGGCTAAATTAGCATAAATTGTACAGTTGAGAGAGAAATTAGCATAACTTTTGCTAAACTTTTGTCAATGTGCTAAATTAATAAAACTACTTCGTTAAATTATTGATGAACATTTTTTTTCAAGTCCTCTCGATTTTTTTCGCTCATCCAGTTAAGAAAGGATAGAGGGATAGAGAGAAAGATAAAGGAGAATAAATATAAAAACGAGGGATAAATATGGGAGATAAGGGGAAGAAGCGCGGCATTGGCAAATATTATTATTAATATTATTATTAATAGTATTACTATTATTATTATTGTGAAAGATGATGGAAGTTATATACCCCGAGAATGCTGAAGAGGAGATTCTTTAAGGCACTCGGGATCCGAAGGATTGGGGCATATTGGGTACGCAACCATCCAAGCATCAGATACCCCCTTGTGAGGGAAGGGGTACAAAACAGTATTTGATACCCTTCTATCTGACGTCTACGATGATTAGGGGGATCTGGGAAATGGGGGGGGGGGTTACCGAGGCAATAAGGAGGACTACTCAAATAGTGGAAAAGACAAAGATAAAAAGTACAAGAACAAAGGCAGTTGGTGGGGGTACATGTGAAAACACAGGAAGAACACAAGGGTGTGATAAAATCCTCCAAACAAGGATAGAATGCCTATAAATTTCCCCTCACTGTGGAAGCTTGGCTGTAAATTTCCCCCTAAAGTCTGGGTGACTATAAAATCTCAGCGAAATGCAAGGAAGCCTGTAGAATCCCTCAAAAAAACGAGCGTGCCTGTAAAATATTCGAACAATTCCAAAATATCGATAAAATCACCAAACAAAGTGTGTCTATAAAATCCCGAAAGCAAGGCGGAGAGTGGGTGTGAAATCCAAGAACAAGGTGAGTCTGCTTGTAAAATCTGCCATACAAGGTAACGGGGGCTATAAAATCCCAAGAACAAGGTATGAGTGTTTGTAAAATCACTAAACAAAGCCAAAGGACCTAAAAAATCCCCCAACAAAGCGAGGGGGGCTGTAAATCCCAAGAGCAAGGTATGAGTGCTTGTAAAATCACTAAAAGAGGCGAAGGCCCTAAAAAATCTCCCATCAAGGCGATGGGGTTGTAAAATCCCAAGAACAAGGTATGAGAGCTTGTAAAATCACTATTGAAAAGCGGAGGACCTATAAAATCCACCAAACAAAGCGAGGGAGCTATAAAATCCCCAGGGGAAGGTGAGTCTTCTTGTAAAATATGCAATACAAGGCGAGCGGAGGGCTGTAAAATCCCAAGAACAAGGTATGAGTGTTTGTAAAATCACTAAAAAAGGCGTCGGACCTATAAAATCTCCCACGAGGAGTGTGTAAAACCTCCCAAACAAGGTGATGCTGATTGTAAGTAAAATCTCTCATACAAAGAGAGTGGGCTGTAATTTCCTATAAACAAGGTGAGTGTGTTGTAAAATATCCCTACAAGGCGACGAGTGCAGTAAAATCCAAAGAACAAGGAAATTGTGATTGTAAAATCCTTAATACAAGGCCAGGGAGCTACAAAATTCCAAAAACAAGGTTAGTGTGCCCTTAAAATCCCCATACAAGGCGAGAAAGATACACAATTTCAAGAACAAGGTTATTGTGCTTGTAAACTCCCCCATACAAGGTGAGAAGTGCTCTTAAACCGTCTAAACAAGGCTATAGGGGCTTTAAATCTAGAGAACAAGGTGTTTGCTTCTAAAATCCCTAGTACAAGGTGAGCGTGCTTGTACGAGAAAAGGGGTTTGTAAAATTCCAAGAACAAGGTGAGGATGCTTGTAAAATCCCCCATAAAAGGCATGGAGGCTGTAAAATCCCAAGAATAAGGTGAGTGTGCTTGTTAAATCCTCTCTACAAGGGCAAAGGTTCGTAAAATGTGAAGAACAATGTAACTGTGCTTGTAAAATCCTCATAAAAGTCGACGGAGGGTATGCAATCCTAAGAACAAGGTAATCCCACATATAAGGCGAGAATGGCTGTAAAATCCCATGAACAAGGTAAAGTGGTTGTAATATCCGCCATACTAGGCAAGGGGGCTGTAAAATCCCCCAACAAGGTGAAAGTGCGTGTAAAAATCCTCATACACGGCAAGGAGTTCTGTAAAATCCCAACAACAAGGTGAGTATGCTTGTAAGATCGCCCATAGAAGGAGAATGGCCTGTAAAATCCAAAGAATATGCTATGGTGCTTGTAAAATCCCCCATTTAAGGTAAGGAGAGCTGTAAAATCCCAAAAGGGTGTGTACTTGTAAAATCCTTAATTCAAGGTAAGTTGGGGCTGTAACTCACAATAAAAGCTGAGGTGCTTGTAAAATCTTTTATACAAGGTGAAGAAGCTGTAAAATACCAATGAACAGGGTGACTGTGATTGAAAAATCCCCCATACATGGCAAGGAGTGTTGCAAAATCACAACAAAAAGAGAAGGGCATGTAAAATCCAAGGAATAAGGTATGGTGCTTGCAAAATCCCCCATACAAGGTAAGAGGAGCTGTAAAATCCCAAGAACGAGGCGATTATGTTTGTAAAATCCCCCGTACAAGGCAGAGTGGCTGTAAAATGTGAAGAACAAGGCGACCTTTCTTGTAAAATCCTCACAATACAAGACGAGATGGGGGGAAGGGGGCTGTAAAATTACCATACAAGGCGACGGGGGCTGTAAAATCCCAAGAAAATAGTGAGTCTGATTGTAAAATCTCCATATAAGGTGATGAGAGTGTACTGGAAAATTCCAAGAACAAAGTGAGTGATCTTGTAAAATCCCCCATGGGAAGGGAAAGGGGAGGATCCCCCCCCCCCCGAACAAGATGAGTGTGCTTGTAAAATCACCTATATGTGGCGAAGGGTGTGGTGGCTGAAAATCCCAAGAACAAGTCGGTAAAATGAACAGATGCATTCAAAAGTGCGGAATAAATCTTTAGAGTCAAATACCTTTAATACAGAGGAAAACTCAAGGAAACAGAGTATGATTAACAAATTTCACAAACTCTTTGTCATGGGATGAGTCCAGAAAATTTGTTTCCTTTGTGGTAAAAAAGGAGCGAAAGCATGGGTATTTTGTTAGTTTTTTAGTCCCTTTGAAGTAGACCGACCCAAACTTGAAGGAAAGAAGCAACACTTAAGTCGTGAAGTTGAAGTTTTTCTCTATTTATGGTGGAATTGGAGTCGTTTTCTGGACCATTTTCCAGAAAGAAATTATAAATATCAGAACAAAAGGAAAATCCTTCAAATAGGACTCTATCAGATGAGCCGAAAATATGAAATGGTACAACTTTAAGAAAATATGAGGAACGATGAGGGACATATGATGAACAAAAGTACAAAAAACCATTAATATTATTGGATTTTTGTGTGGTAGGTTTTATTTATTTCAGAAGTTATCCATAATTTAATTCAAGATCCAGAAATATCTAATGGATAAAGTGTTTAGCTTTCAACGCCTGGATACCTGATTCAATTCGCACCTAAAATGCGTGTGCGTCGAGTCTAGGCATAAGGGAAGACAGCTCCAGCTAAATATGCCAATTACACAGCCAATCACACCACTACTGTCTTTTATTACCTATTTTTCAACACAGGACACAACTCTTTATTGTCTCGAAGCCTGCCGAAGGCGTCTCCATAACCTCCTGGGGAACGGATGGCCTTTCCTATGGACAGGGGCAGATCCAGGATAAAAATTTAGTATGGGGAGGCTAACCAAAATTTACTCCTCTGAGAAGTCTGAGGTATAACACTCAACTAAATAAAAGATTTTTCAGATTGCTTTGTATTGTAAAATGAAGAAATATAAATACAACTGTATAACAATAGCAAAATAAAAAAAAGCATTAGAAATATAACAATATCAAATAAGATATTCGCTATTTATTATTTCACACGAGCTTCAACCTCCTGTTTATTTGGGTAAATAGGTTGATTACACTGTTCATTTTAACTTCAATTTCGTTGCGAACAGCGAACAGTGCCAGGACTTTCAGGCGTTCTTGACTTACAGTATTCGTTAAACATGTTTTCAGACGCTTCAGGGTTGAAATGAGCGTTCAGCTTCCGGGTTCGAGATTGGGAACGTGATCCGAACTTGGAGGAGCTTGGTCAGGTTAGGATATATTCGATCCTGGCGTGAGTAAGGGCATCTTTAATGGAGTCAAAATTGACTGTTGACGATGACCAGCGATCCAATACTGCCTTGATAAGGCTTAAGGCCTCGATGTCAGCCTCGTATATCTTTGCCGCACTCATTAAAGCAGCAAGATCTCCTTTGGTGCCACTGAGCAGATGTTTGATGTTGAATGCGACCGGATGAGTATCATCCCCAAATCAATTCAGCAGCTCAGTCAACACCTAGTCAAGGAAAGGAACGTAGACAGATCAGCGATAATATTCTTCAGCTGTCTGGAATGGTACATTTGCCCACCGCGTTTGTTGTTTGCAAATTAGAGGTAGTAGAATGGTGTCATGTTATGAGCCGATCTTCTGAAGAAGCTCTTCTGCTTTCTTGAAGACGTCATGGAATCTGATCAGAACAGCTTCCCGGGTCTTTTTCATATACACTACGACTTCATTAATCTAAGCGTATACTGAAGTTACGGACGCAAATGGAGGCTTGCTCGTTCATCGATATGATAGTCATCTCGCCCATCATGATAGAAAAAACTCCAGAAACGGATGAAACCACCTTCTCTAGCACTAGCTGCCCTGCAAACCAAGATGTAATAATTTCAACTTCTTTCCTTAAAATCTAATAATCTTTGGGTATGTATGTGTGTATGTCACAGTGTATTTGCGAAGCTAAATAGATAGGACAAAGTACGGAAGGGATAGAGAAAATTAAAAAGAGAAGGGGGTAGAGAAGATTAGAGACTGAGAAAACAAATAAAAAAGGGAAGAAGATACGATTAATATGACGTTTTATTCCTTTATTCCCGATTCTCGATTACTTTATTCTATGATCGAATTACAATAGTTGTCTACTATATAATATATATATATATATATATATATATATATATATATATATATATATATATATATATATATATATATATATATATATATATATATATACAGTAATGAAAAACTCACAAAGTATCACATGAGGGTGGCAAATTAATGCAATGTCCCACAGGAAAAAATGAAATGGTGTTTCCGAGTACTTTCGAACTTTATTAAGTTTTTATCAAAACTGCTTCTTTTGCCAAAAAATATTTTATCAAACTGTCCCTACTCTCTCTTTTAATAGTAATAATATTTTAGTTCTACCATTTTTTCTTATTTTAGTGATCTTTCCCGTCTTTTGAATAACTTTAACATTTCTGTTGCTTTTAAATATGTGACGACCATTAAGAATTTATTAGTACGTAATAACTGTAATAGTTTGGCGGGGGAGTTTATTCAGTTGAGTGTTCTGGTTGCCTAAGTAAATATTATGGACAAACAGGTAAACAACTTTCTGTTCGCATAAATCAACATAAAAATAATGTCCGAAGAGGGGAAGATAACAGTGCTTTCTTTGTCTACATGTCAGATAAGGACCATTGGCTTTTATAAGCCGATGTGATAATTTTAAACTTTCCCCTGGCTTATATAAAATAGATGCTATAATTAAAAAATTAATACTTAAAGAAATTAGTTCTGACTTTTGTCCTCTGTTTTATATACAATCTTTAGTTATGTGGACCCATTTTATTTTTTAATTTTGTCACTTCTCTGTTATGTACATTGTATTTTCCCCACTCTTTCGCTCCTCGTTTCTTACAATCTCCCTCGTTAGGCTATCCCTATTTCTTTTAATCTGTTACCCTTTCGTCTTCTCAGTTTGACCTTACTACCTGCTTCTTATCATTCTTAATGTGAATCTTTACCTTCCCCCTTCCGTCTTCCTCATTGGTGATTTCTTGCTTTTAAGGCGGTCTTTCATACTTTTCTTTCGTATATATACCTCTAATATAATATTATTTCTTGTAGTTATCCTTGGTAAGGAACTTAATAAAGTTCGAAAGTACTCGGAAACACCATTTTATTTTTTCCTGCGGGACATTGCATATATATATATACAGTATATATATATATATATATATATATATATATATATATATATATATATATATATATATATATATATATATATATCAGGCAATGGCTTTGCTACTAAGATTCAAATTTAAAATCTAAAATAAAGCAGCCATGGTTAAATTTTTATAAATTTTCTGAACTTCGCAAATTATAATAATTTTAAAAAGGAACTCAAAAGTAAATTTCTCCCCTTAAAGATATCATGTTGCTAAAATATAGTTATAGAAGAAGATATATAAAAATAAATTTTCTGAACTTCACCATTTGTAATTCTTTGGGTTTTAAAAAATTCACAAAATTTCGATACTTATATTTATTTCTGAACTTCACCATTTTGTTTTTTAATATTATGGAAGAATTATTAGAAATAACTTTAATAAAAAAACATAAGTCATAGGCAAACTAAGATGAAATTATTATTCAAATACCTAAAAAACTCCCCTTCTTAAATTATAGAGTTAGTGATGATGATGATGATGATTATATATATATATATATATATTTTTGCTGATGTGAGTGCAGTTCTTATCTGAGGTTGTGAGGAGCGCCATTAGGTCGGAATCGCCCCCATTGGCACGGTAGCTCAAACGGAGCTCGGATGACTCCTTCTCCAGTCAAGCTTGAAACAGAGAGATCCAAAGGGCCGTCACCACGATGTCCTTGAAGGGGGAGCATGTTGCGATCGCAGAAGAGAACACACTCGATTACCGGAACTAGCAAACGACGGTTTCTTTCAACTTGTTCTTGCTTCTTTGTGGTAATGATTACGTCGATGGCCTTTGAAGGTTCACGCATGATCTCGAAGAAGGCTTCCATTCGGCTCATGGCTGCAGTGTGGTAGCTGTGCTGGTTGTGGTTTGCTAAAACTTCAAGGGCTTTCTTGTACTTGGACATAGGCTCCAAAACGAGACATCCAAGTTTAACCTGATTTCCAGTCCCGGCAGAGACTCCGGCAAAAGGTACACAAGCAACGCACTATCCTCCATTTTTTGAGATTGAAAACTTGAGTCATGGGTATGTTGAGCACCAGGTAGGCTGGAACCGCCTCTTTTGACCAGCCTCATAGTTCAAGTGAAAATCCTTGGATAGCTGGGGCTTTCTGGTGGATGATGAGTATCTTCTCATCATTTGTTTTGTCCTTCCCAACGGAATTAACAATGTCAAGTTGAGGTGTTTGAGGAGTTGCCATAGCAACTACCTCCTTCCTGTGATAAGTGAGGGGCATCAACAGTCTTAATCTTCTTCGGAATATTTGCTTCTGTGGTGGCATTATACTGTTCAAAGCGTTTAGGCCGTGGATTAAAGAATGCACTGACCTTTTGAGGTTCACTTGATCGCTTCACTTCACTGTACCTGAGAAACAAAACTAATTAAAAAAACCGGCCAATAAATATAAAACACATTAAAACAAACAAGTGAGAGCAGTGAGCTGCTGACACGTTAAAACAAACAACTTTTAACTTTTTAACTTAATAACACGTTATCGTCTTGATGTAAATTCACTTAGCAATACACAGCTATATGCACTTTTTAATTAAACGACCGCACACGAAGCGTATTAAACTCAGACTTCCCTTATCCCTCCTGAATTCCATTTTTTATATCACTGACAACATTCGAGAACTCTCCACGATATTCCGAGCGCGCAAACGTCCAGAATCCGCAAAAAAATCCAGAATATTCTCGAAAAATCTTGGCGCGCTCAAACGCGTATAAGTCAAAAGATGAAGATAAATATGGAGTTGAATTTGCTCTTTAAGATTGATTATTATTATTTGGAAAATATGGGCAACACCAAACTAATTAAGGGGAGCTTCAGCCTCCTCCCCCCCTGGATCCGCCGTGCCTACGGTTATCATAATTTCAACTAGGGCTGGCTTCTGGTGCCCACAGGCTTGCTAGCGAATATCATTCGGAACTTTATGTAAATTTCATTCATGCCTAACCCGAAATTGACTGCTGAGGCCGACACAAAACATAGGATTGTATATACCCATGAATCTGGTTTGCCTTTATTGAAACTCGAAAGCACTCATACCTAACCTAAACGCCACTAAATGCCCTATTAATGCATGGGGCAGACCCTCGATTTTAGTTGCTGGGTATCACGCGATGTGGTCTACCCTATGCCATGCTTTGGGTAGCCTGATGTCTAAATTAATAGAGTGACGTGATAACCGTTTGAAAAGATGAAATTTTAAAACAGTGGAGTGACAAAATTAAAATGGTCCTATTTTTGCGGTACGAACAGGAGAGAAATTTAATCATAACTTTACAAATAATGAACATATCACTATAAATGATATATACAAATATTGCTATTGATCCTTTGTACAGGATGATATTAAATAAATCAGCATTGCATGCATATATAGTTCACAGGAGGTAGAAAATGCAATAAAATCCCAGAAATTCTTCAATTTACAAAATATTATATTAAAGTGGCTATTACTGCATTAGATAGAAGCAATTCTCACTTATAGAGCTAAACACTTATGGAAGGGGAACCTGTGAAAGAAATTAGATGAGTTATGGATGAATTTTCCATAATTTTATAATCTTCCAGATTTCCGATTTATGAAAACGGACACAATTCAGGTTCCTAACAAAATTTTGTAATTTTTATTCTTTTTTCTTTAACCATTATTTGCCAACATTTCTTTCATCCTCAAAAAAGATTAGGAGTAAAAAATGCCCATTTAAATAAAGTGTTCTAAAACATACATCGTCACCTATAAATATTTACAAGGATAAAGATGAGTCATATGAAATATTCCCAAACCTGATTGCTTTAATTTGGGTCCTATGAGAGAAGCTCTTACGAAAACTAGAATTCAAATCAAATCCTTTTGAGATTAAAGTGTTTGGAGCTATTCAAAGCAATCGTTGCCACAAACTAAAATGGTAATTATGACTTTAATTGCTCTATTCTTAATTGTCCCTTTTGCGAGGCGGTAATAGCAAGTAAATAACAACCTCATTTCTCTGGTTATTTTTAGTTTGGACGAAATTTAGAGCGAAAAGATAAAAATTGTCCAATATTTTGGTTATCTACTCGTTTAGAGCGTCATTTTCTCAGAAAAGGCTTAACCTAACCTAACCCAGAGTAACTAAAGATTCATACTACTCTAATTGCAAACTCATTGGAAATGAGTTTAGCAGTAGAGGCCCAAACCACGGCCAGTATTTGGATTGCGGTAAGACAAAGGAAGTAGGGCAGGAAGGAATATGGTGAAAAGCAACGAAAAGTTGTTTCAAAATAGGATTTGGTAAGGAAAGTGTGACATCGAAAAAGGAAAGAAAGAACTAAAGCTAAAAGAAGGAAAGAAAGTTAAAAGAGGGCATGAAAGCTAAAAGAAGGAAAGAAAGATAAAATAAGGAAAGAAAGCTAAAAGAAGGAAAGAAAGAAAAAGAAATTAAGCTAGTAGAAGGAATGAAAGCTAAAAGAGGGTATGAAAGCTAAAAGAAGGAAAGAAAGATAAAAGAAGGAAAGAAGGCTAAAAGAAGGAAAGAAAGCTAAAAGACGGTAGGCAAGCTAAAAGAAGGAAAGCAAGATAAAAGAAGGAAAGAAAGATAAAAGAAGGAAAGAAAGCTAAAAGAAGGAAAGAAAGCTAAAAGACGGTATGCAAGCTAAAAGAAGGAATAAAAGCTAAAAGAGGGTATGCAAGCTAAAAGAAGGAAAGAAAGATAAAAGAGGGAAAGAAGGCTAAAAGAAGGAAAGAAAGAAAAAAGAAATAAAGCTAGTAGAAGAAATGAAAGCTAAAAGAGGGTATGAAAGCTAAAAGAAGGAAAGAAAGCTAAAAGAAGTAAACAAAGCTAAAAGAATCCGGAAAGAGAGATAAAAAAAGAGAGAAAGATAAAAATAAAAATGATACGAGGAAGGAAGAAAAAAATAAAGAAAGATAAAGGGAAGGAAATAAAAGGAAAGAAAGATAGAAATAAAGCTAAAATAGAGAGGAAGCTAAACGAAGGAAAGATAAAAGAAGCAAAGAAAATTTAAAGGATAGAAAGCTTAAAGAAGGAAAGAAAGATAATAGAAGGCTAAAAAAAGGAAAGAAAGATAAAAGAAGGCTAAAAAAAGGAAATAAAGAAAAATAATAAAGCTAGTAGAAGGAATGAAAGCTAAAAGAATGATAAAAAGCTAAAAGAAGGAAAGAAGGCTAAAAGAAGGAAAGAAAGCTAAATGAAGTAAAGAAAGCTAAAAGAAGGAAAGGGATAAAATAAAGAGAGAAAGATAAAATTTTAAAAAATACGAGGAAGGAATGAAAGAATAAAGAAAGATAAAGGGAAGGAAATAAAAAGAAATAAAGAAATAAAGCTCAAATAGAGAGGAAACTAAAAGAAGGAAAGATAAAAGAAGCAAAGAAAAATAAAAGAAGGATAGAAAGCTAAAAGAAGGAAAGAAATATAAAAAGGAAAGAAAGATAAAATAAGGAAAAAAAAAATAAAGAAAATATATACAAAAGGAATGAAAAATATAGAAAGATAGGAAGGAAGCAAAAAGAAGGAAAGAAAACTAAAAGAAGGAAAGAAAGCTAAAAGAAGGAAAGAGGGCTAAAAGAAGGACTAACAGATAAAAGAAGGAAAGAAAAATAAATAAAGAAAGATTAAAAAGGAATGAAAATATATAGAAAGATAAAAGGACGGAAGGAAAAAATAAAAAAATAGAGAAAGATAAAATAAAAGAAAGAAAATAGAAAAATAAAAATAAAGAAAGAAACAGGGCAATAATAAAGAAAAAAAGTAGTAATATACCACTAAATAAAGATGGGAAGAAAAATAGATAGTCATTTTTTGAGCCAGAACTTTTTAAAGATGGTCCCTTGACAAAATGACAAAGGGGGGGTAGTTAAAACAAAGATCGTTGGGTTTCCAAATTCACCCAATAGAGCCTTTGTTCATCCGGCATTTTGTAGCCTTTACCAGAGTACGAAGGGAAGAACCACAACCTTAAAATAATATATTCATTAATCGATTTCTTTTTTAAGTCAAAGCATCAATTCTTATACTTAAAACGTCCTTCTTGAGGCTTTATAGGGACCACAGAGAAGTTCATGTCCTCACTCAACCCTTGATCAAAAATGGACTTCGCGGGAATTAAAATGGTAAGGATTTTTACTTTTCGAACTTTCCCATGGAACCTTCTTTTTATATAAGTTCTATTTATATAAATCAAAAGTGTTCATCATAGATGTTTTTTACCCAAAATATTTGCCTAATTCTGTTATGTTACTTTTAAAGAGGCAGAATAAGTAGAAGAAATTTATGTATATATATATGGCCATTATGAAATAGTACTATCTTCGGCATTCTTTCTAACCATCCTCTTGGTAGTCTCTATTCTTCTGCATTATAATTTATGCAAGGCTTTGGCGCTAAGTCCAATTACATTAGTACAAAGAGGAAGTTATGCGTGGATGTAAGACTTTAAATCTGAGCTTCTACTAAATCGTTAAGAAAGTAGGTGTGGCTCATAGTTTGAAAATGCCGGGGCAGATTATTCATCATATCATCAAATAAATCACTTTCTGACTCTGTCTACATAATCAAGACTACCAGGTTGAGTAATGTTTAATTGGATCAAATTTATGTCGTAAAAATCTTATTACTAATCAAAGTTTAGAATAAAAACGTTCTTCAGATTAATTTGTAATATTCTTCAATTTTCAGGAAAAAAAAACAACGATCGCTACTGATTTTTTTGTTTCTCTCCATATGATCAGAATACCAGGGGCAAGTATTCTTCCTTAGCGCATGTCCATTATATTAGTTTCTCATCACAGATAAAATACTAGGATATAGCGATTGGAATCGGCCCGTTACGAGCGGTCATTTTTCGAGTAACGGAGTAACGGATCAGTCACTTTTAACGTAACGGACAGAGTAAAAGAAATCAATATTTTTATAACACGATACTTTTTGTTTTTACTCTCTTCTATTTTGATACTTTTATAGTGATCATCAGTACTCCGAGAGTACATACAATTCTTTTGTTCCACTTGAATTAATTTTGATACTTTTATAGTGATCATCAGTACTCTGAGAGTACATACAATTCATTTGTTCGATTGAATTAATTTTTAAGTAGTAGGGAGCGGCTATTAGCGTTGGTTGGACTGACGTGAGGCAAGATTTCAATTTACGCTCTATGTTCGGTTCTGCTTGTTCTTACCAGCAGTACCATTGTTTATCTATCGTCCAACCTAACTTGAATCTTGCTTAAAGTTACTTAACATAACAATGCCCAGTCAAGAATAAGGTACGTTCCCGTCGCTGTTACAGATTGATGGCACATACGGGGGATTCTACGATGCCGATGACAAGCTCGGTCTCTCATGATCACACCTGGAGTACTTCGTCCTTAATCACTAGGAGGAAGAGAACACCATCTTCTCGTGTGTATTGCGCCGGAAGAAAGACATAGTCCTCAAGGAATACATGAGAAATCTGTTAAACAAGAAAGCCCACGACGGAAGAAGACTTGATAGTGAGTGTATCCAAGTCAGAGATTGAACAATAAATGACCCGGAAGGGGTACAATGAGGCCCTTCCTAGCAGTCGTATTTACATAAGGATTCTCGGAATTTATCCTTTGTTGATTTATTCCTAAAGTTCTGTTAATTGTTATTACATGATTTTTTATAGTTTACTGTACATAGTTACCAGTTAATTTAAATAAAGAAAGGATTTAAGTTGCGCAAAATTGATCGATGTTCGTTCTTCCTTTGAATCTGTTCGATGAGGAGTTCAAAATGGTCTCCGCTGCGGCAAGAAGCAGAAGAGGGCGTCGTCTTCTAACTGAAGCCAGTCGACCCCATAAGAGGGCTCATCAACCAGCATTGGTTAGGTCTTTGGCATTACCTCCTCTGGTGTAGGCGTCAGATATTAATATGTGGGTAAGAATGTTGTTCCTTTATCACGCTCGACATACTGTCCCTCGACAACGATGAGTCTCCCTCTTTCGCCAGCCTCGCTATGATGCTTAACTACAACAAGACGGTGATGCCACGTCGCACATTCACCCGGACATCGCTCGACAACAACAATGAGCTAGAGTCTCGTGTCATCGGGTAACAATCGCTACCATATTATTATTGTTTGTTTCCAGAGGATTGTTTTTTTACTTTTTTATTAACCTAAACAAATACTATTATTCACAGTTTAATACGTATTATGTTCAATTCCCTGTGTACTTTAATTACAGATTCCTGGGATATACCCATTGGGTGACCAATGACGCAGATCGCTGTTCGACGCACAAGTTCCACCTGAAGAAGCCGCCGCATTGAAAAGACTACTCGACAGAATGTTATCTTGGCTTCCTCTCAGTTACAAAGATTCACCTCTTTGTCCTCATCGCCTTGACCATGGTGTACGTGGGCGTCAAGTTCAATATCTAGTTCCAGATGACAAGGGGTACGGACAGCTTCAGCAACATTGTTAAGTCCATTAAGTTTAGCTTCGAGAGAAGTGTCGTGCCAGAACTTCCTGTGTAGAACTCTAACGACGAGAAAGACCCCAGAGTGTGGAGTCAGAAGTTCGAGGTTCTAGCGGACGAAGCAGAGGCTTTAAAGTTTGTCACTGTTGCTAAGACCATTACTCATTTTTCGTCCGACGGTGGATTGAGGCACATCAAGCCTCAAGCCACCATATGGTTTGCGTAGAATAGGGCTATATGGAAGGATAGGGTGCGTGCAACCAGCAGGCCATCTGCTGGAGGCAATCCAATAGGAGCAAGGATGCTGAAAAAATTGTTTGGCGAAACAGCCTTACGTAATGGAGAAGAATGGATTTCATTTTTCAATTCATCGCCACCAAATATTTAAAAATTACCTTAAAAATAATTTATTTTAAATGTACGATAAATACATACCTTTTGAAATCAAGGGGAAAAAGGTCTGGTCAACGAGGGGACCACTCCACATGACCTCTTCTTTCAATCCAGTGAGGAAAAGTGCCATTCAGCCAATCTCTAACATTTGTAGCAAAATGGGCAGGGGCTCCATCCTGGTGAAACCAGTCCGGAAGTATCCAGACTTTGTGAACACCCTGTATACCTGTACTATCTCGTCGTCACTTCATCTCGCTTGACCACTCTAGATGGTTGTTTATTTTTTCTCCTTTATTTGTCTGAGACCATAAGGTCATAATCACAACCTGGTTGTTGTCAATTTAATTGCTTCCAGAAGACCTTCTTTATGACACTATCCCTAAACGTCTGAAGTCATCGTCTTATTAACGGCACATTCTCGTCGTAGCATCGTCAGCCATTATTTCGTTTGATGACATTGTCTTTTTTCCTGACAAATTGTCCTAATGCACAATCTCACCGCTACATTGAATTTCCTCTTTCTATTGCTATTATCAAATTTCCGAGTGTCTCTGCACACTTTCTCCTCTATATTTTCTCTACTTTCGTCAACTTATGATAGTTTGGTCACTCACTTGTACCATGTATTATTCATATGATCTGACTTCATCTCGTACGACGATAGCTTCTGTGCTAGAGCTAACTCACTTAGCTCAATCATAATTTCCTATGTTGGACAATTGGTTTTAATCCAGTTTTCGTGCCATTCAATTTTGAGCAATCCATTGGTGATCTTTATTCGTGGCTGTCTATTCATTCTGTAAACTCACATCGACCTAATTTCTTTTAACTGAACTCTAATTAATTAATCTCTAATCATTCACATTCCTTATATAATTAATTTCCCTCACTTATACATATATTTTTCCTCTGATAACCGTTTGGATTTATCGATATCAACGGAATTAAGGTCTGTGATTAACCATTCTCATAATTAATCACAGATACAATTGATTTTTTTTTAACTTAGAGCAAAATTATCCCCATCGATACTCTTAACATGAAAATACTTCAATAAAGATTGGTTCGAAACTCTTCCTCAACGTCAGAGATCTTTCCTCGCCACCTAATTCCCTGCTCTTCTTGTTAACTATTTGTTCTCGTCTGCTCTTTTGGACTCTTACCATTTGATTATATTCCCAAGGACAAGGCTTCTATATGAGCCAATGTAATATGTATACACTTTTTCGACACTGTTGATGAACCAAAAAATGACGAATCATTAAAGAGAAAGAAGCACTCTGGACGAAAAATTGCTGATTAATGAAATCCTTTCTTACTTTATTTATATGGTTAAAAGATTTTCATGTTATAATTTTTATATAATAAAAATAATAGATTTGATTATATTCCCAAGGACAAGGCTTCTATATGAGCCAGTGGAATATGTATACACTTTTTTCGACACTGTTGATGAACCAAAAAATGACGAATCATTAAAGAGAAAGAAGCGCTCTGGACGAAAAATTGCTGATTAATGAAATCCTTTCTTACTTTATTTATATGGTTAAAAGATTTTCATGTTATAATTTTTATATAATAAAAATAATAGATTTCCTTAGGTTTATAGATATTTCTTCCATTCATCTATTAGATAAAGGTAGTTATAAAGTACCGTCAATGGCTTCGCTACTAAGATTAAAATTTAAAATCTGAAAAAAAGCAGCCATGATTAATTTTTTTTAAGAAATTTTCAGAACTTCGCTAATTATAAGAATTTTAAAAAGGAACTCGAAACTAAATTTCTCCCCTTTCAAAATATCACGTTGCTAAAATATAGAATAGAAGAAGATATATAAAAATAAATTTTCTGAACTTTTATTAAAAAACATAAGTCATAACCAAACTAAGATGAAATTATTATCCAAGTACTCAAAAAAATCCCCTTCTTAAATTATAGAGTTTGTGATTAACTTATTGAAGCAACCTGATTTTAATATCTGTCATTTCTTCATTAATATATACTTATCTATAATACTATATTTTAAGAATGCAGTTTTTTTTAACATTTTGTATTTTAGTATCCCTCCATATTAGAGAATTTTCTGGTATTCCTTATATTTGAAGCTTTCAACCAAGTTCTTTCTAAGAGTTCAGGAAAAATAAGTATGATTATCGAATATTTTGAAATAAAAAAAAATATAAATTTTAAATTTCAGAAAATGTCTTAAAATTAAGGGATGAATATTTTTTTATATTTTCTTGTATAAAAACAAATTTAGAAGGGAAAAAAGGAGCTCTAAGGTTTGTTTTTTCTGCATATCAAAAAAATTCTGCTAAAAGGTTTTCTTGTCCTTAAGGCCTAGAAAAAAAGGCATGGATCTGAAAAAAAACTAGAGCAAGAGTAAATTATTAGGAGATATGTATTCAAAACCTTTTAAAACAAATTTTAGACCAAAACTCTGTTGCTAGATCCAGATACCTAGTCCTTAGGCCGCATACCGAAAGCTGCGAAGCACAAGCTCCTCCTGTAAAGAGGTATGGCGAAGCCCCTCCTCTTGATATCTTTATAAAATCATAATTTTCATGCATACATAGGTGATTAAAATATGAAAAAAATGTCTCCCAAATGAAATAATTTGTAATTTTGTTACATAAAATATTTATTTAAACTATTATAAGGTTTCCATTAATTAAAAAGGTATTACTTTTTGGATTTTATATAAACAAATAATTGATTTTTGTGAGTTGCAATTGAATGAAAGCCATTTATCGGAACACTGCAGCGCTAATCTTGGCGAGGAAAGATTGGAACATTTAATTGTAATCCATTATATTTTTATTAATTTAGCGACAAGGGACAGATATTTTTTTACTCGAATTAAAATCCAATAGCAACGAGGATACAGGATGAAGAAAGTAATGAAGATTAATAAGGAAAGCAGAGTGCAGATAATAGTGAAAGATATATGAACACAGGTCTTCCTGTAGCTAATAGAGCCGAAGGGTGCATAAATGTGTGTGATGAGGCAAGGGGGGCATGTTATTCATCCATTTTTTAGTGACAGGAGGGGCACTACGCCTGATACACCATTCACCCTCGGTGTGTGGGGGGGGGGAGGCAATCATACTTCAAAGTCATCCTGACATAAGGTTCATATTTATTTATACATTTTAGCTGCTAAACTAAGCTGTAGATTTATGTATCTTAGAATATGTACACACGGAGTTATATATGCACAAAAGCAGTTGTGTTTGTTGAAAAAAAAAACAACCATATTAATGAGTACATATACCAAGAAAGTTTAGCAGATCTTTTAAGGAAAGTGGTGGTTGTATCTGTTTTGTTGAGGATTGATTACTTCTGTGTTCTAAAGTCGAGCAATGTCGGGTTAGGGTCATAATATAGGGTTGTTTTGCTAAGTGATTAAAATTTTGACAGGGCATCGCTCCTTATTAAATATTTTTATATCGGAAAAATGGACGAAAAGTTTTACTTTTTCTTATGTTGATCTTTGTCCCATTGGAGAAATCAGGCTTTCCTTTTTAGCTTGAGGAGTTTGGGAAATCAAGAGGAAATCATCGGATTCTAATGATTGCATCTATGGGACTAGTATACCTCCAAATTAGATAATTCGCTAGCTAATGAGATCAAGCACGAGGCTTTAGCTTAAATTGTTTAGCCGTAAAGATTTTAATTTTTGGTTAATTCAAAAGAACGTAAAAGTATGGTTTAGAATCCCATAGACTTTCCCCTACAGCTCAGAGATAGAAGAGAATAATCAATATTTAATTTTTTTCACTTTAAATAAAAATTCAATAAGAAAATAGCTATTAATCACAGCAGTACCACTCTTATATCACTAATAAGAGGAGACACGAACATGTCTTTTATATTTTAAAAAAATTATGGTTAGGTTATATACTAATCGCACAAATGATGAAAATTGATAGATAAACGAACTATACGCACCTCCTGGCTAGTATAGTGGTTAGTGCAGTTGCCCGGCAATCGCTGGGTCGGCAGTTCGAATCTCCCTCCAGATTCTTTTTAAGCTGACGCTATTTACTAGGAAGTCCGCCGTAGAATCAATATAGCTGAATAGGAAGACTGAAACCAGCAAACTTTAACTATTAATTAGAGGATATGGCTGCATTTCTGACCTTTGAAAAAGAAATAAAACTCACATCCACTGAATTGATCTCAAGAATAGAATCAGTTAGGGTGAAATTTTGCCGCTATTTTCCCTTAAACCTGAGGTAATCGACTGCTTATAAATTTAAAAAATAGGCAGGTTGCTATATATGATTTGAAAGGGAATTTAATACCAAATATAATAGTATAAAACCAATGCCCCTGCCCACCACCACTATCACTGCCCTTTATAACCGCCACTGCCCCTGCACACCACCTCCTCTCCTCCTTTTCCTCCTCCTCCTCCTCCTCCTCCTCCTCATCCTCCTCCTCCTCCTCCTCCTCCTCCTCCTCCCCCCTCTCCTCATTTTCTGTAAATGTAATCAATACCTCCTCTTCTTCATCTCCTTGACCTTCTCATTTGACTAGCCAATTTATCAGTGGGAATTCATTTGATTCGCAACAATGGCTGTAACAGAAGAAAAGTGATGAATTTGATCCATGTGAATAAAGAAGTCTTTTTTCGTAAGGGCTTTAGGAGGGGGAAGGGGAGAGAGAGTTGCAAAAGACTTGGGAGAATATGAGGATTCTGACTCAACTTTGTAAAACAAACCGAAGACAATCATTCGATCAGGATCTTTTGACGGAGCAAATTTTGTGGTATCGACTTTTTCTCCTATCATCTAAGCCGGTAAAACAAAAAAAAACGCCGGAAAATTATGATTATCACCTAAAAAAAAGGATTCCATTCTTTTCCTCGATTTTTTTGAAGGATGAATCTGGTAAGAAAATTATTTGGATATAAATTTATTATGTTTCTACATCCATTTGAGATCATAATGTGAGCCATTTTTCGGCAGAAGCCCCAAAGGACAAGATTTCCTTAAGAACACAGCAAAGTTTTTTACGCCATCTGTCTATCTATTTTTTGTCTATATTTATATTTTGGTGCGTTAACAAAAAGCCTGTGGGGGCCCATTTCCCTCTAGATCATTTGTTAACAATGATTAAAATGTAAACCTTTCCACAAGGGATCCATGGGTATCTTTTCAGTACCCTTCAAAAGGTCTTCTGGAGGCTGTTTTGGGCCATTGTTTCAAAAACTTAGTGTTTTGAGATTTTGATAAATGCACAAACAGATAAATGAAAAAACAAAAGTTATCTCTTGTGCTTTGGCAAGAGGCCTTCTGACTCTGAATTTTCCTTGTCACAAACTAATAAGAATTTAAAAAGAGAGGTAGAGGCAGACAGACAGAAACACAGAGAGGGAAGGAATTTACAAAAAAAAACAAAGCACCAAACTTTTTTGCTGATTTTTCTCACGACTGGCAGCTGCAGCTGCCTAAAATTTGTATCCTCTAAACAGCTCATTTTGATAGGTGGACACCTTAAAGCAATTTATAATTTTCCTCTTTTATTGTACAAAATATAATGAAGATTTTAATTACTTGCACCCAGGTTAATGCGTAACTCCCACTGTTGTTTTCAACTCATTAAATTTCATTTAAATTCTAGCTCTTTCATTTCTTGCAAACCTGTTTATTCCCTGGTTTGAAACAAATCTAAAAAGGTTTTAGATTTTTATTTAGTATTACTCATAAATTTATTCCTTCGTCTATACACTTCAACCCCAACCCTTCCAGCCCCAAACAAAACATTTGTTTTCCTCTTACATACACTAGTTTGTATATTTTTAAAATTGAAATTCTTCTGCTTCTTGTAGGCTCTATTAGCATATTAAGAAGTGAAAGCGAGCTGCTTAAAATCTTCACTTGATTAAGTCCTTTTTTTTGAGACTCAGGATAGTGCAGTGGATTCGCCGCTCGCTAACAATGGTCCGTCGACGCAGGAAGCTGTTCGCAACTTACCTACGCTACTTTCATTCTTTATTTTTTCTTCGCCCCTTTACCTAAACTCATCTATAAACACCCTAGCAACCAATTTACCCAACTTACTCTTTACTTCTGACAACATCGACAAACTTGGTTGCCTCAATTAACAAACCATTACTTATTTCATTAACAAATATGCTTTATTATAGGTATATTATATATTAGCTATTTTACATACTATTTCATATAACATCCTAATTATAAATCTTTCCAAAAAAACGGGGGGAGGGGGATGAACGCCCCTAGCAAAAACTAATCCTCCACTCCCAGATGATACGCAATTAGGAAAAATAGAGTAAAATATCGCAGTGTAGCAGTAATGTTAGAGAGCAACTTATGTACTCTATTGGGACAAAATATGTACAGGAAGGGTAGATCAATGTAGATAACTGTAAGGTAATGAACTTATGATACAAAAATACCCGGTAAATTTATAGTAGGTAGTCATAGTCTAAACGCGGTTACGTTGGGAAAATGTTGGGGTATTACTTTAAAGCGACCTTAAAATTTAAAAAGAGTTCGTTGTAGCATTGCGGAAAGCGAACATACTACTTCTTGCTTACATACCCAGGAATTTTGTGCGCAAGTCACAATTTCGATACTTATATTCATTTCAAAACTTCACCATTTTATTTTTGATATTATAAAAAAATTATTAGAAATAACTTTAATAAAAAAAGGTCATAACTAAACTAGGATGGAATTATTATTCGAATACAGAAAAAAATCCTCCTCTTAAATTATAGAGTTAGTGATAATGATGATGATGATAATCGTCTTTGTTTACGATTTACACCTATTTTATATGTCGGTATGTATATATGTGTGCGAGCATTTGGGCAAGACGCAGCCAAACATTGTTAAAGGATTTATAGATCTCATTTTAGGTGGAGTAAATTATTTATTTTATTAATAATTTAAAAGGGAACTTAAGAACCTCACTTAGAGGTGGGTCGATGACACAAGTGTGCAAGGTCTTAGCGGAGTACATTAAAATGCCACATATCATTTTTATTATTATGAAATTATTATTATTATCTAAATTTTATTGGACATTTCGCTAAAATTTAAGAAGGTAATTTTCTTAAAAGTTAGAATCTTTACTTTGTGGTATTACAAATTGTGGAATATGGATATGTAAGTCATGGCCGAAGGTTTTGTCATTAGTTTTATCGATAAGAGTATATTTTAACCTCGAAATATTTGGAAACAAAAAGAATTATTAATGGTAAAGTTCAGCAAAAATAAATATAATTATCGGATGTTTTTGAAATTTTAAAACAAAACGAATTAAAAATAGTGAAATTTAGAAAAGAAATTGATAAAATTAATTAAAATTAAGGCATTGCTGTTTTTTTTTGTTTTTTCATATATTCAAAGGTTCTATCTAAGTTCTTTCTAAAAGAAATTTACCATTTTAATCTTTAGCATGAGGAAATAGCTACTGGCACGCCAAAACGAGTATAGCCATAAAATTACTAAAGATTAAAAGCGTCTCCTGAAAACGCATCTTTTCCGAATTGCCTTCTCCCCCTCTTGAATTTCCATTGAATTTCCATTCTCATCTCAGCACAACGTGCGCTCTGGAAAGGCCTCAGGCCTTGAAGAGCGCATTACAAAATACTTATTGTTATTATTATTATTATTATTATTATTATTATTATTATTATAGGCAAATTTAGATTAGAAAAAAAGAGCCATACGGATTGTTTTTCCGTATTCTAAAAGAAATCCGCTAAAAATGTTTACCTTTTAGGTCTCGAAAATAAGCATGCATCCGGAAAACATAAACCAGGAATAGATTTTTAGAAGACCAGGCAATGGGTTCGCCACTCCCCCATACGGGGGAGCCTGCGCTTCGCTACTAAGATTAAAATCTAAAAAAAAGCAGCCATGGTTAAATTTTAATAAATTCTCTGAACTTCGCCGATTATAATAATTTTAAAAAGGAAATCTAAACTAAATTTCCCCCCTTTCAAAATATCACGTTGCTAAAATATAGGTATAGAAGAAGATATATAAAAATAAATTTTCTGAACATCACCATTTATAATTCTTGGGGTTTTAAAAAATTCGCAAAGTTTCGGTACTTATATTTATTTCTGAACTTTACCATTTTGTTTTTTTGATATTATAAAATAATTAATAGCAATCACTTTGATGAAAAACATAAGTCATAACCAAACTCAGATGAAATTATTATTCAAATACTCAAAAAAATCCCCTTCTTAAATTATAGTTAGTGATGATGATGATGATGATGATGATGATTATGGAGGATATGTACTGGAAATGTTTAAAGCAAATTTTAGATGAAAAGCCCGTTGCTAGAGCTGGTAGGCCATAGGCCATAGATCTAAGGTCTGCCTGCGCCTCTTTAATATATATATATATATATATATATATATATATATATATATATATGAGTAAAGAACTCAAAGGCGAGTTATAGTATATGATCGTGAAACCACTGTATAGGAGCCAAAAGTTTAATTTACGAGACTAGTTTCAGTATGTAGTTTATCATACCCTTTTCAGTCGTATACTAAGAATGCAATTGTTACAAAAGTCTATAAATAGCGTACAGATCAGAAAAAAACACAAAAAATACAAAGAAACATAAAACGGGGAAAAAAGGTCATTAATTAGCAGGTGTAAGTCTAAGATCGTTGACTAAGCTGTTCACGATCAGGTTACGAGAATGGGGGCTACAATTCAATTGCCCATCTGACAAATTAAAATTGGGAATGTCTCCTATTAATATAGATTCTACTATTTTTCTTTTACGGAAATCTTTGCAATTATATATGATTTGTGCCTTTGAATAGTCAATTTGGTGGTTGAAATTGCTAATATGATTAAAAATACTGGATGTGGTATTGCCTCGTCTGACATCACCTTTATATTCATAAATTCGTTTTGTTAAGGTTCTTCCGGTCTCTCCTATGTAACATGAGGGACAGTTTGTAAAACCACACGGGATTAAATATACACCTGCTTCATTCAGCTGATCCATTGGCTTGGTCGAAGGGAAACATTTAGGGATACAAAAAGGATATTTAAATGTGGTTAGGCCTGGGGAAATAACTTTGTTCACTCCTTTAAGGAGGGGAGAAAAAGGGAGGGATAGACACTTCGTATTACTAAATTTGTTTTTATCCTTGGCACGGTAATGAGTAGATTTTGCTTTAGATAAACTTTCATTGATCACCTGAAGGGGTGTCCCCCCAAAATGTATACACACTTTAAATGATTGTAAATTTTTAAAATGAAATGTATTTTAATACAACATTATGTTATGTTGTATGTTGGATGGACAAAACGAAAGGAATTAAACACGCGCCTGAGCATGTTGATGCAGTCAAAAAGGCTCGAACCCCTCGGAGGGTATTAGCAGTTGACGTCGGAGTGGATAGCGGAATGATTGGGGAGTAGTAAGGAGGAGGGTCCAACGATAATGCAGATGTTCCTTAGTAGCTTAATTCATTCAAAACTTTCTTGGCTTAACATCTCCCACCGAGATCCTTCTCCACCCCAGACTTCCCGAGTCCATGATTAGAGGCACTTTCCAAATTCTGGCTACCTTTGGGTATACTGTCTCCTGCTACGTAAAACTGAGTTATATTGTATTTAAATAAATACATTCATTGTTTATATATCATGTATATACCTAAGACTTTTTATGTAACGTTTTGGGATAATTTTTATGTAACGTTTTGGGATAATTGTGCTACTCAATTATATTTTTTAGCTAGTTTTTCACATCCCTCTTTCTTCCCTCTGGTTCAGCTAGCTACAGAGTCATATTAAAGAAAGAAAATAAGTCAACCGAAACCTTTTGATTGGAGATAATTCTGAATAACCTTAAATTAAACGGGACACATATCGGGCGGTAATCAAAGGCTTTTTCGGTTGAGTTCACTGTCAACTTGTTCTGAGCTCCTATAAAGCCTCCGTATTGTCATATTCAGCTCTGTCATAGATTAGGGCAGATATATTATAGTTTGCATCTTATTGGGTCTTCGTTTGCCTATTTTTTGCAAACAACCTTTCTTTGCAAACCTGTGGAATTAAGTTGAGTTTTGTTATTATTCACATTATAATGGGAAACGGAAGAGGCCTGCTTGGTGATAAGAGAGAGTGATGAAGGTAGGCGGATGTGAAAGTATTTCCCTTTTAGGTGTCCTGCTATAATTTTGTGGCAATTTCGATATTTCGGGTTCCGAATAGCTTTGAACACGGAATTTGTGGATAAACCTAATGTGAGAAATTGAACACCTTCGCTGGGAAGGAGTTAATGGAGCGCACTTAAATTGTGTAAAAGTAATTAAGTAAAGCGATGCTATTGCGCGTTAGTTTGGTTTGGGCATATTGGAAACCAAAAAGATAAGTACGAAAAACCTGTTTGAGAAGCAAAGGAGCAGGAAGGATCCGAATGCCGAAGAGAAGTTGCAAATTTGTAGAGATAAGGCACCAAGCAAACGATTGAAACAAGAGATAAGGGTTAACGTGTCAGAGCAGGAAGCGCAGTCCCAGACATTGCAATCTGTTGACTAAGGTAAGTTCAGAGGGTGTAAAGATCTGTCCAGGCAGGTTAGACTAATGCCCAGTATTGATGAGGACGATCCAGAAAGATTCATCAGAGCTTTTTAAGAGAAGGCAAAAATGTATAATTGGCATAGGGATTCTTGGGCGAAGTTGGTGGCGCACGGATTTAAAGGCAAGGGAAAGCAGGTGTACCTTGACTTGACAGATGAGTGTGCCAGGAATTATGCGGTAATAAAGAAATCCGCTTCGAGTAAATATCAAGGGATCGGGAAGAGCTAACGGTAGATATTTAGGTTCGGACAAAAGCGGGAAAATGAGTCTTGGGTAGAGTTTATCTTTCGCCTGGACCGATGGATGAAAAGAGTCTCACTTTCCTTAGCACTGCCGACATAAATGAGGTATTTTTGCTCGACTCATTTAAAATGAAGTTGTCTCCGGATTTTGGCAGCTATCTCGAGAGAAACGTCATTGGGGATCCGATCCAGGCTGCTAAACGGAGCGATTTATGTTCAATAACGGGGAAAAGAAGTCAGGATAAAAGGAATAGTCGGTTTAGAAATAGCCGGTTTCAAATAGTCGCTTAGAAAATCTACAAGTATTTTCTTAGCACAAATTTAGCACAGGTGATAATAAGAATAAGGAGGACATAATAAACTAGAATAGGGGCGGAAACAATAGAAGCAACAGTTTAGTGTGCTGGTAATGCCGAGGCGTTGGGTACCGCGTGAGTTGCGTGTCCGCGGGCTCAGAAGAAAGAGAAGAAGAGAGAAATAAGGTTAGGGGAGGAATATAAGTCATGAATAAGTAACTGGAATTTGTCCATAGCACGGCCAGAAGCGGTTGGGAAAAAATTTCTAGCGAGGGGATGCAAAACTTCATTCACGAAAGGAAGTTGACATGCAGTGAACCAGTTTCCTGGACCCATTAAGCTGCTAAGAGATACAGGTGTTTCGTTGAACCTTATAGACCTGAGCTCGTTTGAGGTACCAGAATAATCTTATATTGGGCGAGGAGTGATAGTTAAGGGGGTAAATGGGATGAAGACCATCGTTTAGTTAGGTTATATCTGGAGTCCACGTTTGCAGCAGGATAGTACGAGCTCAGTGTCTATGATTCCTTGCCAGAGGAGGGTGTGGGGCTAATATTAGACAATGGTATAGCTGGCAGCCGTGTAGTGCCAAAAGACGGAAATGGTGACTGTGTAACTTGCGAGTTCAGGCGAGCGGCTTAAATGGTTTGCTTGACTCAGGATGGCCGAGTGGTTTAAGACTCTCGCTGTCCAGCAACGAGAGGAGTCGCGTTCGAAACTCCTTTCGCTACTTTTCTTTATTTATTTTTCTTTGCGCCCCTTTCCTACTCTAAGCTATCTACAAGTGTGACCTTAAAGACTAGCCCGATGGAAAAAATTAGGAACTAAGTACCCAGCTTTGTTTCTAGCATCCATGGTCATGCGTTTTATGATGTAGCGGGAGGAGCGTAACGAGGATCTGATGGAAGGGAGCCAGAGGACTGGTCAACCAGTCCCACACGGCAGGCACTTAGCCGTGGGAGTACGCCGGTTGGTATTCACGGAGAGTTTTCGATGGACTAAGGCCCAAACTAAAGACAAGAGTGGTTTCCCGGGTAAGAGTGAGACGGCAACTGAGGGGAAGCATGTTGAGGGGCGGAGTCTCAAGTCCAAGAGGAAAGGCGAGAGGAATTTTGAAGGTGCGAGTGAGCTGTTCAAGGAGTCTGAGCTTGAAGGAAGTCATCATTTAGGGGAACAGGAAGCTGATGACGAAACTCTCCGTATGTTAAGGGTCATTGACTGATGACCCAGGAAGTAAGCATTTTTTCGAGGGAGAAGAATCTTGATGAAGAGATGTGAGAACCCCGGATGCAAAGGGAAGAGCTCATGGTGGGAAAAGAAGTGGTAGGGAGCACTTTGGAGTGTTTAAGACCTATCAGAAGACCCTAGATCAATTCTTCTGATTGTGCCTGAGTAGGGATATAAAAGATTACGCCAGCAAATATCTCGTGGGCAAGGTAGAAGGGAGGGGGCAGAGTAAGATAAAAAAGTCAGTTATTCTATTTTAATAGATATGGTAGGCCCATTCGGGCGTATTATTAGAGGGAACAAATATTCATTGTCTATTATGTGCGAGGCAACGATGTACATAGAAACAGTGCCACTTAGGAAAGCGACGTATATGAATATGGTTACCACACTAGCTAAATTTTTAACACAAGTAGGCTTTCCAGACAAAATTTACGTCTGCATTGTTTGTGGAAGTAGCAAGAATATTAGTTATTCTTTAAGAACTTAAACACTTTATCATCACGAAACAATGGGTGCCTTGAGAGAAAATACGCTGCCTCAAATGACATAATATGCAAATACACGTATGAGAACCCAGAACACTGAGATGAATAGTTACCTTATCTTTTATTTTCAATCAGAGACTCTGTGAACACTAATCTTGGGTGTACGTCATTTGAGCTGATTTTCACTCCCTGGGTTAGGGGTTACCTCGCAATGTTAAAAGATAGGTAGATTAATGAACAAAATACTAATATACCAGGAGATAATCAACGTTAGGCATTAAATATGTCAGTGAATTGAAGGACAATCTTACTGAATTGAATTATTTGTGCAGAAAAATTTGAATAAGAGACAAATAATGATGAAAAGACTACAATTAAAGCAGAATAGTTAGGGAGTTCAAGCCCGGCAAAAAGATGGTACTTTTCTTATCTAACCATAAGAACCTGTGCGAAATTAAATTTATGAGGTGAAGCAGGTGGTGAGTGCCGGAAATTATTTAATTAAGACTCTCGAAAGGATGAAGAAGGAATTAGTGTGTCAGTAAAAACCTGAAGTTGTATTGTGAGCCGCACAGGTGGGGATCACGATAAGGTGTCTGGATGCAACGAACCGGTGGTTGAGGCAGGTGAAGAGACAAGCAACGGGGCGGGTGATGGGGTAGGTGACGAGGCAGGCGACGAGACATAGGAATAGGCGAGCGGCGGCGACAGAGTACTGCTAGAACTGGACAGAGAGATCCTCGAGGGGAATCCGAGGTTCGGAAACCAGGAATCCTTGAATAACTTCGTTGAAAGTCATGCGCCTAAGCGCAGGGCAACAACCCCGGGTAAAGCTGCTCCTGAAAAGCTTTAGGACGCTCTTCATCGAAGTACCTCGGTGGTGCTATGTGCTATCGCTTGTCAACGAGCTTTCGGTACTGTAAGCAATCGACTTACCCCATCCCGAAAATACAATATGTAATCGACGAGGTGTCAAATTTGATCTGCTAGGAGGCTATTCAACATTCCCACGACCGAAAAGAAAAGAGGCGTTTGTGACGCCAAATAAGCTATAAGCTTACAGTACCTCGGGTATGTAATGGGGAATGGTGCCGTAGAGAAGTTAGCTGCCAAAGGGTACGTGATCGATGAGACGCCAGCTTGGAAGAATAAGAAGGCTCATTCTAGGAAATCAAAAGGATGTTGGTCTCTGTCCAGATTTTGAAGTCATCCGACTTCGTGGAGACTTTGGGGCTTCAAGTAGATGTCTCCTATTCAGGTTTGAGAACGGTCCTGCCGCAGAAGGACGAGCGAGGACCTCTTCACTCCGTCGTCTTTCCTCCAGGAAGCTAGTCGGCGCTCCGCGAAATTATTCTAAGATCGAAAAGGAACTATTGGCACTAATGTTTGCCCTGGAAAAATTTAAAATATACATAAACCAGGCAATGGCTTCGCTGCTAAGATTAAAATTTAAAATCTAAAATAAATCAGCCATGATTAAATTTTTATAAATTTTCTGAACTTTGCCAATTATAATAATTTTAAAAAGGAACTCTAAACTAAATTTTTCCCCCTTTCAAAATATAACGTTGATAAAATATAGTTATAGAAGAAGATATATAAAAATAAATTTTCTGAACTTCACCATTTGTAATTGTTTGGGTTTTAAAAAATTCACAAAATTTCGATACTTATATTTATTTCTGAACTTCACCATTTTGTTTTTTGATATTATAAAAGAATTATTAGAAATAACTTTGATAAAAAACGTAAGTCATAACCAAACAAGATGAAAATATTATTCAAATACTCAAAAAAATCCCCTTCTTAAATTATAGAGTTAGTAATGATGATGATGATGATGTACGAGGGGGAGTCAAAAAGTTCTCAGATAAATGGCATAAAATTTTTATTTGTAATAATACTGTAATCATTTTTCTACATAAGCTCCATTAACATCTATACACTTTCTTAATCTATGAATCCAACGGTAAAGACCATCTTTGTAGAATTCACGGGGTTGTCTCTGGCACCAAGTAATGACCTGCTTTTTTGCTTCATCTAATGATTGAAACCGGGTTCCTTTTAGGTGTCCCTTTAAATTTGGAAACAGAAAAAAGTCAGAGGGTGCTAAATCAGGGCTATAAGGGGGATGAGCAAGAGTTTCCCATCGAAATTCCCGTAGCTGAGATCTCACAGCTTTGGACGAATGTGCAGGGGCATTGTCATGGTGGAACAAGATTTGCTTGTGGAGCTTTCCTCGTCGTTTTTTGGCTATTGAAGTTTTCAGCTTCCTTAAAACTCCTTCGTAATAGCTGGATGTAACAGTTTTTTGTCCTTCTAAGAAGTCTATTAAAATAATTCCCTCCGAATCCCAAAAAACTGTAGCCATTATCTTCTTAACGGACCTCTCTGTCTTGAACTTGATAGGCCCTGCTGCCCCCCTTGGGTGCCACTCTTTTGATTGATTTTTACTTTCAGGATCAAACTGATACACCCAAGTTTCATCTCCCGTTACGAGGCGCTCAAAAAAACTATCCTCGTTTGCTTCAATCTTGGTCAAAATAGCCAAAGAAAGGTTGGCCCTATGATTCAGCTGGTCTTCTCGCAACGCTTTTGGGACCCAACGTGCTGAAAGCTTGCTCAGGCCAAGATTTTCAGTTAGAATTCCAAATGCTGAGCCATGAGAGATTTCACATGCATTGGCAACTTCATCAATAGTAATACGGCGATCTTTATCCACTAGATTCCTCACAAGCTCGACATTTTCTGGGTTAATGGAGGTGAAGGGTCTCCCTTCACGTGGATCATCTTCAACTTCTTCTCTGCCCCCCTTGAAGCGCTTAATCCAGTCGTAAACTACCGCTCTACATGGCGAAGAGTCACCATAAACCTGTTGTAGAGCGTCAATAATCTTAACAGGCTTCCAATCAAGTTTAGTCAGGAATTTAATGTTCGCTCTTATCTCAAAATTTGCCATTTTATGGGTTCAAAAAAGTAACCTTTTTGAAGCACATCTAATACAAAGAGTCTCGACAAATTGAATGACGAATTTTGCAGGAATTGTTCAGAAAACATGAAAGTCGTGTTTGACCCTGTATTTACTTGTACAAAATCGAACATTTCAATAATCTGGCATTTGTCTGAGAACTTTTTGACTCACCTACGTATAGTGCTCATAGGTTGAGAGTGTTAAGTGACCATAATCCGTTGACCTATTTTAGTAGGTATAAAAAGAAGAACAACTGGTTACTGTAGTGATCACTCCCGGTGCAACCTTATAATTTGACAGTAAAATACAAAAGGTAAAAGGAGCTTATGACGGGTGCTTTGTCTTGTGCTCATTAATCTTGAGGCGAATTTATTTTTTATGTTTTTCCTTATGTTTAGCAGATTAGTTTTAAGGTTTTGCCTTCGTTTGTTATAGAATTGTTGGGTTTGTTCTTATTGTTGAAAGAGAGGATATTATTTTGTTTTTCTTACATATTGTAAGGATTATTTTGGAGGGGATTTTCCCATTCAATAAACGATTCTTTTTATTGGTTCATAGTTTTGGAAGTGGGTTATTTCGATGTCTTTTTGTTTTTTGTGGTAAGCATAGTCATTTACATCGGGATTTTTAATGGGGTCGGTTTTATTTTTAGGGGGGGGAGGTGCTTTTAATACAAGGTCTTTTCAATTTATCTTTGAAACGGGGTGACTTATGTGTTTTGTAAGAGCCAGCAGTCCAGGAAAAGGAGCACGAAGGAATTAGACAGGCGCTCGAGCCTATTGATGCAATAAAAGAAAAAAGCTGAAACTTTTCATTTAATACTCAGAAAACGCGTGTATTCATTCTTTGCTCAAACTTTGAATAACTAATCTATTTTTTATTCGGTTTAATTTTCATCTTAGTTCAATATTTGTTTTCTGTTTTTTCGGATTTTTCCAAGGAATTAATTAAATAGTTTGTGGATATATCATCGCTCTAAGCTCCGACAAGGGGTACCCCGGCCTCGTTCACGTTTCAGCTTTACCCAGGAATATTTCTTGCCTTATTTATTATCATACGTTTTTTGGTATTATTTTTGTTTATTCTTCGTATTATATTTTAACGTATAATATAAACTATTTCATAATGTTAATATTAAAAAAAAAAATTGGTGGGTGGAAATGGAATACACATTGACTATCTTAAATATTTCCTTTTCGTACGCCTATTTTTGTGACCTTTTTCCACGCGGTCGGATTTATCGAGCCCTAAGATGAGCGTCGGCTAAACGCCATCGAGTGTTTCAGTCCCTTATATAACTTGGCTCGCAGCTGCGCCGAGCTTCCACCATGCGGGCATCAGCAATCCCGAATGTCTGGATTTTGCAGCAATACTGAAGGATGCCCATAACCTGGGATAGCAACAGAAGGCTTTCCTCGTCGCACATAGAATACCTCTAATTATCTTCTTAACTTTCAAGGGGATTATTTATGGATCAACGAGAGTAACGAGCGTTTAGAATTGAAGGGTGACCTTTTTCTCTCCGTTCGACAGGTAACGGATTGAGAGATTAAGGTAGCTCCGGAGCAACACACTTATAGAGGATCGGAAGCCGACCTCCATCCCGTGCAACTTAAGGAACCTGGCCCAGACGAAGCATATATCTTCCCTATTAAATGATGGTTAGGTCACGCGATATCAATAAGATTGTTGAGATAGCTGAATTAATATTTTTATGTACCTATATCATAATCCTATAGTTGTCCCTAAAGTCTACTTTATTTCGTGGATTTACAACAATGTGGAGCTCTTTACCACGCAGAGATGTTGGAATAGTGTACGTGTTCCTCCTTCATTAAGCAATAGCGCCGGCATAGAGGCGGTACTTGAGAATGGTGTAACTTGTCACTGGGGCAGGCGTGAGCAGTATTAATAAAGGCAGCAGCACGAGTGACGCCGATCTTCTTTCAATCAAAGCTGTAACAAACGTGGGTTTCCAGCACTGGAAGTAAGGGTTGCAGTAATGTTTCTATTTCACACTGTTCTCCCTCTGTCATCTAATATGTACTGGTACAACACTAAATATCGTCTAAAACCCGTAAATTGTAAAGAGCCATGCAAGCATTTAAAGCCTTTCTCTTATATGTTTCTGACTTCCTATTCTCAGGCTTTCAACTCGGAAGGATGGCTGAATTAGGTCGTTCGCATCTCCTATAATAATTCTATGAGTAAATATTTCTCAAGTTGATTCACCTTTTCGACTCCGCAAGGGGGTCTCCCGTTAGACCTGTTCAAATATCAACTTGTTATTATTCTCATATGTTTCTGTACAGTTTTACATGCTTAGTTTACCCGACAAAGACGAAAATCACGAGTATTTTAACCTTGGATGTTGAGAAGTATTGCCGTATAGACCTTTTAAATTTTGTGCCTTGAAATCAGCGAAAAGCTCCAGTTCCAGGGTCTCTTAAATCATGTTTTTCAGTAAATTCTTATTCAGGGAAGATAGATCAATGCACAGGCGTAGATCGAAAGAGTAGGGGGGGGGGGGGGGGCTGACCCACCCCAAATTTCAGACCCATTTATGTTTACATCTATTTTTAAAGCCATACTATTATTTCGCTATTTCGAAAGAGTTATGTAATAATACCAGTAAAAATACAGGTAAATCTCCAAAATAATTATTAAATTCAGTATTATACCTTAGCTACCTTCCCAAAACTACAATAAATCACAATTCATTATTTTCTGATGTGTAAATTTTTTTTTAATCTGAGAGAGTTGGTGCTCACTCCCGTGTGAGATACTGTTATTTATTATCAATGCTGTTTAGGATAACCATTATTAATGGTCAGTGCCCGTTTCTCAGACTACTCAGAGGGAGGAATTCAGGTTAATCCCCCTACCCCCAAAATTTTATCCTGGATCTGCCACTGACTAATGCAAAGCATTTGGTAATACTTGAGTTAATGGGCGCAGGCTAAGGGGCGCTATTTCTAGGCTACACTTTGTCTGCAATTTATGCAATCGGCTCTGCACGTTTATCGAAATAATAAACACGATAGTGCCTCCTACTTTATGCTATTTCCGTCAAAAAGTCATTTTTTTTAGTTACTTTCTAAATGAAGGGCCTTGCCTCCCATGCCCCCTACTTAATTGTGGGGGTTGCCCCCCAGCAACTTTTAAAAAAACTCGTAATATTCCTAACTCGAAAGTCTAACATTTAGGCGATTGCTATCGTCGTCTTAAATTTCCTAATATTTCACTATTATAATCGAGCCGCGCTTCTTCTCCACTCTTGTTACAAATCTTCACTTTTAAAATGAGGCCATGTTCTATACAAAAGTTTATTAAATTGACCGAGGTATTAACAATAGTCGTATTAAAGCCCAACAAACCGAATGCACAAGAATCGCGCTCATTTAACCAAGTAGCTCTAGAGTTGCCAATGTTTGAAATAAGGTCGAATTAAGGGTTGCCAGTGTCTGAAAATAATGGTTTATTTTAACATTAAGTGAAGCTGTGCAATTTTAATTTTATCTTGTAATAATGAAGAGAGACCCAAAACAAATAACAAAACAAATACAGTGCCGTGATTGGCCACATCAAAAGCTACCTTCTGACGTCATAAATCCTAAATTGTAGCTTAAAAATAGTACCCCGTACCGTTCCACCATAATCTTAAGTATTACTAGGCATTCAATCTATCACCACATTTATGAATAGAAGCCACATTCGCACACTCCAGTCATTAGGAAACTCTGGGAATTTTTACTGATGTATTAAGTAGTATTTGTATAGAATCTGCAATTGATTCATTAATATAATCACTGTTTGCTGTCCCATTACATTTCAGGTTTTTGCTATTATGAATTTGCTCTCCTTTGTTATAGTAATATCTTGCAATGTCTGAGCTATCGCCGTTAGGGACTAAATAAAATTCAGTGTGTTTCCAATGAGCAAACGTTGAAAAAAAATCATTTTCAAATATTATTTCTCTGATTACTATGTAGTGATCGAATACGCAATTGGTAGACCTCTGGCGCCCAAATTGCTGGATTCAATAGACCCTCAAAATACCTTTACAAAAATAGATGCTAATTGTTCCTATTAAATTCAAGCATGTCTTATTAAATGTAAATATTCAATATTGTATGAGAAATAGGATGGGATTTGTAAATGTACATATTTGTAAGCAAGCAAGTGTGAGACACAGATAGGAGTAAAGGAAAATGGTTGAACACCTGCATTTGATAAAGCTACCCAAGTTGTGTCTCGAAAAAGAATGATTAAAGACGGATATTTAATTAGGACCCCGAGTAAACACAGCTGTTAACCGTAAGAGATGGCACAGCGACAATCGTATCAAATTAGAGAAATAAGAGTTTAGCATATAAATGTACCCACACTGTGCACAGGTTTCCTAGCCCCACCCAAATGGTGGAGAAATGACTATAATGCAGGTAGGCCGTCCCACGGTCATCTCTAGGCAACACGACCTGCTTTAAGAGCGTACATATAAATAAGAAAAGAAAGAAAGAAACAAAGATAGATAGAGAGAGAGAGAGAGAGAGAGAGAGAGAGAGAGAGGGAGAGAGAGAGAGAGAGAGAGAGAGAGAGAGAGAGAGAGAGAGAGAATAGTAACGAATTCATTCGCGTTCACACTCCCGCCTAAATCCATTAAGTCTTCTCTCGCTCTTCACTCGTACTCGCGTAGATAATATATATACTACTAGTCTCCATGTCACGCCACTTACATCATAATATACCATTATTTGAATAGAGTTTATTTTCCTAGTTCCATATTTGATCTGAACCTTCGATAATTCCAGCCAAGTAGAAAAACACCGTAAGATCATTTATCCTTGGAGTCAGATAAAGAATTGGCCGTAACGCCATCCTTTACCTGTAAACTGGAACTAGTCGCCCCCCCCATATGGTTGTGGTATACAGAAACATATTTCATTCACCGTCGTCAGGACCTATATAACTATAGATTTACCGTCAAGATCCCGAAGGTAAGGTCTGTTGCCAGTCAATCAAGGAAACTTGACTTGAGAAGAGCAGACTTTGCGAGCCTTCGTGCTGGGCTGACTGATGTAAGGCTAGCGGTATGCGAAGATGTTGAGGATTCGTGGAACAATTTCAAAAATAAGTTCATGAGTCTTCAATCAAGTTGCATCCCTCTGAAATGCCTCCGTCGGTCTTCTGTTCAACCAAAGTGGTTTAATCGAGAAATCGGCCAACTGCTTAGGGAGAAGAGAAATGCGTACCGGCGATCGAAGATCTCGGGTGCCTTTGACGAGTACAGGAGGCTAGCCAGGAGATTGAAGTCCAGCATAAGGGCGGCTAAGCGGTCTGAGGAACTCAGAGTGGCGAGACTCTGCAAGGAGAATCCCAAGGAGTTCTTCGGCTATGTAAATAACCGTAAACCAATCCATCGTAGGATTGGGCCCTTAGGGGACGAGGAGGGTGCATTAACTCACTCAGATGCAGAAAATGCTAACCTGCTCAATGACTACTTCTCTTCAGTGTTTACTAAAGAGTGTGATCCCATCCACCAGCCCACGGATTCCTACTCGGGAAAAAAGCTGGAAGTAATGGACTTCACCGAAGGAGAAATAAAGAAAAAGATCGCTGACCTAAAGACGAATAAGTCCCCCGGACCGGACGGGTCTTTTATCCAAGGTGTTGAAGGAAGTGTGCGATGAAGTATCACGACATCTGTGTGCTATCTTTAACATGTCAATCCGGACCGGATGCGTTCCTAGAGACTGGTGTGAGAGGAGGTGACTCCGAACTTCAAGAAAGGAGACCCCAGCCATCCGTCAAACTACCGACCCATCAGTTTGACTTCGGTAGTCGGTAAACTCATGGAAAGCATGATAGTAGACAAGATAACGTCTTATTTAGAGTCAAACCTGCTACTGAAGAGTTCCCAGCACGGCTTCCGAAAGCAACGGTCATGTCTGACGAACCTTGTGGAATTCTTCCACCTCGTGTTTAGTGAGCATGATTGGGATAAAGCGGTGGATGTTTTGTACCCTGACTTCCAAAAGGCCTTTGACAAGGTACCACACCGCCGCCTTCTCCGGAAAGTGCGTGCGCAGGGCATAGGCGGCAAGGTAGCAGGTTGGATAGAGAGGTGGCTTAGTGACAGACGGCAAGGCGTAGTGGTGAATGGTCGGGCCTCTAAATGGGCGCCCGTATCTAGCGGTGTACCTCAAGGTTCCGTCCTGGGACCACTAGTGTTTACTATCTATGTCAACGACATGGACGGAGACATGGTGGCCAAAATCTCCAAATTTGCCGACAACACCAAGCTTGGTATCAATGTGGCAAAGGAGGGTAACACTGCCCGCCTCCAAGAGGACCTTCAAAGGATTGGGGAGTCGTCGGACACGTGGCAAATGCCTTTCAACGTGGCGAAATGCAAAGTAATGCATATCGGCCACAGAAACCCCCAATCTCAGTACATTCTTAAGGGCACAGCTCTTGAGTCGAGTGAAACTGAGAAGGACTTGGGTGTTACTATCACTAGCGACCTCAAGTTCTCGAAACAGTGCATCGAGGCATAGAAGAAAGCCCAAAGGATGTTAGGCTACATAAAGCGCCAGTTTGGATACCGTAACAAGGAGATAGTACTTTGTCTGTATAACTCCATCGTTCGGCCGCACCTGGAGTATGCCGTACAATTTTGAAGTCCTTCGTTTCGAAAGGAAATCGCAAGGTTGGAACGGGTACAAGCTAGGGCAACCAAACTGATTCCCTCTATCCGACATAAATGTTATGAGGATAGACTAAGGGAATTAAATATGTTCTCGCTGGAATCCCGTAGACTGCGTGGTCAGCTAATCAAAGTTTTCAAAATACTTCGAGGGTTCGACAATGTTGACTACCGGGATATCTTCACACTGAGTGAGCACAGAACGCGCAATCACGGCTTCAAACTTGAACTGAAGCGTTACAACCACAATCTTTGTGGAAAATTTTCACTTACAGTATTTGCGGTAAGTGGAACGCACTTCCAGTGGAAGTTGTCAACAGTGAATCTGTTGACCAGTTCAAGGCAAGACTAGACAAGGTCTTGAAAAGTGGCCGTTTAGGGACTCAAAACAATTGAGCAGCCATGTGCCTACTAGATTGCTAGTCTAAAGGTACCCTCTTTGAATGGACCGTAAAGTCTCCTAGGGTACTTTCTTTCCTTGTAACTCCTTGTAACTCTGGTACCCTTGTCGTCTACAATACTATTGACCTAACACCCTCATCACCGGCTATACGTCATCATCCCATAACTGGTGACCCGTCGCTCAAACGGACAGATAAAGCATAGAATAAAGAATGGACTCGTCAAGCAATCATCAGACATGACAAGGTGAATAGGATTTCGTGAACGCCGTCAGCGTCAAGCAGCCCGTCTTAAGTGAAGCAGCAGTCTCAGGCTGGTTACAAATTGTCGAGGCTCAATTTTACATCTCCGGGATAAATAAGGAGGAGACTCGTCTTCCGGCAGACATTATAGTAGGCCGTAACTACTAGTGTTTAAAGGAGGAAATAATTGGTCTATTCGAGAAGCCCAAGCCCGAGCTTATGATTTTATCGAATCCTTCCCTCTTACAAACTTACACTCAACTTACTTAGAAGAGTTACGGAAGAGAGTCACTCAGTTAGGAGTGGGTAACGAGATTGTGCGTCACAAGTTTATCCAATCATTACCGCCCAATATCGCGCCGATAATCGCTACTCAGCAAGAATTAAGCCTAGGACAATTAGGGAAACTTGCGGATGGACTTGTGGCATTCAACCGAGAACAGTTCTATAATATAAATGCATATAGTGAGTCGAGAGGAGACAGTGCCGCTTCAAACGCGTTTATGTCCCATAATAATACGAATGCTAATTTTAGAGACAATTCAGCAAGAAATGCGCGATCAGTGGCTGAAAGTAATTACAGTGTGAATAATCCACGGGAGGGGGAGGGGGGATTTGCGACACTTCTATAAAGCCCAAAAGCATGTAGTTTGTCGCTCGCATATATATTTCGGCGAAAAGGCTTAATTCTGTAAACCCTGGTGCAGGTAGCCGAAAAGTAAAGGATCTGTTCAAATCAAATGCAACCGTCTTCCAGGCCATCTTCACCAGCACCGGCGGAAAACTAAGAGGGCATGCCGTTAGAAACGCGGCCGCGGGCATGTCGTCTATTTTTACCATCGCCGCTAAAGTATATAACACTAAATATGAGATCTTATTGACAAGGGGGGAAGTGTCTCGATTATTCCGGCTAAACACGTGAAGTCAAGTGATGTGCGCGATTCTGGTATTAACATTTCAACAGCTAATGGCGGAGAAATTAAAGTCCACGGCGAAATTGATACGGATATAGTGATCCCCAGTCTTCGCCGATCATTTAGGTGGTCGTTTTTTGTAGCAGATACCACCTCTCCATTATTAGGCATTGACTTTTTGAGACATTATGATCTTCTAATAGACTGTGCTCGCGACATGCTAATAGATAATCGAACTAACCTCGTGTAAAAAGTGAAGTTGTCTGAAGAACCGGCGGTAGCATTAATAATCAATGACCTAAACCACTTACCGCCCCATTGTAGAGCTATACTTGAAAAATATGAGGCTCTGTACGCAATCGCACCCACTCAACCCTCCCCGTCACCGCCGAATTCAGTGAAACATACAATCGAAAGTGGGAGTGCTCCACCGGCATTTGCATGGTGAAGAAAGCAAAGTTCGAGACTCTAATGAAGGAAGGGGTCGTGCGCCTATCAAGATCACCATGTGATTCGCCTATTCACATGATGCCAAAGAAATCTCCCGGTGAGTACAGGGTGGTCGGCGATTTCCGAGCATTAAATGCCGTTACAAAGCCCGACAGGTATCCGCTGCCGCGGATTCAAAGCATTACGGACCACCTCCATGGTAAAAGGATATTTTTGAGGTTGGACCTCGTTCGTGCTTACCACCAGATCCCTATGAACCAGGCAGCATAGAAAACATTGCGTTCACGACTCCATTTGGTTTGTGGGAGTACGTTAAGCTCCCATTTGGTCACCGAATATCTAGCTGAACCCTCCAGAGGCACATGGACACCCTGTTTCGAGGATTAGGGTTTGTTTTGGTATACATAGACGAAATACAGGTGTATTCAGCCAATATACACGATCACCTGAAGCATTTGGAACAGATCTTTCAAATCCTGGTCAAAAATGGTCTAAGAATATCACTAGAGAAGTGCGAATTGGCGAAGGAAGAAATAGGTTTTTGAGGACAGCACGTCTCGGTAGAAGGTATATGGCCGCCAGCGAAGAAGATGGAAGAGATTGGAAACATGACACTACGAAAGGACTACAAGGAGCTTCGGAGATATTTGGAGATGGCAGGATACTACCGAAGGATGATCTCCAATTTGCCGCGATTGCAGCCCCGTTGACTGAGCTTGGTCGTCTGTAACCAAAGTCTCTTGAGCTCGTGTGGAACGAAGAGGCAAGTAAGGCATTTGAGAGTACCAAGTCAGCCCTAATCGGCTCCGTAGAACTCTGTCGCCCGCTGTCCAATCATTCCTCATACCAGCTGGAGACGGATTGTTCCTAATACGCGGCAGGTGCTGCCCTACAGCAGATGGTTGACGGATCTGCGAAACCAGTGGCATTCTTTTCCTGCGAGCTAAGCCGTACGCAGCAAGCATACTCCACCTAAGACAGAGAACTCTTAGTGGCGTATCATGCTGCCATGCACTTCAGGCACCTAATTGAAGGTCGCCACGTCGCCTTGTGCACTGATCACAAGCCTTTGGTTTCAAGTTTTGCATCGCCACTGAGTGCCAAAACAGACAGACAACAGCGCCATTGGACAGCCATTCTAGAATACATTAGTGATATCGCGTACGTGCGTGGTCAGGATAACGTAGTTTCTGACTGCCTCTCAAGGAACGTCAATTCAGTCCAAATTAATTCTCTTGACCTCCGAGCTTTGGCGACAGCGCAGGAAAATGATGCAGAGACAAAGAAACTTCATTCGCGACTGAAACCTTACCTTTTTTTCGAGGATGTTCAGCTTTGGTGCGAAGTAACATCTGGATACGCATGACCGTTTGTCCCGTTGGCATATAGGAGTGCAATCTTCAATCAAATCAACCATATGTCACACCCTAAAATCAAAGCTGCACTTCAGGTGTTTAAATCGAGGTATTTCTGGCCAAACATAGACAAGGATATCCGCTCCTGGACGAGAGAGTGCCTTCCTTATTAGTCTTCCAAAGTGAATCGACATACAAAATAACCCTAGAACGCTAGCCATGTGTAGAAGGTACCCAGAGCAATGACATCATTGTCAATGCGTATGGTTCCCACGCTGCGAGGGTGCCCACGTGCTCAGTACCTGCAGTTGCCCACTCAACAGTGTAGGGGAAGGTCACGCCGTCTCGCTCTCTCTACTCCCCCGTGTTGTAGGCCTACGTTTGGGTACGGCATACCTGTGGTTGGTGATACAGGGTGTTGTGTACGTCGGGGGGTACCTACCCTAGATTAGTGTTTACGTACTATTTTATTGATCGGCGTAAACAGTGTTTGTGTGTTACAAATATTTTTTACCCTTTCAGATTACAGTTTTATTGAACATGGCTTTGCGTAAGAAATGAATTGCACAGAGTGAAATAGACAATATTTTATTGCACAGTTCTGATGAAGAAGCTGACAATGCGGAGTGCGAAAGTTTTTATGACAGTGACATTGATGCTAAATATGTGCTACATCCGTGTGTGAGTGACAATAGTGATAATAGCAACTTGGATGATGGACCACAAAGATAGAAAAGAAGGAAAGTAGTGTGTGGTAGCCCTGCCTTGCATGTGGCAGACCCTGCTTCTCCAACTGCTATTGCCCCTGTTACTGGCCCTGCTGCTCCACCTGCTACTGCCCTTGTTACTAGCCCTGCTGCCCCACCTGCTACTGCCACTAGTGCTGGCGATGCTGCTCCAGCTGTTGTTGCCCTTGCTGCTCGCCGTGGATGACGACGCTGTGTACTTGCAAACAATCCTGATGAACTGGTTGTAAACTTCAACACAGCTACCATTAAAACTAAAAAAGAATTTGTGTGGAGCACTAGGCCATATACAGCAGTATCAGGATATTCTCCTGCATGAAATATATTGCAAGGTTTACGGCCTGGCCCGACCCAACAAGCTTCCCAAGCCGACACCCCAGAGAAGTGTTTCTCTTTGTTCTTTGGGGATGAACTCATCAGCGAAATTGTGCAGTGGACCAACCAGTAAATAGACATTGATGCAGCAAAGTACAAGCAGCAGAAGGCTACAGTACATCGCACAACACGTGAGGAGATACGTGCCATGTTCGGGTACTCATCTTTAGTGGCTACAGGAGAGACAACTGCCTCTCCACTAAAGATGTCTGAAGCCCTACAGTTGGCGCCAATTTCTATAGGGCAGTTATTTCTGAGGGGCGCTTTACTTTCCTCCTCAACGGGATACGGTTTGATGACTCCAATACCAGAGAACAACAGCGAAGAAAAACAGACAAATTTGCCCCAATCAGAAAGGTGTGGGATGTTTTAATATAGGCCTGTGGCATCCACTATAGCCCACGTGAGTTTCTGACTGTTGACGAACAGTTGCTTGCCTTCCGAGGCAACTGTTCCTTTCGCATGTACATCCCAAATAAGCCAGCGAAGTACGGCATCAAGATCATAATTGGAAAATCATGTAAAGAGCAAGTACATGCTGTCAGGGATCTCCTATATTGGGAAGCAGGAGACACGGCCGAGAGACGGGCCAAACCTTAGCCATTCCTTCACTAAAGACCTGACACAGCGCTACCACAACACCAACAGGAATGTGACAACCGACAATTGGTTTACCTCTGTGCCCCTCATCCAGCATCTGCTGCACAATTGTGGGATGACGCTAATTGGGAAAGTCAGGGAAAACAATTCGGAGTTACCAGAAGAGATGAAGAACAAGACCACATGGACACCAGGTTCCAGTGCCTTCCTATTCACGAAGGACATGCAACTGGTGTCGTATATGCCTGAGACCCATTCCCTCAAGAAAATTGTCCTCCTCCTGTCTTCAATGCATGGAGATAACTCCTTGGCCAGCAGTGGGAAGCCAACCATCATTGATGACTACAACAGGACGAAAGTGGGAGTGGACACTTTTGACCAAATATGTAGCCAATATTCGTGTCGCATGAAGGCCAAGAGGTGGCCACTGTGCATGTCCTTTGGCATGCAGGTGTTGGGTATGGAACTGGTCAAACCCTGGGCAGTGCATCGGCTTGCATATGCACTGTCTTTAAGCTGCATACCTCCGCTGGACATTTACAAGATGCTGGACCACCTGCAGCACAGATGAGGGAAGCCATGGTGCGCTGTGTTGTGTGTCCCTCGAATGCAGATAAAAAAACACGCTTCCGGTATGTGTCCTGCCAACGAGCTGTGTCCCAACCACTACTACACCACCTGTGGCAACTATGTATGAGGCTAAGGTAGGTAGAAATGCACCTAAAGACTTTATTTACTTGTACATAACAAATGCATAGTCAATTGCTGCAGTCATTTTAGTTCAAAATAATTATTTTTGTAAAAAAGTCATTTTTATTGGTAACTCGAAATAGGGCCTTATTCCATCTCTCATCCCTACAGAAGCCGCAGCATCTCAGTACCAGTACCCCCTTCAGCAGTTACTCACAGGATCTGGGAGGCCGTATGAAGAGTATTGAAGCCATCTGATTCTAATTTTTTTTTTGACTATTTTGAAAATTTTTCCTATTTTTAGCAATATTTTTCAGTACATGTTTTTCATACCGAAATAATAAATTTTTTAGTTTTTCTTAATGTTAAGTCAAAGTTCAAAGTTTGAAGTGCCTTTATGTAAATCTATTCCATTAAAGCTTTACATTGAATATTTTTTTTCAAATCGGGTATGATATACCCATGGTTAGTAATGGTGTGTAGTGAACTGATGGTTAGTGTTCCAGGGTTAATATTCCTTCCTCAAGGTTTTAAACTGTACACATCGATATAGTTGGGCCACTCCCAAGCGTCTACACTGCCTGGACAATCCTACCCATCGCACGATCGGTACTTTTTATCATGCATTGACCGATCGAAAAGATGAATTGAAGCGCTACCGATTCCAGACATAAGTAACTCAACGGTTGCGTTAGCTTTCCTGGACTGGTGGATTTCCAAATTTGGAGTCACGCTTTATGTGATAACCGACAGAGGAATCCAATTCGAATCAGAATTATTCAAAAAACTGTCTGCCCTCGTTGGGTTCCATTGTCTTCGCATTTCAGCGTACAGGCCCTCCACGAACGGAATGGTGGAAAGGGCACACAGGACTCTCAATAATGTCCCTTAAACAAGGTTGGCTGGTGGCACTCCCAATTGTCCTGTTAGGAATTCGCTCCTCGCTAAATGATTCGGGATTATCACCGTTTACGGCAGTCATCGAAACCACACTCGTGTGCCCAAAACCTTTAGTGGCATCATCTTCATTGAAGACCTACTCCAAATTCATAAAATAACTGGCATCCACCATGGCGCAAATCGACTTTGCGCAAGGATCCCTAGGACACCTGCACTCGGTGCCCAAGCTTTTAGTACCCCCACGATCTCTGCGAAGCAACTCTTGCGTGGGTCCGAATAGATTGCATAAGAAAACGACTTGAAACGCCCTATGCTGGCCCTTTTCCAGTTATCGAACGCTGCAATAACATTGGGATTTTGGAATTCACCGAGGAAAAACGGGACACTGTCTCAATAAACAGGTTAAAACCGGCGAAATTACCTTCCCCTCAAAATGGTGACGCGCCGAGCGGTCAGCAAAGCCCTCGGACTTAGGCTGAAGAAAGGAGAAGGGCAAGGTGCACTTCGCATTGGAGAATACAGAGCCTGCAAGAGGACGAAGCTCCGAGAATTCACACGGACACGTCTACAGACACTGGAGAGAGGAACGGCGAGACGGAAGTGTTCACACACTCCGGGAGACGAGTCACATTTGATAGAAATCCGTCGTTTATATATTTTTAATTCTGTGTGGCAGTATTATAGAGAAATATTGTAATGAGTAGAAAAAGGCATAACTATATACACGCCTCGTCGCCTCTATAGCCGTAGTACATGCATTACTATATATTTGTTAGGTGTCGGTATTATGTATATGTAGGAACCTAAAGCAAGATACGCCAGTGGTGAATGATTATATATAAAAAAGTATTAGGTATAAATTTTTACTGTAATACGATATGGCAGAAATAGGCATTTTTTTAAACATTTATGTGCATATATAAATGTCGATGACCTTATGCGTTATTATTGATAACGCTGATATTAGGAGTGCCAGAAATAATTTCACATGTATGTCTACCTTGTAATGTTATACGACTTATTAGTGATTCCATCACTGGCGAGGAAGTACCTGTATTGATAGAACTACGCAATAGGTAGACCTCTGGCACCATAATTGTTGGATTCAATAGCCCCAAAAGATACCTCCACAAAATGGGCGCGAATTGGTCATATTAAATCCAAACATACCTTATTAAATGATGTGTTATAGCAGTTATATATATATATATAAATATATATATATATATATATATATATATATATATATAAATATATAAATATATATATATATATATATATATATATATATATATATATATATATATATATATATATATATATATATATATATGTATATAAACATGAATACACTGATAGGCTTGGCCGATCATTTGGCGGGAGGAGTTAATGAGAAGGGGGGGGGGGAGAAAACCGTTCCTCCAGTACGTGGGTATTAACGATCAAAGTAAGCAAGTGCAGATTGGCCTTTAAGATGGAGTCACCGCTGAGGGCAATTCAGGTTATATGCAAATGTTTGGTCGGATGAGAAATGACACTCGGTGTCAGTCGCAGGGACAAATCAAATGGATTATAGTGAGTTAATGACCTGACTAGGATCTGAGTATTTAAAGGGGGTACGTTAAGCCGTGCACAAACAAAGATTATGGATACGAGAAGACCGGATTATAATAAGATCCACGGTGATGTTGGTTTGCAATACGTAAGCTTGAAGAATCGAGGGGTCAGGCAATTCGGGAGGGCGAGAATTGCAAAAAGAACAGGTTTCACCTTAGGTTTCTTGTTGAGGGAGTACTTGCGCGAATCCACGAATGAACGGCCGTTGCAGGGAGCATGTCAATCGTCTTGGGCAGACTCCAACGTAGTGAGAATTCTAGACTTCAGGGCGCGAATAAACCAAAGGGAAGCCGAATCGAGAATCGTGACAAGTCTTCTTGTTAGGGTGAGCGGGTACTTACTTGATCCAGCCAAATGTTGAGTTAAATAGGGGTTAAAGGCGTGGAAAAATAGCATCAGGCGACGGCGCGCTATCCTTAGACAAACATGGAGCTCGAGAGATGGCCGGATTCCATCCGAAGAATTCGAGATAAGGACGCCAGTAGAATATTCTTTCGATTTCTTTCTCGCTTCGAAGGTAGGGGTTGAGAGATCAAATCTCCTCAAGTGCGGGGGATAAGTCTCCTAGAGGACTCACAGCTGTGGTCCATAAAGCAACGTTGACCCGATTCCTGCCCCATTCAACCTTATTCCTCGCGCTCTTTCTTTCGAGTTTATAGCCACACGTGTTTCTAGGGTCCGAGGTGGACCTTGAGGGTCTACTCTTCTACATTAAATGTAAAGATTCAATATTGTATGAGAAGTAAATGGGATTTGTAAATGTACATATACGTAAGGGAGCAAGCATGAGGCACAGTGAGGAGCGAAGGAAAATGGTTGAACACCTGAGTGTGATGAGGCTGCCAAAGTTGTGTCTCAAGATAGAATTATCAAAGACGGATATTTAAAGAGGAGCCCGAGTAAACACAGCTGTTGACCGTAAGAGATGGCGCAGGAACAATCTTATCAAATTATACAAATAAGAGTTTATTATGTAAATGTACACACACTGTGTACAAGTTTCCTCGCCCTGCACAGAGGATGGAGAAATGACTTAAACGGAGGTAGGCCGTCCCACGGTTATCTATAGGGCAAGCCTTCTGCATGAGGAATGTACATATAAATATAAATATAAAAAGAAACACATATAGAGAGAAAATATTAACGAATCCACTAATTCTGCCAGCCTTTTTGTGATATATCCTTCATTCATTCACTAATCACCCTTACTTTGCAACACACGACAGAAGCAACGCCTATGAACACAACTAGAACTCAATGGGAGCTCCAGCAAAGACTATACTGCTTCAAACATTTCTACAAAACAGGCTCGTTCAAGAAAGTGCAGGACACTTTGGTGCATCAGTTCGAATGTGAAAAAGCCCTCTCCAAGAGAGAATTAAGGACTGGGTGGACCACCTCAAGAACTATGGGACAGTGGAGAACCTCAATGTAGCCAGTGAAAACCGTCCAAGCCATTCAGGACTCCCCAGGAAGCTTACAGCTGAGCTGGCCTAGAGCGTGAGAGAGTCAGTTCAGCCGAGTCTGAGCCCAAGCGTAGTCAGTCCATCGGTATATCCCGCGAGACTTGCAGGAGAGTCCAAATAATGGATGTAAAGGCCTACTCATACATAATGCAGACGAAACAGGCCCTAACAGCCTCAGAAAAAGGAGGAGAGAAATGCTATGGCAGTCAAAATACTGGAGAAAATTCAGGAGACTCCAACTTTTCTTAACTTCCTTTGGACCTCAAATGAAGCTCACTTCGATCTTGAAGGAAAAGTAAACTCGAAGACAAATGTCTTCTGGGGGACTTCCAGACCAGATGAGGTAGCCACCAAGCCCTTACACCTCCCTAAGTACACGTTATGGACTGCAATCTCAGCCAGAGGCATCATCGAATCATTCTTCTTCGAGGAATCTAGTGCGACAGTGACAGTCACCAAGGAGCGGTATGTTGAGGTCCTCAAAACCTTCAAGATGGAGCTGCAGACCATGTTACCATCGCTTATGGGGCAGTTCTGGTTCCAACAAGATGGAGCAAGCTCTCACACCTCAAACCTGTCCCGAGATTGGCTGAAGAGAACTTTGGTGGCCGTGTGATCAGTTTCAAGACTAATTTTGGGTGGGCACCTCACAGCCCAGATCTTAGCTCCCCCAGATTTCTTTCTCTGCGGCTACCTTAAAGACAGAGTGTACACAGGGAGACCCAGGACCATCACACAACTAAAGGAAACCACCAGGGTGGAGATCAGAGCCATTAGTCGGTCGGTTTGTAAGGACGTCATGGGCAACTTTGTGCTACACCTCAAGAAATGCACAGAGCTAAATAGAGGTCATCTGAACACGTGCTCTAGAATAAAGAAGAAAAGTCCAAAGACTCTCATGTTTTGATTTGATGTTTTTAAACATAATAATAAACTAGTTATTACCAAAGTTTCATTTAATCCTTTAAGAAAATTAAAATAAATGAAGCTTATCGAAAGTTGGGCCCGTTTTGGGGGGTCACCCTGTACTCGCGTTGATAATATGTAGACTACTACTCTCCCGCTTAGTAGCTCCGTGTCACGCCGCTTGCATAATAATATTCCGTTATTAGAATAAATAGTTTATTTTCGTAAGCCCAGCCAAGTAGAAGAACACCGTAAGATCATTTATCCTTGAGGGCTGATAAATAATTCGCCGTAACACCATCCTTCACCTATAAACCGGAACTAGTCGCTCCCTCATATGTTGGTGGTTGTGGTATATAGAACATCTTTCATTCGCCCTCGTTAGGACCTATATAACTGGTAACCTCGTTGTCTAACACCCCATCACCGGCGACACCCCTTATATAACCGACGACATCATCCTATAACTGACGGATACATTGCCGTTCTAGTTCCACAATTTTTCCCGATTTCTAAGATCGACTATTTGCAAGTGAGAAAAAAAAATCAATTATCATTAGTTCCTTTCCTATAATGATCGTATATTTACTAAAGGATGCGTTGATTTTATCCATCATCCAGAGTGGCTTCTAAGAAATATGCATATAAATTTTGAGATCCTCTGATATGCCTTACAAATATAACAATTTTCTATTTTACTTTTGTTATCTTTAAAAATATATTTTTTATTAATCAGTAAAAGAAAACAATACTAATTTGTTCGAATGGTAACTATTTTATATAAAATTTATTTCAATTGTTGGATGTCGTGTTAGATAATAAATATATATTCCAATCTAAATAAATTTGTATAAAATTTATAGTATTATTCTAGCATCAGTCTCAATTAATTAATCGAGGTGCGCTATTTTATACACTTTTTTTTATAAAAATACGGTTATTATTTACTTAACACTGCTTAAATAAGCATTTACTTGCCATTATGCGCGAATAAGAAATATCAAAATAGTTAGTTCAGAATACCGCGAATTATAAGCAATGGCATATTGTCCATAAAGCTGACTCGGATGGAGCCTCGGAGTCCGGTCATTTTCACAAGCTCTAAAGGCCATCAATGGTTAAAGGCATTTAACACTTGGTCCTTTCATTCTATTTATTATCGCGGACGGTTTCCCTTATACACTTTTTCACTTACACCAGGCGCGGATCCAGGGGGAGGGGCTAAGGGACTGAAGCTTCCCATAACTTCAGACTTGTTCATGTTTATATTTCATTTTTGAGCCATCCTATTCAGAAAGAGTTATGTAATAATATAAAATATATATATATATATATATATATATATATATATATATATATATATATATATATATATATATATATATATAAATTGTTTGTTAAACTATGGTAGTTACCAATGATGGGGTTATTATGTTCAACAGTTAGGGGGTGATCCCAGGGAGCAGGGGAAATTGTCACCACTTATAGTGGGATCACTTGGTAACTGTTTATAAGAAGGTGGATTAAGTATCTGACTCCAAAGATGAATTCTTCACAGTGTTCTTATTTTGGCGGGGCTTACCGAAGGTTTAGGGTAATCGAGGTAAAGAAGGATGTTGCAAATATATACTTACTCTAATATTGGCCTATAACGGGGCAAACGGCATATCTCGAAGTTACTTTGCGGGCGAATAGCAGTCTTTATATATATATATATATATATATATATATATATATATATATATATATATATATATATATATATATATATATATATATATATATATATTCAACGCAGTGTTTAAATTCGGGAGTGACAAGATTTGGTGAATGTGTGTATGGGGTGCGAAGATGTATAAGAGAAAAACTTCCTTCCAAAAGCGAGAATATAAATAGCCCATTAAATTACCAAGTTAGAACGGACTACGCAGTGGCGTATGTGTTCTTAATTTGGCGGGGCTTACCGAAGGCTTAGGGTAATCGAGGTAAAGAAGGATGTTGCAAATATATACTTACTCTAATATTGGCCTATAACGGGGCAAACGGCATATCTCGAAGTTACTTTGCGGGCGAATAGCAGTCTTTATATATATATATATATATATATATATATATATATATATATATATATATATATATATATATATATATATATATATATATATATATATATATATATATTCAACGCAGTGTTTAAATTCGGGAGTGACAAGATTTGGTGAATGTGTGTATGGGGTGCGAAGATGTATAAGAGAAAAACTTCCTTCCAAAAGCGAGAATATAAATAGCCCATTAAATTACCAAGTTAGAACGGATTACGCAGTGGCGTAATGGTAGAGTGCTAGCCTCGGGATGCAAAAGGCCCAAGATCGAACCCCAAAGTCCACAATTTTTACAAAAGAAATTCTCGAAGAAAACGGAGACCACGAAAAACGCTTTAAGGACAACTCAAGGAATCAACTCAAGAGAAAACCACGCTCAAAGAAAACGGAACTCAAGGAAAATTCGACTTTCAAGGGCTAACTCGTCTCAACTCATCAAGTATCCAAGAAATCATGAACGTCTCAAGAAATAATCACGTCATCATGAAGCAGAAAAAGTCATCACGTCATCAGAATTGGAAGGAATCATCACATCGTCGTTAAAAAGGAAGATACATCGAAAAAAAGAAGATCAAGAATTAACCCAGCCAACCCAACTTAAAGAAGATTTAACCTAGCCTACAAATACCAAGAGTCAAATAAATGGAAGACAAAGTTTCAAGGGGCACTTCAGTCAAGAAATAAATAAATATAAATATGAATATAGAAAATCTCAAGATGAAGTATAATATGGATAAATAAATAAAGTTGACCCCCCCTCCCTTAATAACTGGTGACCCTCAAAAGGGCGAACAATCTTCTGATCTTCGTAACAACTGCACCTGCTCTCCTACTAGAGACTAAGAAAAGGTGCTGCAGGGAACTTCAGGAGATTTGGGAAGGAGATGCTATTATTACTCATTGATTAAAGAGACTTCGCCACGCTCTCCTCATCCCACTGAATCAACTCCACTCATCCCGCAGACTCGGAGGTCGGGGAGGGAGAGCTACTAGTAATCCTCGATTAAGAAATCCAATACTAGTCTCTCCCCAATCCTCAAATTCGCTCCGCGTTCTAGAAAGGGACCTGTGTCGGGGTGCAAAGATGTATAAGAGAAAAACTTCCTTCCAAAAGCAAGAATATAAATAGCCCATTAAATTACCAAGTCAAGACGGACTACGCAGTGGCGTAATGGTAGAGTGCTTGCCTTGGGATGCAAAAGACCCAAGATCGAACCCCAAAGTCCACAATTTTTACAAAGAAAATTCTCGAAGAAAACGGAGACTACGAAAAACGCTTTAAGGAACTCAAGGAACCAACTAAAAAAAACCGCGCTCAAAGAAAACGGAACTCAAGGAAATCGACTTTCAAGGGCTAACTCGTCTCAACTCATCTCATCCCATCAAAATCGTCAAGAAGCATCAAGAAGTCATCACGTCATCAGAATTGGAAGGAATCATTACATCGTCGTTAAAAAGGAAGATACACCAAGAAAAAGAAGATCAAGAATTAACCCGGCCAAGATAAAGAAGAAGAATCTCAGCCTATAAGAATAATATGAGTCAGATACATGGAGTCAATGTTTGAAGGAGCAACTTCAGTCTAGAAAAAATGAATAATACGAATATAGAAATCTCCAAGATGGATAATGGTATTGATAAATGATAAATAGGAAAAGTTATAATAGATGCCCCCCCCCCCCATATGTGTAGGGGGGCGAAGATGTATGAGAGAGAAAATTCCTTCCAACGCGAGCATATAAATAGCCCATTAAATTACCAAGTCAAGACGGACTTCGCTGTAGCGTGACGGTAGAGTGCTAGCCTCTGGATTCAAAAGACCCAAGATCGATCTCAGACAGTCTACATTTTTTTAAAAGGAGAAGATCCCAGAAGAAAACGGAAAACGCCTTATGGACAACTTAAGAAATCGACTCAAGAGAAAACCGCTGCTTGTTTGAATGAATATTTTTGATGACTCAGGATGTCTGAGTGGTTTAAGGCTTTAGCTTAAGGTTGTCCAGCGACGCGGGAATCGAGGTCGAAACTCGTTTCGCTACTTTTCTGTCCTTATTTTTCTTTGCCCCCTTTCCTGCCCAAATATATCTACAATGGTGCGCAAGACAATTGTAGTTCAGGCGACCGGCTTAAATGCTTTGTTTGAATGAGTCTAAAATGCAGGTAAATCTCAAAAATAATTATTAAATTCAGTATTATACCTGAGATGACGTCCCAAAACTACAATAAGCCACAATTCCTAATTTTATGTTTTGTGAAAAAAATGGATCTGATACAGTTAGTGGTCACTCCCGTATGATATACTGTTATTTATTATCAATACTGTGCAAGATAACCATAATTAATGTTCAATGCCCTTATCTGAAAACTCCTCAGATGGAGGAAATCAGGTTAGCCCCTCCTAAATTTTCCTCCTGCATCAGCCACGAAAGGCACCAAATTAGTGTTTTTAATCCTCTTTCTGAATTATACAATTATGATAGTCATGAAACAAGAAATAACATATTGGTTCATACAAACTTTTCAGAACTATCACAACATTCGTTTTCTCACACTCAAGGCAAACAAAGCGCCTTATTCATGACACAAATTTGAGATTGACATTTCGTCACAATTCTAATCGATCAAGAAGTGAAAGCATTGCTTGACGTTCAATTTCATAATACCATTTACACACTCAATTGTTTAGAGGTTTTTTTGGAACTGTTAAAGCAACGTTTGTTGAACTACTCAACTGTTGTTGTGACATTTTCAAAGTAGTTTATCATTTTGACACCATGTTCAGCAATAACATTCACCGGTTTCAGATTCTTGATATAATCCAACGCTTTTCTGTAGTCCTCATTCTATGGCTAAGACGTGACAGATTCCAGAATCTACTTAGATCCTATGTTCAGTGAGTCTAGCAGGAAATGTGATTCTGAGTCAAAGAAAACAACTATTGTGGTCTTACCGGTGACCCACTGGAATAGACGATTTACTGTTCTGACGCTGTCTGGCCTTTCAGTGGCATTTGTTGAACTCCACAGTTTGAAGGGGATAGTTCTTGGCATCTGATGTTATGACATTTTCAAATTTACTCATCATTTTGACCCAAGCTTCAGAAATACTATTCACCACTTTCACATTCTTAAAATAGTCCAACAGTTTTCTGTAGTCTTCATTTTGTGTCCAATACCTGACTGATTCCAGAACCTACTCGGATCCAATGTTCAGTGATTCCAACAAGAAATGTGATTCCGGCCCAATGAAAATAACTATGGTGATCTTACCGGTGACTCTCTTTAACAGAGGAGATACTGTTCTGAAGTGCCTGGCATTTCAGTGGCATATAACTGGGCAGCAATATCGTGCTTCAATGTGTCACTAAATCTACTACTAAACAGAGCAAATGGCACGACTTCCTGCGTCAGGTAACACTTGTGTTTCTTCATCTTATTAAATACTGTATTAGCAAACTCTGCGTGAGTTTAAGTGTACTTCAACATGTCTTGGATTAGACTTAGATCATTCACGAAAGCATTTGAAGCAAACATTTATATCATCCATGCAGAGGTGTAGAACCACAGAAGGCAGGTGTTGAACCTTTCCAACTTTGATACAGTCTCTTCGTCGTACTCAAGTTCATGGAGTACAAGTTTCTGGTAATCCATCTGACCTGATGAATGCACCTATTTGACTACAGTCAATACCTCAAAGATGCGTTCCTCTGATAACACTGACTCTTAGTTCAGTCATTTCACTGGAGTTGGCTTTTGCAATTATTTTTAAAGTTGGAATGTCTTGGAGTATTTCTTCATGGTTCTTGTTCTTTTCCTTCAGCCATTGCTGTTGATACCCAGCATCTTTGGATCTTCTTTGGGCAATTCTTTCTGAATATTCTTCAGATGCTCAAACTATGCATTATCTTGCCTCTTCACCTTCCCAAACAGTTTCTTCCAAACTCCTTAAATAAAATTTTTATTATGTGATTTCGACAGGCCAGATTAAACAGCCATTTGTTTTGCATTTTTTCCAATAGTTTGCCACCTCTTCTTTGAACACTGCTGTTACTAGATGTATTTAATAACAAAACAACGCCAGTAACATTATTCCTAAGTTCTAATCTCTCCAATAAATCCAGTGCAATTAATTATATTTATTATAAACATATTTAGAATCAAGTGATCAAAATTGTAAAAAATTTTGTTATCGAAAGTTTTAACGTTTAAGACGAAAGTTTATCCGAAAACTTTCGAATTACTATGTATTACTTTAACAAAGATAATTTATTTTCTACTGTTTAAATCAATAACAGGATTTTATGTATCTTTATGTTTTGCAAACAAATTCTTTAAGTTCATAACTAGGAGACGTTGTGCACTTTTGTCTTGGGCCTATCAAGTCTCTGACTGGCCTTTTTTACCGAAGGTTTTGGTTCATTTTCAAATAATTGTCGAGAGAGAGAGAAGAGAGAGAGAGAGAGAGAGAGAGAGAGAGAGAGAGAGAGAGAGAGAGAGAGAGAGAGAGAGAGACAGACGCATAGGACGAGAAGAACCCGCGATTGGCTTCTTTTGAGGTCACTTCCGTCCGATAACACGGCCTATAACGAGACTAATCGTAACAATGAGATATTCCGCGACATGGCGTGAAGCTTTAAATTCACTTCCGGCACCCCTCTATATAGATATATCAAAATCCCCGTTCCAGCGCCTCTGTAACTTTCACTTCCGGGGCTTTGTATATATAGTAAAGCATTGGCCTAGGTAAATTAGTATTCTGCTGAGAGGAGAGGTCGCATAAGGTAAGGCCTGCAGGCTCTGATTGATGGCCGAGCATAGGCGGGAGTTAAGTTGAGATAATTGGTAAATATAATTAAAACATTCCTTGCCCTCTGAATAATTCCGTACTTAAACTAGACCTGGCCATAATTTTTGTAATATGACCCAGTGCCCTGATTGCTTGCATCATCCCTATCAGTGTCTATTTTGTCTTCATTTCTAGCTTCTTTCTCTCGGCCTCTCATACCCCAAGAGCCCGAAGACAAGAAAATAAAAAAAGAAACAAACGAGAAAAGCTCTCTCGAGCTCAGCTTCCTCCCCGGCAAATACTCCCTCGATCCCTACTTTCGAGGCTGACTGTGGTTATTGGAATACAAGTTGTATTGCCCGTCATAACTTTGAATAGGCCGGGTACTAAACGGCCTTAAGTGCAAACCCAACCCGTGCTGTCGAAAAGTACTCGAGCTCAGTGCTTCCTTCTCATACTCATCTCGAGCAGCCGAATCTTTTGGTAGCAGATCCACCCGGAATTGTTTTCGGTCGTGTGCGGTCGAGTTGTACACTTGATTTATCTTACATGCCCCTTATTTTATTTTTTATTCATCTTTCATGTCTAGTATTTTATTTGTGTTTGTACAGTGGTAAAGTTTATTTTGTTTCGCCCAGTTTGCTATACAGAACCTTCTGGATAGTTGAATTAATTCTACCAAGTATAATTAGTCACTCTTAGAGATTTATTGTAACCCAAACAAAGTTTAATTACATTATCCGAGGCAAGGCTCAACTGCTGAGTTGCCCTGGATGCTATCCGCCAACCGTTCCGATATACGGAAAACAAACGGGGGTTATAAGATCTAACCTGACCTACGACAGTTGGGGTCAATCTTTTTCCGTCCTCTTCCTTTCTCCTCATGTGTGGATCAGGATCTTTTGAATTTGTTCACAACTGAACGGATCGCGGTCTGTAGGTCCATGTTTTCTAAACTTTCCTTGGTACTTTTCTCGTACTTCATTAAATTTCGCTCCTCTGATACGAGCTATCACAACAAAAGTCCGCTCTTCTGTATTCATTATTAAAGGGTTCGAAAAGGATTGAAAAACAAATTAAAATTTTGGGACACCTTGTACATGGAACTCTACAATTATATGCAGAGTACAATTTGAGCAAGGTGAACATAATTCAAGATGAAATTATGATGAAAATTTCAATTTTATCAAAAGTGCACTCAATTTTGGGATACCCGGTATTTTAAACGTTCCAAATTCATTGTATTCAGAAGCATCAATCAACACAAATGTGTCATCAACGTATTGAAATCAATTAACTCAAAGAACAAACAAATTAGGAAGAAATTCTTCTTTAACGAACTCCATAGCGAAAGGAAAAAGCCTATGGGTTTACTCATATTTAGATTTTAAAAATTACCATTAAGTCTAAAATAGTTGTCTTCTACACAGTTGTACAAGGTCAATAAGTATTTTTAGTTCTAAATCAGAATAATTCGGTTGTTTTTATAATAAATCTTCTAGTTACGATAAAGCAAAATCAATCGGAACATTGGAAAACAACGAAAGTACATAAAGCTAAGTATAATTTTTTTGTGTTAGAAAGCTTTCTAATTTTGTATATAAATCTTGTTTTCTAGTTGAGACACTAATATTCTGAACAATAGTGCACACAATACTAGATCACCACTTTGGCAAAGGCTCACTGCAGTGGCGTATTAGAAATAATGGATGGACGGTAAATATGCCTTAAATTTTCATTTAAATTCGGAATATTTTTTTAAGCAAGATGATTTTTTTTTTAATTTAAAGACAGAAAATAATCTCATTGATTTCAACAGTACAAACTAATTATTTTAGCTACATACTAGAAATTCTGTACATTGCAGAAGTATTTTTCATCTTAAAAGAAAACTCTTTCCGTATATTCAGCTTAGAGGTGGTTACCGTATGTGCACCCCTCTCTTTCCCGACCAAAGACACAAAAAGCAATGGGACCTGTGATGTCCTGCTCCCCCCTCCCGGCATCACAGGTCCATATGAAGGCTCCACCTGAGATGGACATGGTCCCTGAGACAACTCAGCCCCAGACGGTAGGACCTTTCTTTGGGGCAGACCTTGTCTCGGTGCCAAGCACCGAACCCAAATCTGCCCCTGTGCGAGGTCCTACTCAGACGGCTCGGGTCTACCAGACTTTACAAAGAAAGGGGGAATCTCCTCTTCCGGTGACTGTGGCGCCGCACTCTACCATGAACTTCGTCAAAGGAGTAGTTTATGCGAGACAACTCGTGGACTTAATCTTCGTCAAGTTAGACTGTGATAATCTCCCTGAGTCGGTGCGTACGGGTTGGTATGGCTACCGCGTGAAGGCATTCGCACTGCCGCGGGGGTGCTATTTATGTAACCGCTTCGGCCATACTAATCGCTCTTGTAGGCGCGCAAAGTCGGGGTTACTCGAAGTCTGTGTAAGTTGCTCCCAGGCCAAATACGATAAGTCCAACTCGTGTGTGATCAAGTGTGTCAATTGCGAAGAGCCGCACCCCGTTTTCTGGATGCAATGTGCTGCGTATCTCCTTGAGAAGGAAATCATGGTCGTTCAGGCCCAGGATAGTCTCCCATTTTGACATTTTGAGAGGCTAAAGACTTGGTCCTGGCGCGCCCGTATTTGCCTGGGACCTCTTATGTTCCAACGATAAAAAAGACTCCCTCTGCTCTTGGCCCCTCTAGGCCTACGAGCACGGTCGTTTCCGCGCCCATTTGGAAACATTCTGCTGGTTCTACCCACCCCAGGCCCCTCCTGGTAAAGCTGGCGGCACAAAAGGTTCACACCCAGCCCCGACTAAAATCAGGGCTTCCCTCCTTTTTCCCAGTGTGACCGTTTCCTGTAAGGCGCGCCTCCACCGAGTCGTTAGACTCGCAGGAGGCAACATCCATGAAGTTGGTCGTGGGGCCATCTTTCGGGGTTCCAAAAGCTGCCCCAGGGAAGGAGGGCTCGCCTAAGGTTTCAAGGCGGAGGGAGCAAAAGACTCGCATGGCGAGACAAGCCTCCCTCGGTAAGTCCTCGATGGCGAAAGCGCCTTCCGCGCATTATCCGGCCAACAGCGCTCGGAGTTCTAGCTTCGGGAAACGTACGGCGATTTCTGTGAGGGTCTTTTCTTCGAAGAGGGCCCCCTCATCTCCCACGAGCTAGGCCTGGAGGGCATATACCTTCAATAGAATTGCTGCCGATTCCGGGAAAACTGGGAAGAGCTGTGGAGGCTCGTCTCTTCTCGTTCCCCTTGCCCACTCTCCCAGGGTATAAGAGTTTTGCCACCCCACCACCACGGGACGATGGCTGGGTAGGGGGATGCGTCATTTACACCCGGCATGATGTCTCCGTTCTTCTCTTTGCTTTAGATACCTCATTTCAGGCAGTAGCTGTGCAGCTGCACCTTGATACGAGGTATGCTGTTATTTCCGCGCACATTCCACCGTCAGCCGATTTCGACGCGGGGGACTTCCGCCGCGCCGTGGCACGGTTGCCGATGCCCTTTTTCTTACTCGGAGATCCGAACGATAGACACCCCCTCTGGGGAGAGTACTCAATTAATCCTCGGCGTTAAGTACTTGCCAACCTAATCGACGAGATGGATATAGGTGTCCTAAATGTGGATGAGTTTACGTATCACTGCCCGAGAAACATTTCTTTTTCTTGCCTCGATCTATCTTTCTGCTCTCCGGATGCACGCCTGAATTTGAGTTGAGTTTGGTCGATGACCTCCATGGTAATGATCATTTTCCCATTCAATATCATTTTCTGGGCCACTGACGCCCGAGAGTCCGCCCCGGTAGTGCTTGGCGCAGGCGCGGCGGTCTGCATTTCGGGAAATGACGTATTTTCTCTATCTCACTCGATGAGTTTAGGTCGGTTGATGAGGCCGTTGAGTTCTTCTACGGCAACTTCATCGCCGTGGGCTTAGCTACTATTCCTAGAACGTCTGGTCGTTTCGTACGTCGACCCCTCCCGTGGTGGTCAGCGGAGCGTGAGAATGCCCTCAAGCAGAAGCATTATGCTTACATCCGCTATACGCGCCGCCCGAACGAATTCGTTGTCGGTGGATTTCGTTGGGCTAGGGCTAGGTTCCAGTATATTTCGAAGCACGTGCGCCGCTCTTCTTGGCAGTCATACGTGTTTTCACTTAACGGGAAGACCCCTCTTAGCAGAGGTGTGGAGGCAAGTCGGAAGGATTCGAGGCGAGTTCTCGCAGGACCCTCTTCCCGTTCTCAGAGAAAATGGGACCGCAATCTCGGAGACCGCGTGCGTGGCGGAATCCTTCGCGACCGCTTTCTTTAGCCGGGATGCTGCTCCGTCAGCATTCAATGCACGTCGTGATGTCGAGGAAGGCCGCCGGTTGGACTTTACCTCCAGAGGCGGAGAACCCTTCAATGACATGTTTACTCTGAGTGAGTTGCGTTCCACTCTTGCTTCGTGCGCGGACACTGCCCATGGTGCGGACGATGTCCCGTACGTCATGCTTCGACACCTAGGTGAGCAAGGCAAGGCCTTTCTGTTAGATTTATTCAACAGGATCTGGGTGGAGGGTCTCCTCCCGGATTCCTGGCGAATCGATACTGTACTCGCTTTTTGAAAACTAGTGAGCTTGGATGTCGGGCGGATGTCGAGATTATCTTCTGCTGGGTTCCTGGACATGTAGGAATTGCGGGGAATGAGCGCGCCGATGAGGGGACCAAATAGTCCGCGAGGACTGGGCTACCAGACCAGCGTTTTGCTCTTCCTCACACCGATTACATGGCAAGAATACGGGCAGCTCTCCAGGCTGCTTGGCAAAGAAGATGGGAGACGGTCGAGGGGAACCTAAAGTTGCGTGCCATTGCGCCTCGATTGTTCCCATGGACCTACCACCGAATGAACGCACCGCTATTTGATGGAGCGCTCCCCTGCGCTTTACTGTGAAGACTGCGTTGTCTCCCAGACTGTTCGGCAGAATCTCCTTGAATGTCCCAGTATGGGCGGTCTTCGTTCACGTTACCTGTCCCGGTACCAGGACGAGCGGAGTCGCTACCGCTTGTCCCTTGTAATCGGGACGGATTCATGCACACTGACTTGTGGACTTTACGACTTTTTGGAACAGGCCCGCTTCCTGCCCTTTATTTGACTGTTATTTTTCTAATTATTTTTTCCTGTTGCATGCTCCGGTGCCGGTAGGGAGGCGGGCCTACCCCTGACGCCCCGGCGCGCTTCCTCCTTGCTTTGTTTTCTTGTAATTTTTTTTTTAGCCCTTGTCCTTTTTGCGTTGTTATTTGTTATTTACATATTGTTATTTGTTACATATATATTTTTATTTTTTTATTGTTTGTTTTTGTTCCTCGTTTCTTAATATAGCCTAGTATCAGCAGGTTGTGTCGTGTACGGAGACTTATGCCCAAGCAGACTGTGATAGAACGGTCTGAGGCCGCTTAAATTCAGCCGCTATCACATGTTAGAAACACATGCTGCCCGCGTGCATCTGCCAGAGGAAGCAGAGTGCGTTATCGCCCACCATAGCAAATGTTTAATCAAGGAGGTTCACTCCCCCGTTTCGCCTCCATACGTCGATTTTGCCAGATTGAGTTAGGCTTATGGGCAGATAAGATATTTCCTCAGGCGCCAGCGGGACATTCCCCCGAAGCCTCCCACTCAATTGTCCCCTACGCCAAGGGGATGGCTTCGACTATTTATATCATAGCTTTTCCCGATTGAAGCAGATCAGATCCAGATTATCTTCGCGAGGCATCAAGCTGATCCGGTCTCCCTTGTGCACCTAGGAACTCCGCCGAGAAACCCCTTATTGTCCAGAAGAGGACAATATCCCTTGAGTGTCAAGGTTCGTGCCTTAGAGACGCCAAGTCAACAAGGCCCCCCTGTTGTTCAGAAAGAGAACAACGTTAGAACAGCCATTGTTCTTTGAGCCCGTTTGACAAGAGACGGTTCTCACCCCTCCCCCTGTTGTTCAGAAAGAGAACAACGTCAGAACAGCCATTGTTCTTCAAGCCGTTCGTCAAGAAACGGTTCTCATTCCCAAGACATCACGTCAGGATAATTTAATTCCCCCTTTTTTAACGTTCTTCAAGAGAACGCTTGGTTTCAACAATAACCTCCATTGTTCATCTAGAACATCTCCGATTTGCTGTCACAAAGATCGCTCGTACTTCCGAGCCCCACTTCGCTCTCACTCTTCGAAGACAGTCCTTCCCTCTCGTTAAGGACAACCCCCCGAAGAACCCTTGTGCTGGAAATCACCAGTGGACCGAAGATTCCTTCGCATCGTCTTCCTCTGCACAACAACTTTGTAATTACGTAAGCTGAGCATTACCTTTAATCATTTAACCTTTTGTCAACGCAACCCTGTGCTTTAAATGGCTTAGCAAACCATTCCCCCCTTTAATTTTTATTTGTTTACCTTTTTAAATCTCTCCAAATCTTAATCCTCGGATTAGTCAGATATTCCCACGACCCTTTTCATTCTCCGTTTATGTAAACATTTTTTTTTGTGTGTTGTTGATAGTTTAATTAATAAAACTCTATTTTATTAATGGTAGCCATATTATTTATCCTTGTGCTCCGTTCCACTTCTTAAGCATATTGAAGATAAATAAGCCTCTCCAGGCCCTCCCCCTTTGGACTAACCTCGGTCAATCAGATTACCACGGACTTGAAATATTAGAATAATTCCCTCAACGAATAGTTATATATGGTATATCGTCGAGAGCCTATTCTACGACACAGGCAGTCGCCAGATGGGCTCCTAAAATTTTAAAAAAAGAAAGACCGTCCACAGAGTCGCGGAGAGGCTAAAAAACGGGGAAGACCTCGTCCAGGCAGAGCTTAAGTTGTCAAAGGTTTGGCTGTGAGAAAGGTTTTTCGAAAGTTCTTCGAAGCTCAAAATGCCAGCGCTCGCAAAGTAGACAACATCACTGTGGCCAGGGAGTTCATATCTTCAAAGAGGAGGGCAGCAAGAACTTGATGTACGTGGAAAGGCCTCTGCTCACAGACCATATGCGAGAATAACGTCGGGAGTGCCGTCATCGCGTTCTCAACCACTTCAAGAGTCTTGGCAATCAAATTTTCATTTTTTTCTGATGAAAAAACTTTTACGATCGATCCGGTCATCAACAAGAAGAACAATCACGTGGTAAACTTCAGCCAGGACGTCTCTAAAACCTGATACGTGTCGACGACCATGCATGGCGCTGTTGCTTCGAATGGCGAGACAAGGAAATAATTACAAAAGACATCTGGGTTTAGCTTTGCCCCTCCGATGTTCTCCGGTAACATAGGAGAACGGGCAATAGGGTAAATGTTACGAGACAGATTCCTGACCTCAGCTCAAAAGGCAGGCCCTTCAAGGGTGTACTTATAAACCATCCATTCAAAAGTGCAAACTGCCGATCTCGTATTACCCTCTCTCCGAGGTACAAGACGCCAAGCGCGGGAGACTAACCTGAGGGCTCACCTTGCGAGTCCCCCCTCTACCTCCCCATTACCCCGCGGGAGTAATTTGTGTATATAACAAGTTGACTCGAGGAAACGAGGCTTTTTGTTCGTTCTAACGGAAGAGACAAGTAAGTCATTGGTTGAGAGATTTTTCGAGTTCGAGAAGGAAACAGAAAAATCACCAGTAGAAAGTTTTCTGCAAGTTAATGAGAACTTACAGTCCTTGTACAAAACCAGATTGTACTAAGGAAGCTCGGCGCCGTTCGAGCCCCCAAGATATTGAATATCAAGCTAGCCAGTTTGAGGACTGCAAATCTTACTCTATCTGAGTTGGACAAACTCCAACTAGATAAAAAAAAGAAGACAACGATTTCATCTAGTCTGGAAGAAAAGTAGAAGGACTAAGCTTTCGCTTGAACATCCACCCACCCCAGATTCCTCGTGACGTTACCCGTCAACTCGACAGGCAGGTCGACGAACGCCATCTATTGAGCAAACAACTCGAGCAACGCCTCACCGGATCAAAATCTCCGAGGATAGTCTAACTGGTCGCGAGTATTTAATCTCCATTACCTTATGTGAGTAAAGAATAATCCTGTTGTTTATGTCCCCATGCATAATAATTAGTTTATTGGATGTCTGGCCAAGGACAAAGATATTAACTTAAAATTGTTTCTCCCGTAAAATTCTATCTCCAAGCGAGCTTCGAGAGCTCACACAGCAATCCCATTTTCTTTTTTTTTAAGTGTACTAGATCTGTATTTTTTTAATGTTATTTAGTGAGAGGGTTTATGTTCATTAAAGTCTATTTCTTTAGTAAAAGTACTGTTTTAATTATCCTCGAACGAGTTAAAGTGGCAATAATTGATAAAGTCAAGAAAGAAACCCCCTTTTATTCATTCACAAGAATAAAAATAAAGATTAGCACTCTTAGAGGACGATCCTCAAGCGATCACCAAGGCACCAACCTGCGCCTCAAGTCAAAGTTTATTTGGTTTATTAAAAAATAATAAAACAAATAAATATATATATATACAAGGTGTCCCAGAAAAAGGTTAACCGTACTTTGAATTAGTATAACTCAAAACCTATTAGAGATTTTTGAGTTCTGCAAAACACATCAAATTTACCAACTATTTATCTGTCAATTCCAGAAATTTCATTAAATTCCCTTTTACGATATTGATACACTAATGGGTTTAGTGAAAGCTATCAAAATTATGTTTGCGCAAGGAAGTAAAATAATGAAACTTTGAAGTTTAAAAATAAACAAATATATTTAAATCCATTTTTAACAAAAACACCTCTTCATATGGGTAATAAAATTCATTTTTTAATTTTCTAAGCACCGTTTCCTTCCACATGTCCTCCATTTCTTTCCAAGCACAGTTGCGCCTTTGATCGTATTGATTGAACAACTTTTTTGATTAACTTGTGATTTTCCTTAAGTCTATTGACTTCACGTGTGATACTATCTCTTAACTGGTTGATGCTTTGTAGTGGAGTAGAATACACTTAATTCTTTAGATATACCCATAAGAAATAATCGTACGGTGTTAAGTCAGGGGATCTTGGGGGCCATTCAATTGAATGGGGTTGTCAAACGTTTTTCTTAGTTTTGTTCTTACAGCAAGCTGTCTATGAGCTGGTGCGCCGTCCTGAATCCACCAAAGTCTCTTGAATTGATTGCCGTAAATCTGGCGGAGTTCCGGGAAGATCCTTTCGTCAATCATGCTCAGGTAGGCAGTGCCATTCAAGCTATTCTCGTAAAACAATGGGCCGACAAGATAGCCATTCCCGCATATTCCATCCACAGAGACACTTTCTGCTAACAAATATTGCCGAATGTTATGGCTACTTACCTTTCCATTCATGAAAAAGGCTGCCTCGTCACCAATCAAAATGTTTTCCAAGAAACGAGCATGTTTATGGAGAAGCCACTCGACAAATTGTCTACGACGAGGAAAATCAGTTTCAAGAAGCTGGTGTCTTGCATGCATCTTATAAGGATGCCATTTTAAGTCATGTTTAATAATGCGTTTAATTGATGACTTTGACAACTGTAACCCATTCTTTCTGACTGATCATATGGATTTTGAAGAAGTGTAATCTGAACATTTTTGATATTTTGTGTTATTTTTATGGTTCTCATGCGCCCTGAACGACCTTTATTTCGATTTAAGCATATTCCTTCATGTTGGTATTTGCGAACATTTTTCCAAATTGTGGGCTTGCTTGGTGGGTGCCTACCTGGTAAATGTTGTTCAAATGAATCTTGTACTTGTTTAATACTGCCATTCTTAATAAAGTTTGTGACCACAAATACGCGGTGATCTTTTGTTAACTGCATGATTAAAAAGGTTTTATGGAAGTAAACCTTTACACAGAAACGCTTTGATTTGCTTAGTAAGCAATAATGACGAAACAATACCACAGCGTGGCTGAAAAAACACTGTAAAATGGCATAGGCTTTGCTTGAAGAATCGCACAGTGACCTAGGCTACCTCGGCTCCCTACGCTTCTCTTGAAAGTGCACGGTAGCCTAGCCTTCCTAGGCTTCGTTTCATTATTTTACTTCCTTGCGCAAACATATTTTTGATAGCCTCCACTAAACCCATTAATGTATCAATATCATAAAAGAGAATTTAATGAAATTTCCAGACTCGACAGATAAATAGTTGTTAAATAAAACACCCTTTGCAGGATCCAAAAATCTCCAATAGTTTTGGAGTTATGCTAATTCAAATTACGGTTAACTTTTTTTCTGGGACACCCGGTATATATAATCTCGGCTAAACTACGACAGTTATCATCAACTTTATTAAGACTGGCAGTATTAAACAAGTACAAGATGTATTTGAGCAAGGTTTTCCTGATAGGCATCCACCTAATGTTCAGAAGTACCAAAAAGAAGAAACATGCTTAAATCTAAACAAAGGTTGCTCAGATCGAAGGAAAAATCAAAAGAACGGCCGAAAATCTTTAAAATGCTCGGATAAAAAAATTTCAAAATCCAAACTTATGAATCAGAAATGATAGCTTACAATTGCCAAGATCAACCTGCATTATTAAGCACTACTTAAAATGACATCCCTATAAGATGCAGGTAAATTATAAACTTTTTGAAACTGATCTTCCACGTCGTAGACAAGTTGTAGAATGGCATCTCTATAAACATGCTCGTTTCTTGGTAACATTGTGTTTGGTGACGAGGAAGCCTTTTTTCCATGAATGGAAAGGTAAATTGACATAATATTCCCCCAGAATTCATCTTTGAGAGACGTATTTGTTGCCAGAAAATGTCTCTGTGGATCGGGATATGCTTACCTGAACATGATTAATGAACGGATCAATCCAGTACTTCTCCGTATTTACGGCAATCAATTCAATAGACCTTGGTTGATTCAGGACAGAGCTCCGGCTCATAGAATATTTGCTGTAAGAGAAAGAATGAGGGAACTTTTTAGCAATCACATGTTGCAATATATCATGCAAATGAATGGCCCGCAAATTCCCACATTGAATACCGCGCAAGTTCTTGTTATGGGGACATCTTAACAATTAGTGTATTCTACTTCACGGAAAACCTATACCTGTTAAAAGAGTATCACACGTGAATTCAATTTACTAAACAGTTGGTGAAAAGAGTTATGCAATCAATGCGATCGAAGTCGCAATTCTGGTTGGAAGGAAATGGAGGACGTGGAAGGAAACGATACTCAGAAACTTAAAAATAATAAATTTGTATAACCCAAATGTAGAGGTGTATTGTTACTAATGGAGAGATAAATTAGTTAATTTTTAAATTCATTTTTTTATTATTTTACTTACTTGCAGAAACACTTTTTTGGGGGGCTTCTACCAAAACCATTTGTGTATGAACATCGTGAAAAAGAAATTAAGTGAAATTTTCACAATCAAAAATAAATAGTTGTTAGCCAAAACTTTACTGGACCAAAACATCTTCAATTTTTTTCTGAATACTAACTTTTTATGGTTCACGCTGTAGTGACCAAGTGATCCTAAATATGTTTGATTGTAATAATTGTTTGTGCAGAGGGAGTGAAATTGTATCGTATTATGCTAATTTACTTTTCAGTTAACTTAATCGCGTGCGAGTCTAGTTGCAAGTGACTCTACATCTCATTATGACGGCCAGTCGGTCCTATTTATCTTTTTTTTTATATGTATAAATCTATACAAAAGTTTATGAGAACAGAGAAATTTGTGCAAACAAAAAATATGTCCTACGTGTAGATTTTGAGCGTCGTATCTTTGTAAAACACTCGCGGCAAACGACAGTCCCGTTTGAAATTCAGACCTGACCGTCTACACATGGGTTTACGGCTGCGCAAGAAAAGAACTTATTAACCCATAATGCCAGATTTAATGACCTTTGTATACCAAATGAATGATACCAAATATGAGATGCAGCTGTTGACACGCTAAGTGTGGAACGTATCAGGCACGCCTCTTATGCATGATAGTTCAACTGCACTGGTGAGTTAGGGCAGGCCCTTTCATTATTGAAAGAGAATAGCATTCCATTTGTCAGTTTTTAATTATTACACCCACTATTTTCGACAATGTCAGTCTCTCTATTGACTTAATTACTCCTTTATTCATTATTATTAGTATTGATACTTCATTATGTACCATCACTATTCGATTTTCATTTATTATTGTGTATGTATTAACTATTCTCGATTCTATCTTCTTCTGTTAGATTAACTTAGACCGTAATCGTGCCTCAGTCTTGTGCAACTGAGTAGTAGCCTAGGTCTAAGCTCATAACTGCGATATTTCATTTAACCCTAAAACACTTAGCTTACATATATTGATTCCAGTCACACCAACTCTTAGGTGGAGTAAATTTCTCCTCTTTTGGGAAACATGGAAAACTTGATGTGATAAATTTGATTAAATCTTAAAATTATATGGGAAATAAAACTACCTTTTTTCCCCATTCTGTTCTAATGAATATTAACGAAAACTGAATAATTTATGAGACACCAAAAGAATTACCTAGCGCACTTAAATATACTTTATGATTGCCGAGGTATGTCTGTGAAGACTCGCTCGACGCAAGGGCGCACACACAAGCACGAACAGATAACCGACCCTAAGCCGCCTGCGATATGCTTTGGGGCAATTAAAGGGGTGGGGGACCGCCTCCTTGATTTTTATACAGAGTGCAATTTATGGTTGACCAGGATTTATCAAATGGCTTGCCAAGTTGCAGTTCGAAAGATATAATTTTATAAATTGGGTTGAGGAATAAGTTCTTGCGGTTTTATCAAATTTATTCATTACCATTAGCAATTTTAGAAAAACTTTATTTTTAATTGATAACAATATGTAATTTAATCAATAATGTATTCTCCGTTGTTATGTACGACTTCTTCCCAACGTTAAACTAGTTTTTCGATGCCTCTGCAATAAAAATCTTTGGATTTTGACCCGAAGAATTGGTATAACTAGGTTCCTCAATTTCACATCAGTATTGAACGAAACGCCGCGCAAATTGTTGGAGAGCGATCGGAACAGATGGAAATCCTATACAACCAAGTCTGGCGAATATGGGGGATGCAGCAGGATTTCCCAATTAAGTGTTTAGATGGCGTCTTTTGTCATATTGGCAATGTGAGGACGAGCATTGTCGTGTTACAGAAGGACTCAATAACGTCGATGAGGTCGCTTTTCACGAATAGCTTCGGCGAGTCGATACATTTGTTGAACGCGAAATTCTGCATTGACAATCTCGTTGTTCGCAAGGAGCTCATAAAGAATGATGCCTTCACTATCCCACCAAACACACAGCATCGTCTTTCGTGGATGAATTCCTTGCTTTAATCGCGGGAGTGTTTTTTTATTGGGACTAAGCCAATGTTTTCGATGGTTTATGTTGACATAAACACACCAATTTCCGTCACCAGTCATGATGCGGTGAAGAAATCTGTCCTTATATCCACGAGTAGCCTTGTGACGAGCAAGCAAACCTGCGGCAATCGTGGAGCGTTGAAGTTTGTTGCTTTCGCTCAAAGCGTGCAGAACCCATGCACCGTGTTTTTGAAATTTCCCCATCGAATGAAGGTGATTCACTACAGTTTTCTGATCACACGGAAATTATACAGCCAATTCTCTAGTCGATTGACGAGGATTTTCATGAAGAAGGTCGTTCAATCGATCTTCATAAAACTTAAATTAACGCAACATTAAAAAAAACGCAAGAACTTATTCCTCAACCTAATATATATAATATATATATATATATATATATATATATATTACCATTTATTATATATTAGGTTAAAGAATAAGTTCTTCCTTCTGACGGCAAGGGCAGCACCATCGTACCTCTCCTGAGAATCGTTTTTAGAGATCACTCTGTAGCCTGGTATCTTTAACTTCTTTTTGGTCATATCGATACCATGCTCCGTGATTAATATGATGTCGGGATCAAGCACACGGAATATGTTACCGTGTGCCGTGGCTTTCCCCTCCCATCCATTCACGTTAATGTCAAGACCTTTAAGCTGTTGTTTTGGTTTTCCATTCTCTGTTCTGGCTTATGTGGGTGTCCTAGTGTTTACGGGTTGTTGATTTACGTTTCCCGTTTCTTTTCTTCTTGTATTCTGCTGGGGACAGTTCTACAAATGTTTCTCGGTGGAAGGCGATGTTTTGGTTAAACAAAGCCTCCTCAACCGTTTCCTCGTCGTATTGAGCGTCGAAGTCCCACTTGTTGAACTTATTTTCTATCCCTACACAGATTTTATTTGTGTTCCAGTCCTTCGGGAAGGGGAAGTGTTCCGTGGCGTAGATGTTTAGATTTACCCTGTCGGCGTCGATTTTTTTATTGCTTTTCCTTTTCCCTTTTTTGGGTTTCACCTCACATACGAAGCCGTCTGAGTTCGAGGTATACGTGGTATCGGATGACTCTGTTTCTCTTTCCACACACTGTGTTGTTGGTTGGGCAGCCTTAGCGGCTGCCTCTCTCTCTTTGTTGGCCTCGATCTTTAGATCTGGCCGTCTAACTCCTTTAACGTTTTTCTTCTATGTCTCCTGATTTTTACTTCCTATTTCTTTGGGGATCATTTGTAATTGGAGTAAGTCTCCCGATAAGAGATTATCGGGGAACCACATCTCGCTCATCCCGTTTTTCGCAGGCATCTGGTTTAACTCCTTTGCAAAGGTTCTTGGGTTTGTAAAGTTTCTGATATGCGCATATATGATGCATGTCAGAATTTTGGTGGAGTTTTCGTTTTCCAGTCTTTAGGAGGTTTTCTTAACCTCTGTTTCCGTGAGGACTGCCTTCGCTGCCTGAGCGTATGTTGTGTTTTGTTTCCTGGTGTGCTCTTCTTTTTCTGTTGGACTTTTTTCTTTATTAGTTCCTTTTTGAGAGGACAGACCATAGCTATGGAGAAATGTCCTTGACCAGAGTTGGCACACTTTTCCTCGGACTGATGCAATTTTTCCAATGGTGCCCCGCATCACTGGACCTTGAGCAGATTTCCTGTGGTTCGGGACAGTCCTTAGTCGCGTGGCTCTCCATTTTGTAACAGCGGAAGCAGAACTGTATTGAAGTGAACTTTTCCCTTTCTATCTGCTCTCCGCTCTCCCTCTACTGCCACCAACCCCCCTCCAATTGTCCATGGCATCCCTTCCACAACCTCCACCTCCCCTCAGCCCACAATACACCGCGCCAAACCAAAAAACCTCACCACAACCCCCCCCCCCGCACACACGTACACGGGAAACTCCCCCCGCCCTCTGTTCCTATTCCTCCCCCTTCCACTCCTCCTTCGATCCAACCTCCTCTTTCCCCCGACACCCCACCTCTCATAATCTGCACCTCTCCTACTATCTCTAGCCCCTCATCTCCTAACTCTACTTTATCCACCTCTGCTACTAACTCCCCCCCCCCCTCCTAGACTCCACCCTTTCCAAATCTACTACCTCAACACCCCTCTCCACAGAACACACTCTTTCCTCCACCACGGCCTGCCCACCCAACAACACCGCTGAAAACCCCCATAAACAACAGCCGACACGGGTAAAGGTACTGGCTCCTCACGCCTTCTGGGCAATAAACAAGGAGAGAGGAAAGGTACCGGGAAAATCAGCCTCCCGCGCACTCCGCCCACGACAAAAGGTCGCCTCAATGTGACACAACTAAACGTACGCAGTTGGCACGGTGTTCGCCATACGGTTGCCAACTGGGTGCTAAACACACAAAGATCCGACATAGTACTCCTGAACTCAACCAACCTATATCTCCCAACAACAGACTCCGCATCACAGGCTACCACACCTACCTATCTCCACAGGCGTGGCACCTAGGATCAGCAATCCTAGTAAACCGCTCCATACACCACTCCTTCATCCAAACATGAGACGACTCCTTCCTAGCCTGCAAAATAGAGACAAGCTCCGGTTCCATTCTAGTGGCCACACACCACAGACCACCACGCCTACAATTAAACATTGAAGTCCCACTCCGGGCCCTATCTAACCATAACCTCCCTATCTTCTTCGCGGGGGACTTTAACGCTTTTCAACCGACACTACTTTCCAACAACACGAATGACGTGGGAAGGTACCTAGCCGGTGCCCTGCGGCGCTATCGCTGCGAGAACATCGGCCCTACCTCCCCCACATTCTTCGGTCCTCGTGGAGGTACCACGTCCCCGGACGTTGTCTTACGCAACGACCACGCGACACGCTTCCACACACACATATCACCGGGTCCCCACCTACTCTCTGACCACATACCGATATGCCTCACCATATCCACATCTCCCATACTCATACCTACACCACCTCTCTACGATTAAAAAGCACAAACTGGGAAAGTTCAGGAGACACATAACAGAAAACACGCCACAAAACCTTGACCTGGAGTACACCAATCCAGACCTGATAGATGACCTCTGGTGCTCAATCTTAAACACTATAACCACTGCACGCAACCTACACTCACTACAAAAAAGTACACTTGCATAAAACATTTCACATTCTCCATACACACTCAGAGACTCATCAAACAGTACAATAATCAATACACTAGAGGCACACGACAACCCAACATCAATCTCTTATGTGCTCGCATCCTACAGTGCGTGTAGCTAGATAGGAACCGGCAGTGGCGAGATGTCGTCCGCATCGCGGACGACACCCGTTGCACGGACCCTTCCTTCTTCTGGCGGCACGTAAAAAGGATGCTAGGCACTGATTCATGCAAACCCATCACCCTCCAAGTAAACAACCAAACACTCACAGACACTAAAGTCATCCTCGACGCATTTAGGTCCCAATGGGACACAATACACACACAACCCACCCAAACCACACGCGCGGGAGCACTTCCAGGAAGTCCATGAGTAGTGTCGGGCCCACGCTCACCAGCTAAGGCCTGCCCTCCTGATACGAATGGAACTGCTCGACTACACATCCACATTAACCACTCCAATCACCGTCGAGGAAACAAAACTACATTAAAACAACACCAAAACGCGCCCCCGGCCCCTTCGGGCTACCAGCCACACTTATACACAACATCCCCGCAAACATATACCTCACACTTACACACCTATTCAACGCCTCACTAGCCTCAGGCCACTTCCCTAAAATATTCAAAGTCTCTCACAACATACTCATACACAAACCGAACAAAGACCCCAAACACCCTAACAACTACAGGCCTATTGCTCTATTAGAGCACCTAGGCAAAATACTCGAAAGAATGGTCAACTGCCGCTTACGGGAGTATCTGGAAGAGAGGGACTGGTTCTCTGCCCACCAATACGGGTTTAGGGGAGGCCGGTCCACTCAGGCGGCCGTGACTATCGTTCACGACAGAATAAAAAAAAACGCCAGGTACATCAAAAGACTCTCTCCATCAGCAAGGACGTGGAGAAGGCCTTCGATAAAGTGTGGCACGAGGGACTCCGTTGGAAACTCTCCAACAATACGGAGTTACCTCTCTGCACCAGAAGGCTCCTCTCGCACTACCTCACTGAACGGAGTTGCCACATAAAATACAACAATGCCCTCTCACGACCCTTTACACCACGCTCAGGTGTTCCCCAAGGAAGCGTACTGGCACCCACACTATATATTATGTTCACAAACGACACCCCACGCCCCCCGAAAACTGCTGTCACACATAAACAGTGCCCTAGGCCGATAACGAGACCATTCTCTTCAGTAGCCAAGGCACAGAAGAAATCGCGCTCCACGCACAAAGAATACTAGACGATAAGACAGATTACGAGGATAAATGGCTGATTGCCACGAATCCTCAGAAGAAACATATGACACTCTACGGCGCTAGAGATCACTTCATGCACAACCTACATATCTTCTCACACACACAAGACATGAACCACCTAAACTCAACAAGGCTCGAATAAACTCAATGTACAAAAATCCTCGGGGTAACTTTCGACAAGACCCTCTGGTTCAATATACACCAAAACATAATACAAGCAAGAGCCTCACGAACAAACAAATCGCTGTGCAGGTTCTACTCTGCAAGCAAAACATTAAAGATACACCTCTACAAAGCACTCGTGTGACCTATTCTCACGTACGCCCCACTAGAACTCGTAGCCACGAGTGACACGTGGAAGCGGAAGGCTCAGCGCATTCAGAACTTTGCTCCGAAGCGCGCTTGCCGCTCTCCGTTGTACTCGAGAATTGCTGCACTACACAACAATAACAAATTAGCACCCCTCAACACATACGCTCACACCAGACTCACAAAACAACTCGGGAAACTCACCAGAGACCCATTATACACTGCACTACACGTAAGAAGGTATGCGATCGCACCTCGATGCCCCGCGGCCCATGAACACCCGCCACCCGTACCGTTCTTCGCATAACCAAAGAACGGTTTCCGACTAAGCAGACAGCCTCGCCTTCCTGACCTGCCTCCAACCGTCGTCCAGTCACAACCACGAGACCAACACAGCCACACTTACACCACGCATCGGTGTATAGCCACCGACCTATCAACTCTTGCTATCTTTTCTTAAATGATTTCCGCAACCTTCCTCTATGACTACCTGATCGCTTGTATTACACACAGCGATCCCTCTCTGTAAAAAGTAAGTGTAAAAATCAGTCAGAAGAATCAGAAAATTATTGTTGTTTTAAGAAGAAAAGTTATTATCCTTGTTCACCATATTCAAAGCTTATTCCGGCTATAAATACATAAGAATAAAGAATCCAGATATAATATATATATTTTTCATTCATCCCATAATGAAGCTGATGATCACTTAACCCAGCCTGTAAGACTAGAGAGAGAGTACCATAACTTACTCAGACCCTATAGATTCATTGATATAATTACGGTTTGCTGTCCCATTATATTTAAGGTTTCTACTATTCCTAATGTTGTTCTACTTTGTTATAGTAATATCTTGCAATGTATGACCTATCGCCAGTAGGGACTAAATAAAATTAAGTGTTTTCGATGAGCAAAGCTGATAAATATTCATTTTCAAATATAATAATTTTTATTCTTGCCGTTCTAGTTTCCCCAATTTCTCTCGATGTCTAAAATCGAATATTAGCTAGAAAAAATATTCCACCTTTCATTATTTTACTTCCTATGAGGATCGTACATTTCCTATAGGATGCGTTGACTTTATCTATCAAGAATAGTGGCTTCTAAGAAATACGCATATAAATTTTATGATTTGATTTACCTCACAAAATATAACAAGTTTCTATTTTCTTTAGTTTTAGTTGGCCCTAAAAAGATTCTTTTATTAATTAGTAAAAGAAAACGATACTACTTAACTCGAATGGTAACTATTTAAGAAATTTATATCAATTATTCGATGTAGTGCTATACGATACGTAAATATATACTCTAACCTAAATAAATTTGTATATAAGATTATGCAGTAATACTTCAGTTTAGGGGCGCACGATAGGGGGCACTGTTTCCGGGATACAATTTTTGGCGGAAATAGCCTAAAGTAAGCGGCGCTATCGTCTTTATTATTTCGATAAACGGGCAGAGCCGATCGCACGTTTATCAAAATAACAAAAACGATAGCACCGCCTAATTTGGGCGATTGTTGCACCCTCCCTCCACACATTTTTTAGTTACTTTCGAACTTAATTGTGCGAGGTTGCACCCCCCACCCCCAAAACATACCCCTCTCCCCTCGTAATAATCCTAATTCGAAAGAATAACACCAGATTTCATGCCAAAGGCGATGACTAAAGTTCAGTGGCACTATCGTTGTCTTAAATTACCTAATAACTAATCAATTCACGACAAAAGTTAAACCATCTCCACTTTTCACTATTATAATAAACCCTCGGTGCTTCTTTTCCATTCTTGTTGCAAAAGGCGTATTAAAGTCGAACAAACCGAGTTCCCAAGAATCGCGCTCTTTTAACTGCTTGCCTCCACGGGTGCCTATGTTAAAAATGAGGTTGAATTAAGGATTGCCAGTGTGTGAAAATAATTGTTTAGTAGTAAACATGAAAAAAAATAATGAATTACTAAATAAGGGAATTGAATAGAAGTGCAGGCATTTACTAAATAATAAAGAATTCAATACTAAAAACAAAATAACAAATCAAATACAACGCCGTGATTGGCCACATTCGAACCTACCGTCTGACGTCATTAGGCCTAGATTGTAGCCCAGAAACAGCGCCCCCTGTCGTGCGTCCCTAAACTGAAGTATACCAATCATGCTACTATTCTAGCTTCATTCGAAATTCAATAATCGAAAGCGCGCTGTTATATACACTTTTATTTTATAAAAATAGTGTCATTATTTACTTAACCATTACTTAAGTAAGCATTTACTTAACATTGGAGTTTTCTTGTTATTTCTGCATATAATTTATCTTTTGGTTTCCATTCTTGATATTTTATTATTTTTTTATTGTTATTCTAACTCCATCGTGTATTCCACCTGTAAGGGTTGTAGCTGTTTTGGTGTATTAGTTTTACCGATGTTTTCGAGCCTTTGTGGCTGTGAGTTTGCTATTTTGACGAAAAAAGTAAGTTTAAAGTCTATGGGCTATTAGTTATTGGTTACCAGCTTTAATGGGGGGATTCGAGGATTCTTTAGTGGGCGGAGACTCGGTAGACTTAGGCGCAATAAATTCGATTAAGCGTATATCGGGTATTTTATGGTTGGCCTACTAATGATTGGGTCTACCTTGACCTACGCTTCCTGAAAACTGCTTACGGTCTTCCTGCCTTACTTTGCTTTCTGTCCTTTACTTCCACTGTCTGTCTTTCAGATGGCATTTCCCCGTAAGAGGCGCGGCAATTTGCCTTCATGGCCGCCGTGCTGACGGGACTCAGCACCCCGTCGGGCCCCAGCTTAGCCTCTTCTCCTTCTTTCAGACAGCCTGTGTTTCTCCCCTACTCCCTCACTTCACCTACAACCTCTCCCACAACTTTCTCTGGTCGGCCTCTATTTTCACAGGGTAGATGCTGACCTTCTTCTCAGCCAACTATCCCTGATCGAGGCTGAGTGGGGAGGGGACAATGTTCCCTAACCCCTGAGCTCCGGGTTAGGATAGTGATTTTTTAACAACCTACTTCATCCCCACCCATACCTCCCTCACATCTCTTTTCTTTCTCACTTTACTATCTATTTTTTTTACACCTTGCCCAAAGTGGAGCCGCCATGCCTAGGGGATACCAGGTCACCAGGCGGGAGGGGTGGCATAAAATAGCGTCACTTGGCTCTGCCAGCCCCCTACGCACCCCTCGCAGAGCGGGCTACTGTGAGGGGTGATTAGCGTTTGCTTCCGGCAGAAAGAATAAGGTCCCCATGCCCGATGATGTAAAACCCCAAAGTAAAACTCTTCCCCTTTTTCCTTCACGATCGAAGGAGCCGCCTTCGGGCAGCTCCACTGAAAAAAATGGAGGTCCTCCCCTCCCTATGCTCTCGCATGGAACCCCCCAAATCTCTTTAACCAGAGAGGAGGCTTACTCCTCTCATTTGCCTATGGTTGTAGGGGACTTCCCCTCATCCCCTTGTCTGGAGGTACCTTGGGCGCCTCCCTCTTTCCAGCGGTAGTCCCCTCTTTGCTTTCCAAGGACACTGCCAAGAAGACAACAGGCAGCGCATAGTGGACCACTCACGAATGAACCGGCTCGGTAGGGTAAACCCAATTAGAGAGGAAGAGAGAAGACAGGCCCCATAGGTCGCATCCCTTAAAAGACCTGGTGGCTCGAATATTGAACCTAGTGGGGGTCAAGGCCTGTGCATTCCCATAATGGACTAGTGAAACCGCTGCCAATGAGACCTGTGATGTCCGGCGGTGGGGCAAATGGAGCCTCCCCCCGAGATAGACATGGCCTTTGAGGCAACCCAACCTCAGACAGTAGGGCATTCCATGGGGGCAAATCCGGGCTCTGCGCAAAGCACCAAACTCGAGTCTGCCCCTATGCAAGGTCATCTTCAAACGGCTCTGGTCTCCAGGCAGTATAAGGAGGGAAGGGATATCCTCTTCCTGCTGGTGCTCCTGCGACCGCTAGGACCTTCTCCATCTTGGAGAAGGACCTTGCCGGGGGCGGTCCATCCGGCCTTGGGGCTCCTGCCCTCGAGGGCAGAAGAGGGTTCATTCCCCGCTCTCCTCTCCTAAAAAAACATAACAAGAAAAAGACTAAAAAGGCTCCGGGATCCTGTCCATCCGCGGGGAACTGCGGTGACGGATGGGTCTACTGCCACTTCGGTAAGTGACCAAGCCAAGATTGGCACATCCGGCTCCTCTGCCTTCCCCCCTGGTGTAGAGCCCCTGACTAAGACCAAAAGTGCTATTGCGCAGAGCGGAGCCTCAATTACATCGGGGCTCCTTTACCATAAGCTTGGTGAAAGGAGCAGTTTATGCAAGAGAACTCGTGGACTACTCCATAGAGGACATCTCCTTAGAGCTGGCCGACCATGGGGCGGTTAAGGTCGAGCGTGTGATGAGAAAACAAGAAGCAGCCTAGAGACCCACCCCTACACTCTTCGTCACGTTCGACTGTGACAAGCTCCCTGAGTGGGTGCGTGTCGGTTGGTATTGCTATCGCGGGAAGACATTCGTGCCACTGCCGAGGAGGTGCTATTACTACCATTGCTTAGACATTTTAATCGTTCCTGTATACGTGAAAATTCGGGGTTACCCGAAACCTGTGTAAGTTGCTCCAAGGCCGCACACGATAAGTCCAAATCGTGTTGGCCAACTATGTCAATTGCGAAGAGCCGCACCCCGCTTCTTCGAAGCAATGGGGTGCGTATCGCCTTGGAAGGAAATCCTGGTCGTTCAGGCTTAGGATCATCTTTAATTTAGCGATGCTAACGACTTGGTCTTGCCGCGCCCGGCGCTACTCAGGACGTCCTATGCATCAATCGGGAAAAAGACCTTCTGCTCCTGGCCCCTCCAGGCCTACGAGTACGGTCGTTTCCACGCCTAATCGGAACCCTTCTGCGGGTTTCACCCTCCCTGGGGCTCCCCTGGTAAAGCTAGCAGCACACAGGGCCCACACCCAACCTCGGCTAAAACCAAGGCTTTCCTCTAGCGTGAGCCTTTCCAGTAAGGCGAACCGGCCACGCGCCTCCACTAAGTCGTTAGACTCACAGGAGGCAACACCTCTGAAGTTGGTTACCAGGCCATCTTCCGAGGTTCTTAAAGCAACAAAGGAGCTTCGGCTCCTTCGCCCACGGCCAGTCGTGGGCTGGGTGGCTCGGATACTCTGAGGATCCTTCAAAAGAGCCCCCCCCCCCTAGCCTCCGAAACCGCCCCACCCGCCTAAGGTTTCGAGGCGGAGGGAGGAAAAGACTCGCATGGCGAGCCCAACCTCCCCCAATAAGTCCTCGAAGGCGACAGCGCATTGTATGGCCAACAGCGCCTGGAGTTCTGCCTCCGGGAAACGTACGGCCATTCGCGTGAGGGTCTTTTGTTCGAAGAGAGCCTCTGCATCTCCTCCTAGCTAGGCCAGGATGGCATATTCCTTCAATTGAAATGCCGCGGACTCCGGGTCAACTGGGAGAAGCTGCGGAGGCTCGTCTCCTTCCATCTTTTTGCAGGAGTCCATGCTGAGGGTATACCCCTTGCCCACCCTCCAGGAGTTTAAGGGTTTTGCGACTCCACAACCACGGAATGGGAGCCGGGCGGGCAGATGTGCGATTTCGACCCGGCATGATGTCTCCGTTCTTCTCTTCGCTTTAGATATGCAGCTGCACCTTGACGGCGGGAGACATCCGCCGCCTCATGGCACGGTTGCCGAGGCCTTTTCTCCTGCTTAAAGATCTAAACGGTAAACGTCCTATCTGGGAAGACTACTCTATTAATCACAGGGGTCAAGTCTTTGCCCACTTGATCGACGACCTAAGATGCGTGTCATAAATGTGGATGAGTTTACGCATCACTGCCCGAGAACCGCTTCATTTTCTTGCCTCGATCTATTTTTGTGCTCTCCGGATGCACAGCCTGATTTTGATTGGGAAGTGGTCGATGAACTCCATGGTAGTGATCATTTTCCCATTCAAATATCATTTTTTTGGGCCGGTGCTGCCCGAGAGCCCACCCCAGTGACTGAATTCTCTATCTCAGTCGATGAGTTTATGTCGGTAGATGACACCGCTGAGTTCTTCTCCGGCAACCGCATCACCGCAACCCTAGCTAGTATTTCTGGAAGGTCTGGCAGTTTTGCATTCCGACCACTCTCGTGATGGTCAGCCGAGTGTGAGACGGTCCTCAAGCAGAAGCGTTATGCTTACATTCGCTATAAACGTCGCCTTGAACGATTTCACTGTCGGTTAATTTCGTCGGGCTAGGGCTAGGTTCCGGTATATTTAGAAGCACGCCTGCCACTCTTCTTGGCTGGCATACGTGTCTTCACTTAACTGTAAGCCCCCCCAGCAGAGGTGTGAAAGCGAGTCAAAAGGATTCGGGGCAAGTTCTCGCAGGACACCCTGCCGTTCTCCAGGAGAATAAGAACACAATCTCGTCGGAGCCCGCATCCGTAGCGGAATCCTTCGTGACCGCTTTCTCCGCATTCTCTAGCTGGGATGCTGCTCCGCCAGCATTCAATCTACGTCGTTATGTCGAGGAAGGCTGCCGGCTGGACTTTATCTCCAGAGGCGTATAGCACTTCAACAACAGGTATACTCTGAGCGAGTTGCGTTCCGCTCTTGCTTCGTGCGCGGATATCGCCCATGATCCGGATGATGTCCCGTACGCCATTCTTCGAATCTTGGCTGAGCAAGGCATGCCCTTTCTGTTAGATTTGTTCAATCGGATCTTGGTGGAGGGTCTCCTCCAGGATTCCTGGCGAATCGCTAGTGTATTCCCCTTTCGCAAACCGGCGAGAGATCACTCTACTCCGACCGATTTCCGCCCAATCTCTCTAACCTTTTGCATATGCAAGTTGATGGAGAAATTGGTAACGTTAGATTAACCTTCTTTGTGGACAGCGGAGGCCATCTGTCTTCTGCACAGTGCGGATTCCCCACGGAATGGGGGCCGGTCGGGCAGATGTGCGATTTCGACCCGGCATGATGTCTCCGTTCTTCTCTTCGCTTTAGATATGCAGCTGCACCTTGACGGCGGGAGACATCCGCCGCCTCATGGCATGCTTGCCGAGGCCTTTTCTCCTGCTTGGAGATCTAAACGGTAAACACCCTATCTGGAAAGACTACTCTATTAATCCTAGGGGTCAAGTCTTTGCCCACTTGATCGACGACCTAAGATGTGTGTCATAAATGTGGATGAGTTTACGCATCACTGCCCGAGAACCGCTTCATTTTCTTGCCTCGATCTATTTTTGTGCTGTCCGGATGCACAGCCTGATTTTGATTGGGAAGTGGTCGATGACCTCCATGGTAGTGATCATTTTCCCATTCAAATATCATTTTCTGGGCCGGTGCTGCCCGAGAGCCCGCCCCAGTGACTGAATTCTCTATCTCAGTCGATGAGTTTATGTCGGTAGATGATACCGCTGAGTTCTTCTCCGGCAACCGCATCACCGCAACCCTAGTTAGTATTTCTGGAAGGTCTGGCAGTTTTGCATTCCAACCACTACCGTGATTGTCAGCCGAGTGTGAGACGGTCCTCAAGCAGAAGCGTTATGCTTATATTCGCTATAAGCGTCGCCTTGAACGATTTCACTGTCGGTTAATTTCGTCGGGCTAGGGCTAGGTTACGGTATATTTCGAAGCACGCCCGCCGCTCTTCTTGGCTGGCATACGTGTCTTCACTTAACTGTAAGCCCCCCCCCCCAAGCAGAGGTGTAAAAGCGAGTCAAAAGGATTCGGGGCAAGTTCTCGAAGGACACCCTGCCGTTCTCCAGGAGAATAAGAACACAATCTCGGAGCCCGCGTCCGTGGCGGAATCCTTCGTGACCGCTTTCTCCGCATTCTCTAGCTGGGATGCTGCTCCGCCAGCATTCAATCTACGTCGTTATGTCGAGGAAGGCTGCCGGCTGGACTTTATCTCCAGAGGCGTATAGCCCTTCAACAACAGGTATACTCTGAGCGAGTTGCGTTCCGCTCTTGCTTCGTGCGCGGATACCGCCTATGATCCGGACGATGTCCCGTACGCCATTCTTCGAAACTTGGCTGAGCAAGGCATGCCCTTTCTGTTAGATTTGTTCAATCGGATCTTGGTGGAGGGTCTCCTCCAGGATTCCTGGCGAATCGCTAGTGTATTCGCCTTTCGAAAACCGGCGAGAGATCACTCTACTCCGACCGGTTTCCGCCCAATCTCTCTAACCTTTTGCATATGCAAGTTGATGGAGAAATTGGTAAACGTTAGATTAACCTTTTTTGTGGACAGCGGAGGCCATCTGTCTTCTGCACAGTGCGGATTCCCCGCGGAATGGGGGCCGGTCGGGCAGATGTGCGATTTCGACCCGGCATGATGTCTCCGTTCTTCTCTTCGCTTTAGATATGCAGCTGCACCTTGACGGCGGGAGACATCCGCCGCCTCATGGCATGCTTGCCGAGGCCTTTTCTCCTGCTTGGAGATCTAAACGGTAAACACCCTATCTGGGAAGACTACTCTATTAATCACAGGGGTCAAGTCTTTGCCCACTTGATCGACGACCTAAGATGCGTGTCATAAATGTGGATGAGTTTACGCATCACTGCCCGAGAACCGCTTCATTTTCTTGCCTCAATATATTTTTGTGCTCTCCGGATGCACAGCCTGATTTTGATTGGGAAGTGGTCGATGAACTCCATGGTAGTGATCATTTTCCCATTCAAATATCATTTTCTGGGCCGGTGCTGCCCGAGAGCCCGCCCCAGTGACTGAATTCTCTATCTCAGTCGATGAGTTTATGTCGGTAGATGACACTGCTGAGTTCTTCTCCGGCAACCGCATCACCGCAACCCTAGCTAGTATTTCTGGAAGGTCTGGCAGTTTTGCATTCCGACCACTCCCGTGGTGGTCAGCCGAGTGTGAGACGGTCCTCAAGCAGAATTTTATGCTTACATGCACTATAAACGTCGCCTTGAACGATTTCACTGTCGGTTAATTTCAGCGGGCTAGGGCTAGGTTCCGGTATATTTAGAAGCACGCCCGCCGCTCTTCTTGGCTGGCATACGTGTCTTCACTTAACTGTAAGCCCCCCCAGCAGAGGTGTGAAAGCGAGTCAAAAGGATTCGGGGCAAGTTCTCGAAGGACACCCTGCCGTTCTCCAGGAGAATAGGAACACAATCTCGGAGCCCGCGTCCGTGGCGGAATCCTTCGTGACCGCTTTATCCGCATTCTCTAGCTGGGATGCTGCTCCGCCAGCATTTAATCTACGTCGTTATGTCGAGGAAGGCTGCCGGCTGGACTTTATCTCCAGAGGCGTATAGCCCTTCAACAACAGGTATACTCTGAGCGAGTTGCGTTCCGCTCTTGCTTCGTGCGCGGATACCGCCCATGATCCGGATGATGTCCCGTACGCCATTCTTCGAAACTTGGCTGAGCAAGGCATGCCCTTTTTGTTAGATTTGTTCAATCGGATCTTGGTGGAGGGTCTCCTCCAGGATTCCTGGCGAAACGCTAGTGTATTCGCCTTTCGCAAACCGGCGAGAGATCACTCTACTCCGACCGTTTTCCGCCCAATCTCTCTAACCTCTTGCATATGCAAGTTGATGAAGAAATTGGTAAACGTTAGATTAACCTTTTTTGTGGACAGCGGAGGCCATCTGTCTTCTGCACAGTGTGGCTTCCCCAAGTTTTACTCCACGTGTGATGCTCTGCTCCGACTGGGAAATGCTGTCTGCGAGGCCTGCCTTCGTAGACAGCACACGCCACGGTGGTTTTCGATCTGGAGAAGGTCTATGATACCGCATGGCGGATACGGTATCATGGAGATTCTCCACATGATGGGATTGAGTGGACGCCTCCCAATTTTCATATCTAAATTTTTGTGGGATCGTCGATTCCACGTACGGGTGGGGGGAGCCCTCTCCGGCCCAATGGAGCAGAAAGAGGGTGTCCCGCAGGGAAGGGTCCTCAGTGTTACACTCTTTGCCCTGAGCATCAACGGCTTCACCTCGATGTTGTCGGAAGATGTTGTCGATCTCTTTTGGCGCGGCCCAGATGCCAACTCTGCAGCGTCGACTCCAACACGCATTGACCCTCGTCTCTCGCTATGCCGAAGCACACAGGATACGGTTTCCCTTGGCCAAGACTAAGGTGGTGCATTTCTGCTGCCATCTACGGCTCCACCATGACCCAGACTTGTTTCTTAATGGGGGTATGCCTGGAAGTGGTTAAATCGCACCGTTTTTTTGGTCTTGTATTTGACCAACGCCTCACCTAGGAGGCTCATATTCCTGTACCCGCGTCATGGATATTCTCCGTTCCATGACGTTCAGCGCTTGGGGCACTGATAGGGCTACTGCCTTACTTTTTATCGATCCTTTATTCGTTCGAAGCTCCCCTACGAATGTTAGTTTTATGCATCTGCAGCTGAGCGTGCATTGCCTGGCAGTAAACTCGATCCACCACACCCATCTTCACCTGTTTACCGGTGCCTTCCGCACCTCCCCCATTGGGACCCTACTAGTCGATGATGGGGATATTTCACTCGCTCCACACTGTGCACTGTAAATTATTCTCCCGTACGCGCGAGCCCGGCCCTCCCTCAGTCTCCAACAGCTCTCAATGCCTCCCCAGCTGATTTCAACGCTGCATATGGCGCCAAGAGACGCCAGTCATACCTCAAGCCGTTTGGGTTTAGGGTTAGGAAACTCCTTCGAGAGCTAGATATAGCTCTCGGTCCGGTGGCACCCGTGGTTCTGCCCAGAACGCCACCCTGGCGGGTACCACCTTAGTCTATTTTTCTCCACGCCTCTGTTCCCAAAGCTTGTACAGCGCTAGGAGTATTGCGTTCGACCTTTTTGGAGCACACCTTGAGTCACGCTAGAACCGTGCCAGTGTATTGGGATGGCTCCAAGTCCCAAGAGGGGGTTGGCCTTCATGCCGTATCCCCTCTATTTAAAGTCAGCGGGGCTCTGCCAGGCGCTGCGTCTGACTTCACCCCCGAGCTGGTGGCAAATACACCACTCGCTACGCGGGATAACGCGACGTGCCCGGTTTGGAGACCAGATTGTGATTTATAGCGACTCACAAAGCGCCCTGAGTGCTCTCGGGGCATTGGAATATCCGTCTCACCTGGTTCGCGATATCCGTGACGCCATGGTTTTGGCAAACTGGGCGGATGTCAAGATTATCTTCTGCTGGGTTTCTGGACCTGTAGGAATTGCGGGAAATGAGCGCGCCGATAAAGGAGCCAAATAGTCCGCGAGGACTCTGCGTCAAGACCAGCGTTTCGCTCTTCCTCACACTGACTACATGACAGAAATACGGTCAGCTCTGCGGGCTGCTTTGCAAAGAAGATGGGAGACCGTCGAAGGGAGCTTAAAGTTCTGTGCCATTTCGTCGCGACTGTTCACATGGACCTACGAACCCAACACCACGAACGTTTCAGGTTGCTTTCTTTTATCTCCGAATTGGACACACTCACGGGACGAACCGACATTTGGTGGAGCGCTCGTCGGCGCCCTACTGTGAAGACTGCGTTGTCCTCCAGACTGTTGTGCACATTCATAATGAATGTCCCAGTCTGGGTGATCTCCGCGCACGTTACCTGTACCGGTACCTGGATGGGCGTGTTCGCTACCACCTGTCCCTTGTAAGCGGACGAGTTCGTGAAAATTAACTGGTGGACCTAAAGACCTTTTGGGGGAGGCCGTCCTTCTCCCGTTTATTTAACTAAGTGGGGTTTTTGTTTTTGTTGTTTTCTCTGTAGGTCGCACGTCCTTGCTTTGGGGGGAGGTAAACCTACCTCCGACGTTCGTGCTTATTTCCTGTTGTTGCCTTTTTCTTTTTTCTTTTTGTTGTTGTTATGTTTTTTGTTGTTATTCTAAAGTAGCCTAGTACTAGGCTGTGTTGGTGAGTACTGCGTCTTGTGCACAAGTAGGCAGTTGTCAGATGGGCTTGACTCGATGTTTATTCGCGTGTACTCGAGGATAGAAAGTAGGTGAACAGGGAGTCAGGCAATCTTTATCTCAAATTTCGAGAATAATATTTCGTGTTTCACAGCCCTGTATGAATAAACAATATCTGCGTCTTCCTGTTTCCAAGTTCGGTACGTTTTGATGAACATGTCAACACAGTTGTTTTTGGCACCTCTCCCTGATTCTTAATGTAGCCCGGGAAAAAAGGTCTGGAAAGATATCGCGAGAGGCAAATAATAATATACAACAAAATGTTGTATATTATTATTTGCATGACAAAATGTTATACACTTTTAGTAGCTTAATTGTATGTGCCTAACTATATGCACGCCTATTTCAAGACTTCATTCCCATGACACTCATCTATGAGGCTTCATTGTGGATCCTAATCCACCGTGCAATGGGGCAATACAAGTCTTTACTTGACTATCGTACATTCAGTCCCCATGATCTCTTCGCTTTCATTGTTGAATCTGCTTATTTTCGACTTGCTCTTCATTCAATTTTATCAATTATTTTCTTCCTTTCCGTTTCAGTAATTTCCTTAACTATTATTTCTTCTGTTCTTATTCTTTTCGTCTCTATGGAGGAAGTACCATCACTTCTACTTTCTGTATCTTCCGTCGATGAAATGGACTCTGTGCAGTACTCTCTGTTATTCTCAGTTTCTTTTCAAGTTTCCAGTTCTCCATAGTTAATGTTAATGAGAAGAGTGTTACTATTCACCCCCCCCCCTTCCTCCCTAAAGCTGCTATTCGAAGCCAACTGAGGCGGGGAGGGGGGGGGGGGGCTGGTACCATATTTTGGGGATTCAATTCTTTTCCAACATCATGTTTAATGTATATGAGAAAGTTCCAAGAATTGCAAAATCCTCTATATGCGGGTACATTAGACATCTCACAATGTCAAGGTCAGGTCCCACTTTTATGTTCCATACTTACTTTTTTTTTTCTTTCCTTGCAGTTTTGTCACATTTGCATACGTCCTTTTCATAATTTATTTTCTTTGTCTCTGCTTTCCTTTTTTTTTCTTTTCGATTACTTTTCTCTTCAGCCTGCCATGGTTCTCTCTTTTGGGCCACACACGATACAAATGGCCCTCTTCTGCGCATCCAGAACAAACGTATTTTTTGCGGGGAGGGGGAAGAGTTCATAGGTGTATGTGAGTCCAAGACATAACATTGGAAACTTTTTTCTATATTTAAGATGTTTTACAGTGTGATTTAAATCCTAAACAAGGGAGGGAGGGCAAGGGGAGTTGCGTCTCCTGACTACAATTTTCAAAATTGGAGCCTTTTTATAACTTTTTTAAACAGTTTTTGGTCCCTCGCGTGATAAAAGTCAAATCTCATTATTTTTATTAATATTTTTATTACTTTATCGCATGGCTCATAAGAAGTTTATGGACCCATAACTTATTATGTTAGTTGATAAGCCTTCTAGTGCTTTACAGTGTGCACCGTCTTCTGTGATGTTCTGGTTGCCATTGGCATTCGTGAAACCGAAACAAACCGTGACGTAATAACCCCCTTGAAGCTGGACGAATACGTAGAGTTTCATCCTTTTTATGTCTCATGTCACAAGACTAGATATATGTAAGTTTCATACCTAATAAGATAATACTAAAAGGTAAAATTAATGAGAGTAAAATACAATTTTGTTTATTATAGCTAATTGAATATTTCGCGGGTGTAAAAGGAATTAGTATGCAATGTTTAGATTCAAATCTGAAATTTTTTCCTGCTATACATCACAATAATAACTTTTTTTATTCGAAATTAAAAGCGAGATAGCAATGAGGTGAATCACACAAAAAAAATGTATAGAAATATTATAAAAAATTGTGAATTACAAGGCTCTGGCTGTTTATTGGCTTTTCGCAAATCGGTCAGATAGTTGGATTAATCCCCCAAATGGATGCAAGACATTTTTAAAGGTACAGACAAAATGGAAAAACATAGAAAAAGTGAAACACTAAAAAACTCGGTGACAGATCAGTTCCTTACCAAATTTCGTTCGTTCAGTGACAGAATTGTCTTGTTGGCCTTTTATTTTAAGGAAATAGATTTTAAAAAATAGGATGATTCTAACCCGTATTATTGATTCGGTTCTCCTTTTGGTTAATCAACTCAGTGGTTATTGGGAACATCAAGGTTGAGGTTCCCCATTTACAAATGAAGATAATTTTAGAGACTTATTAAGGTGCTGGCCAAAAATGATATTAATGTAACAACATTTATTACTGAGTAATCGGAATGCGACATAATGATGATTAAAAAATGATAAGATAGAAACCTTATCAGTCTAGGTTATATTAGAGATAATAGCTGAAATCAAGGTGGTATTAAATACCTGGCAATAATTGTTGATTCTACTGTACTATTGATATCAGTAGTACTAATCTATTTTAGTTATCGTTGCGACATGTAACAGAAAATGGGAATGGAGTGGAACGATATATACAATTCTGCGCATTACCTTAGAGCAAGGGCTGACTATTTCTTAACATTCTTCTTCCAACAATCAGAAACTTAGGAATTTCTGAGAGATGGAGAGAGCACCATGTCGGGTCAAGTATCTACTCTCGAAACAAGGATTAGGGATGTTGCTCTAAGTGCACTCTTTACGTACTGTTGTCCACATAATTTAAATTTGTTTCTAATTGATGCAGTAATTTCCAATATTAAACCAAGTTATTTTGAGGAGCTCTAGAAAATATCTATTCTTTTTTATATTGCAGGTTACTTCGTCTTTTAATACTAGAAAATGAATATCACAATATAACAAATCGTTCGCACTGTCTAAAGAAACTTTGTATTATTATATACTCGTAGGTATCCATAAAGTCAGCAGTAGTTGCTCCACAAACAATTGTACTACTAAACAATGGGCTGAAGCAGAGAGTACACCTGAAACACTTAATATTCACGGATTTATAGTTGGTTTTCTATTCTTGAGTAAAGTGCTGGAGAAGATTTTAAATTTATCCATATATTTACAGAAAAGATGAACTCTTGATTCCAATACTGAATACAAACTTTCCAGATAATATAAACAAAAGAGATTTTATGATGAAATTGCAGTCGATGAAGGAATGTAAATGCCCGAAAGCAATTCATAGCTCAACCCTACTTACTATCGTTATATTATGTTAAAATAACACAGGTAAAAAAGATGTGAGCATTTTAAAAATGCGTCTTCAAATTTAGTCCTTTAAGTTCAAATATTTTGACGACGCAGATAATGTGAACAAATTAGAATTTTTAGCAGACACGTACTCTGCTATCAGCCACAATCAAACTGAAAGCGTACAAGAGTTTAATCCATTCAAACACATGTACAAAGCGATAATGAGCAGTATGATGTGTTTAAGTGTTTAGAAACTAACCATCCACAGTGTACTTAAATTAATGATCGCTAATGACTTATGTTCCATTTTTCCCAACCTGTCCACATTGTACCATATTTTTGTTCCTTACTAATAACTAGCGCAATTACGGAACGATCTTTTAGCTAGCACAAATATAATCGTACCTTCGTTCTACAATGGGGAAAGATAGATTGTCAGTTAGCTTTGCTCTCCATTAAAAGACGGCTACTGAGGTGGATTATAATAAACTAATAGATAACGATGCAAAAAAGAAGCCTAGATAAAAGAGGCTGTTGTTGTTGCTCTATACTTATTTGATATCGCTTCGTTTTCTTTTTATTTTATGAATAAAATGTAAAATATTTAAATAACGCATGTTTCTTTTAGGTTTTGATTTGCAGTACAATATAGATTTATGAGCCTAATGTAAAACTGTATGTGTTTTGATTTTAAATATAAAATAACAAGTATGTACTTCCTTTAATTAAAACTGTATTTTCCATGAGTTTTAATTTGAAATGGAAAATAAAATTGTAAAATTTATTTAAAGTTATTTAGTACATGTACTGCCACTTTCTTATATATGCTCGCTCTCATCTTTAGAACTTGGCTACGCCCTTGCCTAAACGCTGGTAGACCTTGAGTTCTTAGTCTCGTGCCATCTAGGATGAATTACACGCCACCTTAAATACGATGGTGTAATATCCGAATTCAATGACGTCGGCAATGTTTTTGTATGCATTTTGTTATTATTCACGTTCGAGTTTTTTTCGTGTGAGATCCTACCCATAGATCACTTAACTTCACACAAATGATCTGTTTAGCAAAAATCTCAGGGGGTAATTATTCAGAAAAGAGTTTCTCTAAAAAAAATTCTGTAGTAGATTGCTACCTATCCAATTTATTTGTCTATAAGGTTGGCGAGAGCAACATTTATTCCAGCGTATAGAGTTCGTATGACTACGCCTCTTTCTACCTCTTTCGTAGTTCGTCTTTAGAGTTATCTTTTGGCATTTTCTTTCCATGTTAACGTCCGTTTTGGTGAATCCTTCCTTTCCTATTGTAAAAAAGAACAGATTCCTGGAGTTAAATCCTATACAAGGTGTGTGTCTATATAGAGGGTACGAACGTTATTCGTCCACAATTTTTAACGGCTAATTCTACGCATATTTTCTTATCTTTGTTGTGGGACTTTTTCTTTTTAAAAAATAACCACTTTGCCTTATTTTATTTGCCGAATAATTGATCCGGGCTGGCAAGACAAAAGAGGAGATTTCAAACTTCCTCACCGTCAGCATAAGATGGTGGAAAAGGTTAGAAAGGAGCTAGAAGATTGAGCTTCGACTAAAAGGCTACAGCTTTCAGAATAACCCATGGTAAACGATCTAACGTGATTAGAACGCTGGAAATCGTTGCTGAAATCCAGGAGATCATCAACAATAATCCCATAAAGTCGGTGTGTGCCATAGCAAGAGAGAAAGGTATTGATGAAAAGCTCATTATGCTGGTGATTCATAAGGACATTCACTACTTTTCATACAAGATGAGGCATGGGCAAGTTGAAACGCCTGTTGGAGCCAGGACTGCTACTTCCAGAACAAGTGGCTCGCTGTCGCACCCAAGAACGTGCTCAGAGGCATGCAAATGAAATTTCCAGCGACAATTCAGGTCTTTGGTGTTGCCAGCAGTAAAGTTGACGTCCTTCTGACTCTTCTTCCTTGAGGGCATTAGCCTGAACACCGACGGCTACCTCCTGCTCTGGGTGGGCTCGTTTAGCCCTAGATCGACCTAGTAGCTGCAGGGAGGCCTTACCTATGACAGCAAAACTCTGCTCCCTGCCACATCAGCCGAAAGACACAAGCCTGGCTGTTGGAGAATCTCTTCGATCACACAGCACCAGACATTTAGATTTCCAACTCACCTAACTCTAACCTCCTCATCTTCTTTGTATTGAGCGCCGTGGAACGAGAGACCACCAGATTCATCTGCAAAAAGAAGGACGAGCTGAGAGCTTAGGGGTACCAATGCCATTAACAGCCAAAAAAAGAAATAGTGACGAAGGCCTTTGGCCAGTTCCGAGGCCGCTTGAAGCTTGTTATCGAAGCTATAGGTGGATTCATTATGTGTACTCGACCTGACATGTCATGAAAACAAACTGATCCAAATTTTACCAATATATCTATAAAATAGAACACTTTTATTTTTTTCAGAATCAATCAATATGTGAATGAATATCATCCGCACCTTTTATTTCATAGATGTTTGCTTAGTGATGCACTCCGCAACCTTCTTACCTCAGTGAGCCTAATGTCCGCTCATGTCCCTAAGAAACCCTAGAGGGGCTTCCTTCCTGGGTTTATTAAACCGTGTCACCAAGAAGATCTTGGAGCAGTGACGGACGCGTTAGATTGTGAAGTGAGGATGTTCGCACTAGTGAGAAGTGTGGATGATCCTTCTTCGGGGAACAACCGCACAAGGTAGCAAAAGGAGAAATCTCTAATAAAGCTAAGTGTGTATAAATTTATTCATTAGTGTGTAGAGTTGGCTTTCCACACAAAATCACGCTTTGCGCAGCCTCTTGAATGTCTTGACTACTTTACCGATTTCTTAGAAGAACAAAGTTGTGAGATTGGAGACTGAATCCAAGTGCAGATCTAAACATAAACACAGTAAAAACTAGATGTCTTCTGATTAGCTAAAATATGTTACCAGTCACAGTGAGAGTGTATAAGTACAGATCGTACAATATTGTCAATTCAGTAATAAACAAGGGCGGAAAGTACAAAGGAATAGAAATATTGAAGTAAAGTTCATAAGACATTGTCATTCTTTTCAATAACACCTGAAGAAAACGAATATTTAAATCCAGTATTTGATGATATGGTTCATGGTAACTTTAGAACAACCTACATAAAGATCCGCAGTACTTGTCGTCGAAAAGAAATAGAAGAGAAACTGGAACTAGGAGCCACAATAGCAACTGGAAAACAAAAAGGCAGTATGGATTCATTCCAACAGAAAGCGCTAGGTCTCTCAAGAATCACCAGGATCACAATTAGAAAGACACGGGGAACTATAATCGAAACCATCAAAAAATATTTAACGCTTTCTTAAACACTAGATAGTCGCCCAGATAACTAAAAACGCGGTAAAATGATATTTATCCCCAAACCAGGACAAAAACGAGAATTTATTCACTAGTTACCGACATATGTCTCATTTGGACTTTATTGGAAAGGTATTCGAAAATATCATTAACAGAAGACTTATAGAATATATAAATGAAAACCTTAGTAACGAATATCTTTTCAGATTCCGTAAAGTAGAGACACCAAAATCAGTGAAAAGATTGGCAAGTTCAATGCAGAGAAAAAATGCATCGATCTTGTTCTGAGAGTGCGGGAAATGCCTTTGACAAAATTTTAATCAAAAGCATGAAACACAAGATCATAAATCTCAAAATGAAACATAACAAGAAAATAATTATTATCTGTGAAAATCTGAAACAAAGAAGAACACATGTGGTTTTCAATGAATTTAAAAGATCCGAGTACGAATTAGAAGCTGGACTCCCCCAGACGGGCTGCCTCAGCCCGACGCTGTATTAAATCTATACACCATACATGTCATCGCCTAGAATGCCCGAATGCCTAAAAATCCAATATGATTACGACATCAGTCAATTAGTGTCAGTTAATACAAGAGAGGAATTTCAAGCACGGACGAGGGCCATCTAGATCGACAACACCAACCTATTTGAGAGGAACTGGCAAATAAGAACAAACAAACAAACGATCATCATAATCCAGGTCTCAAGGAAACGGGTAGCACATATAGAAGTAGAAGAACAACTCTAAAGATATCATCCAGAAGGCAAAGTATTGGAATTAAAGATAACTTTATCAGGCCACATACGATAGGAAACTAAAAGAATATCGAAAGCCACACCAGTGCTGAGTCTGAACTACTTATTAAGATCCTTAAGCTCAAAAATACAAAAGAAGGATCTTTTTCACACTAGAATGGGAGACGCTCATCTACCCTCCCATTCTCATAAAGATCTTATAAACTTAAAAGAAACAGGAGCTCCAAAGATTTCAAAATAAATCGGCCTACCTTTTAACCAATTATAGAAGGAGATAGAAGAACCCCAAAAGAAACGAAGCTCAACCCTCTCAACATTGTCATAAGAAAAAGATGGCTGGCCGCCTTCCTTCCTGCCTTCCTAGAGATAAAAATGGGTAAGGGGTGCTGCCTGTCGTAGGATGCCCCCCTTTTTGTTCTAAGAGTGCTAATATTGTTATTTTAAAGAAGAGCCGTTGGAAACACGTAAGGATATAGAGAAACACACAATAATTTACAAAATATACTTATATTTTAACTTTAACAATTAAATACACAAAAATTAACCATTAACCACATAAATACTCCGAATATTAAAATACACAATAATTAATTCAATTAGTTTGACCCTCTAAAATTGGTTAAATTCGATGCGCACTTTAATATACAATATTTAGACTTATTGACTTTACTGGAGTTTAAATACCTCAGGAATGTTATTTCCTCCACGACGCGTGCTAACCGGCCAGATGTGGGTGGGCGGGATCACGAGGTATTTTTGGCGAGGGTAGCAGATGGGGTCTACACGGTATTCAATGGGGGGGGGGGTCTTTAATGACAAGAACAATCACGGTGCTTTAGGTGGCACCAAGGTAGGCGGGGTCTCTCTGGCGAGAGTAAGTCGAACTTGGTTCTTAAACCAAGTTAACTTAGAGTCCGGTGTAACCACCGAGTAACGAGCTCGAGGGGGAGCTTTTTCTCCTTCGTTACTTAATTCCTCATGGACGAAGACTGAACTCGAGGAGGGTCTTCTTCAAGGGCGAGGATCGATGAGGGAGGGGGGGTTTCTCTGACGAGAAAAAGTTAAACTTAATTAAGTTAACCTCAAAGTCAGTTTGGTAACCAGGAACTAGCTCGAGGATGAGCTTCTTATTAGTTCCAGTCTTCCTCAAGGGCGAGGATAGAGGAGGGGGATTTCTCTGACGAGAATAAGTTGAACTTGATTCCTCAACCAAGTTAACTTATGAGTTTGGTGTGGCCACCGAGTAACGGGCTCGAGGGGGAGCCTTTTCCTTCTTCTTTTCTTAATTCCTCAGGGACGAGGAATACCCCTGGTGTTTACGATGCACCAGGATATGAGGAGTCTCTCTGACGAGAGTAAGTTAACCTTAACCAAGTTAACTTAACGTTCGGTTTGATAACCAGAGACTAGCTCGATGATGAGCTGCTTCTTAGCCCCTTAAGGTAGGTAGCCCTGCCTCTTTTGCAGTCTTGGTAGCCCGATCTTAATCCAGGGACTTCGTCACCTGGAGACTGACGTATTCTACCT